>BLBF01000007.1:64712196-64756038 GCA_015471245.1 Laticauda colubrina | reverse complement strand
GAGTAGAGTAGAGTAGAGTAGAGTAGAGTAGAGTAGAGTAGAGTAGAATAGAATAGAATTCTTTATTGGCCAAGTGTGATTGAACACACAAGGAATTTGTCTTTGGTGCATATGCTCCCAGTGTACATAAAGAAAAAATAAAATACATTCATCCAGAATCATAAGATACAACACTTAGTGATAGTCATAGGTTACTAATAAGCAATCAATTCATATTAGGAAACAAATAAAACAATATAAATTGTAAAGATATAAACAACACGGTTATAGTCATAAGTGAGAAGAGATAGGTACTAGGAAGGATAAGAAAAATAATAGTAATACAGTCTTAGTAAATAATTTGACAGTGTTGTGGGAATTTGTTTTTTAGCAGAGTGATGGCATTCAGGAAAAAACTTTCCTTGTGTCTAGTTGTTCTGGTGTGTAGCATCATTTTGAGGGTAGGAGTTGAAACAATTTATGTCCAGGATGTGAGGGGTCTGTAAATATTTTCACAGCCCTCTTTTTGACTCATGCTGTATATAGGTCCTCAATGGAAGGCAGGTTGGTAGCAATTGTTTTTTCTGCAGTCCTAATTATCCTCTGAAGTCTGTGTTTGTCTTGTTTGGTTGCAGAGCCAAACCAGTCAGTTATAGAGGTACAGATGACAGACTCAATAATCCCTCTTTAGAACTGAATCAGCAGCTCTTTGGGCAGTCTGAGCTTTGTGAGTTGATGCAGAAAAAAACAGAAAGATACAGAAATACAAAATATTTCACGTTTAACAATGTTATGATGACAGTATTATACTCTCAATGAAAACACTGTAAATTAAATTTGTGTAGATATAAGTATATATTAGTATCTTTGTGTATACAAGCAAAAGACATTCTTCTTTGAGGAGCAAATAAGAGAAATGGTTTGGAAGAAAGCCAAGGTGATTACACACAGTTTAAAGAGATAGAAACCAAATCAAAAGACTCAAATTAAACCAAATATGCCCAGAAACAATATAATGGCTCTGACCTTTCATCAGGCTTCAAAAAACCAAGCTCATCAGAGTTAAGAAATCTTTCACTCTTCAAATATTCAGATCAAGGTTCAGGGTCAAAGTCAAATCTTTAAAAGTTCTGATTAGGTAACTACAAACTCAGACAAGTCAGACATTGGCTACAGCACATTGAAAGGAATTACATTTTCTTGGGCACAAAGGAATAGCCCTGCTTTCAGCCTCAAGTTTTATCAATGAAGTGACCAGATTCCAGGATCTGTTCCCCTGTTGCCCAGGAAAGGGGCACTTGCTGAGGATTTAATCTCGGAGCGCACACTGCATAAAGAAGCTGGATTTCTTCCCAGCACAACGCAACTGAGCAGCACATCAAAGAAAACAAAGGCATGGCATTGCCCCAAACTCATCCCTGTTGTTTTCCTTTATTCAACTGGGAAGAAAGATATCTTCTTATGAGAGCTCTCCTTATGAGAAACCTATACCCACTCCTGGACCGGTGGCAGGCCATCCAGGTAGCAGCTAAAAATGAAAAACTGGAGGGAAGGATTTCTCTATTGTCCATGAAATCCAGAAATAGATTTCTCTATTGTCCATGCTGCTTGGCATCGAACATCTTCACACTTGTGAAGAAGAATAAATAATGAGGTTGAAGAGGTGACTCTTTCTTAAACCACAAAGTTAAAAAAAAATAGCACGGTGTAATCATGCTAACAGTCCAAGACTTTGCTTCTTAAATTCTTTCTTCTTGGCTTTAATAACCAATAAATCTTTCTGATAAGGTGTTTATTAAAATAGTGCAATTTAGCACAAAGAAAGAGCTGCACAATTACCACATATTTCCTTTCCACAAGGTGAGTCCCAGGTCATAAATTTTATCTTCCTTTGGAATGACTACTTGTAGTTTGATTTTACATTATTTCAGCAATTTAGATTCAAGGCTTGTCCATAATCTGTGCTACTAGTATTTCCAAACACCACCTCTGTAGGAAAAAGAACTGATATATGCCTTGAAAAATCAAGAAACAATAATGAATCCTAGCCAACATAGTAAAGGGCAAAAGTGAGTTGCTGGTCATTACCTATGAAATTAGTTGCATCATACTTTATTCCATCAGGTTGGCAATATCCAATATCAAAGTGTTTTCCATTTAAAATCCACACCAATATATAAGACATAAAGAACAGGGTATTGAGCTGTGGAGTTCTGGCTGTTCTCTGGGCAGTTATTTGCTTTCAGAAGTATCATTACCCAATTAGCTAACATTATCAATGCCTGGGAAGTGGGAAAATTTAAACTAAATTATAATATCAACTACATTTTCAGAAGCCCATAAGAACATAAGAAAATTTTGTTGTAACAGGTCATCTTAGTAAGCATTTTTGCCTTACAGTGGCCAACCAATATTTTCAGGCAAGAGATGTACACTACCACTATCAGTCAGATGTCCTCGGACTGGTGATTGAGGAGACAATGCCCCCAATATTCAAATAATATTGGAGTCTTCAAGAAAGGTAGCCCTTCAGTCTGCATATCTTAAAGTGGGCAGGTTTGAAGACCCCTGAATTCTGTACCCTTATGAATTTGTTAATTCCCTTTTTTTAAAAGTATCAGATTTACAGTACTAGGCATGACCATTATTTTGTGATTGTGTGAAATAATGTGAATTCCACACACTATGTGTGGAATTTTTTCCCCCTTTTGGTCTGTTTTAAGTCTCTTTTCAATCAGTTTCATTGGGTAATCCTTGGTCCTAGTGTTTTAAAGAGGGAGAAAAATACTTCCCTGTTTAAGTTCTCCATGCCATGACTGACTTTATACACTTTGATCACACCCTCCCCTTCACATTTTTTCCAAGTTAAAGAGTCCCAAAGTTGTAGCCTTTTCCTACAGAGAAGATATTCGACCCCACTAATCATGTTGGTTGCTCATCTCAACTATGACATCATTGTTCAAGTATGGGTCCCAGAACTTTACGCTACACCCTATTCTAGATGTAGATTCTACATGCAGATGTGCCAAAGATATAAAGACACTGCAGTACTGTATAAAGACATTGCAATACTGCCATGTTTGTTTTCAGTCCCTTTCCTAATGATCCTTAGCTTTAAATTTGCCTTTTTCACAGCTGCTACACAAGCATCTCATGCCCTAACAATGTCCATGGGAATTTGAAATAATTTGACACTTATTTAAAGTGAATTGCATCAGCTATTTGGTTGACCCTTCACCTAGTTTAAAGAGATTCTGGAGCTCTTCAGAATTACTTCTGGCCTGAATAATTTAGTACCATTTGCAGAATTGCCCGGCTTATTGTCTTCCTCCAAGTCAAAGTCATTTGGAGAAAAATGTGGAAGTACTCGATCAATTCTTGAGATTCTCAAATTCTATTTCTTACAAGTTCACTTAGACAAAATGTCTGTTGATTTCTACTTTTTGCTTTTTTAAAATCTCCCAGAAATCCATTAAAACAGGGGTGTAAAACTGGTGGCCTGTGGGTCAGATGCATCACGTGCAGGCCACACACCCCCGGCTCTGCAAAGGCAAAAAAAATCACATTATGTCATGTGATGTGATCAAGTTTGACACCCATGCATTAAAGAATAGGTCCCCTCTTACCTCATGGCCACCAAGCTATTTCAAGAGCCTTTCATGAAAAACTTTGCGAAAAGCTTTTTGAAAATCCAAAAATGCAATGTTGATGGAACCAGTTTATCCATGTGCCTATTAAGACTCCAAAAAAACTTTAAAAGGTTGGGGCATCAGTTTTACCTTAATTTACCTAATTCACTGTCACCCTTGACCCTGCTTTCCCCCCCCACCCCTCTGGGTCTATCATAATTCATATTCTCCAACAAAACATGTTTATAGCCAAGAGTCATCAATCACATGCTTCAATTAGAGATTTGCTCAGCAGAAATTCCGGTAGCTTAGTTATCATCTTTGCAAGATAAGAATGGAATGCACTTTTGGTTCCAAACGACTGCACTGCTCTTTCAAATTTCTCCCCCCTCCTTCTGTTCATGGAAACTCTAAAGCAGACATAGAAGTGTTTTATGAGTTGACATCCAGTTTCAAAAGAAGGGATGTGAGTAACATCCACAAGTATCTTGCCACAAAAAAGTCATATTCTTGTAGTGTTGTTTTCATAGCCCTGCTGAATGTCAGTAACTGAAAGGAATCAAAGTTAACTATTTTGCTGTGATGTTTAATTCACTCACCTATTTAAAAGTGTAGGCTGATAGCTGTAGTTTGTAACTTACTTAGGCATATAGGGCAGTGTAAACCAAATTAGCCCTTGGTATTCTGAAAACCAATATAAGGCTTACAGTATTTAATGTATTTCAGAGCAAACTTACAATTTTGCATTCCACAACTCACAGTTCACCCTAAGTGTCTCACTGGTTTTCATGAGTAAATTACATGTGATTAACATTCTATGAATTTTGTTTATGGATGGGTTGAAGAAGTGGCTTGTGGCAATTTGATACTTCTTTCCTTGCTTTCCCCATTATGCTATGCCCATGGCACCATGCCAAACATCTACATCTGCAAGGCTCCCCTCCACAGATCTGCATTTTTCAGAGAAATATGATTGCCGTGGGTTGCATTATTAAAGCACCTCTGTCACCATGGAACTGCCTGGCGTATAAGGTTACAGTTCAGTGGATAACTTAATACTTACATTGCAGTGTTTTATTAGGTAAAATGTTTAACATTTATGCTTAGCCCCTAAAGCAGATCTGGGCATTTTAAAGCCCTGGTCCACATCC
Source organism: Laticauda colubrina (assembly GCA_015471245.1). NCBI lineage: Eukaryota > Metazoa > Chordata > Lepidosauria > Squamata > Elapidae > Laticauda > Laticauda colubrina. The sequence continues at coordinate 64,751,279 of BLBF01000007.1, read as the reverse complement.
AGTCTTTCCTGCCTGTGTGAAGTCAAGTGGAAATTAGAAATCCAATGTGAATAAGCACACTTCAGGGCACGGGAGAAGAAGCTAAGTCAGTTCCTTCAGTCAACTGATAGCCATGGCGAGTCAAGGAGAGACCTGCACCTGTGCAGCTCTTGACCCTTGCCTGAAGCAGTGTGAGGAGTTCATGTGATGGATTAGATTACACTGGTTTGTTTCTCCACAACAATCTCTGTTTCTCATTGTGGCCCCTTGAGAACATTAATTGCCCCCCTCTGTCCTATAGCAAGAATTGGTGCCTTATGTCCTACAAGTGTTGTGAAATACAAGCTCCTGGGGTTTCTTGCCACTGGCCCATTGGGGCCTATGAGAACCAAAAACATCTGGAAAGGTCAGATAGTCTGTTTCAGCAGAATACTTAAGAGAAGTTCAATTCATCCCATTCCTGCTGGAGGGGGGGTATCATATGATACCTCTTCCATCATATAGAAAGGGTATGCATACACTGGAATTTGTATCCTGATAATAATAAGCAAAATTCCAAGATCTTTCCTGCTTTTTTCCCCTTCCTGTTCTAGCACCTTCTACTCCTACACCCAGATGAAATCAGGAATTAACCATTCAGGGGCATGGTGCAAGGTGCTGTAACTGGAAAAGTCAATTGCCAGAATGCAGGAACTGTCAGGGAAGAAAAAGGTCAGGTTTTGTTTCTTTAGGGGCAATTTGAGAAGATAGATATCTTGGCTTGGGCTCATTAGTATACAATCTGAAGCCCCAGTTAAAGGTTAATGTGGCAGAAATGCATGGGAGTAATCATATTAACTGAGTTGATTCAGTTAATAAATTTAAATTAAGCTAATTCAATTTAATTTAATTTAATTAACAAATATAACATGTTAGAGAGACTGTGAGTTCTAGTCCTACCTTAGCCTAAGCCTTAGCCTTAGCCTTAGCCTTAGCCTTAGCCTTAGCCTTAGCCTTAGCCTAACCCTAACCCTAACCCTAACCCTAACCCTAACCCTTAGCTACAAAGCCTACTTGGACAAGTTACACTCTCTTAGTTCTAGGAAGCAAGCAATGGAAAACCACTTTTGAAATTTTGCCGAGAAAACCACAGAGTCTTGTCTAGACAGATGCCAGAAGTCAATAGTGACTTGAAGATACGAAAAAAATAATTAAATCAAATTAATTTATTTAGTTTACTCATTAATTTAAGTTGCTTATTGGAGTGAGGTACTCAGACATATCTCCAAAGGCGAAAAGTGAGCTGTAAGTTTCTGGTTTAAATCCTTCTTGAATTAGAGAATTTATACATGAGCAGAATTGCTTTCTGCTCACTCCAGGGATAAGTGCTAGAAATGTGCCTGGCATATAAATACTGAAAAGCTGACCTCAGCTGATCTTGGATGGGAAATCAGCAGGAACCCCTAAAGGCACAAGCTAACTGTAGAAATCAAGAAATAAAATCCCAGAACGAAACAGTAGATAACAATCTCCATATTGTTCCCAAGAAAGCTACTTGGACCCAAAGCTGAGCTCAAGGGAATCTTCACATGTAACTAAAATAACTCTTGAGAAATCAGAGAATTGGAATGAACTGGAATGGGTCACTTCTCACCAGAGGAATATCAGATCTTCTACTGCAGGCAAGAAAAACATACAGGAAAAAAATAGCCATCATGATTAACAAAAGGCTGTCCAAATTAGTGCTTAGATATAATCCTGCTTCCATGTTCAGGTAGTCCTTGACACAATTGGGATCAAAATTTCCATTGCTAAGCATGGCAGTTTTAAGTGAAACGCACTGAATTTTACCATACTTTTGCCACAGTTAAGTTAATCACTGCAGTTGTTAAGTGAATCATGTGGCCATTAAGCAAATCCCACTTTCCCTATTGAATTTACTTGTTGGAAGCCAACTGGGAAGGTCATTGACTCCAGGATGCTGCAACCATCACTGAGATGGTATTCAGCCAGTTCTGACCAGTTCTGGAGAATTGGTAGCGGAAATTTTGAGTAGTTCAGAGAACCAGCAAATACCACCTCTGACTGGCCCTGCCAACCCCATCTCTTCTCTGCCTCCCGAGTCCCAGCTGATCAGCTAGGTCTTCTTTTGTTGTCCTGCACAGGAGAATGGAGCTGAAAAACAGATTAGTGGGGTGGGGAGGGAATGGGGGTTTTACAGTATCCTTCCCCTGCCACACCCACCAAGCCACACCATGCCCACCAAGCCATGCCCACAGAACTGGTAGTTAAAAAAAAGTGAATACCACCACTGAACCATCACAAATACATGCCAGTTGCTAACCACCCAAATTTTCATATAATTGATCATATGACCATGGGAATGCTGCGATGGCTATAAGTGCAAGGACCAGCTGTAGGTCACTTTTTTCAATGCCATTGTAATTTTGAATGGTCACTAAGTGAATAGTTGGAAGTTGAGGACTACCTGAAATAGAGGTATCTCAGTTGGACTTCAGTACAGCCAATTAATCTAAATGTAGGTTCCAAACACAGACAAAGAAGAAGTATAAGCTGAACAATTCTATAGTGGTTGTCACATTCACTATAGATATCTTACTCATTACAGGAAACTAGAATGCAAAATTTGGAGGTAAAAAACAGCAGAAATGATGGGGAAAGTTGGCCTTGGTGTATGTAATAGTTGTCTCAAAACAATTTCAGCCTTTTATTTATTTATATTGAATTTATATGCTGCCCATCTCACAAAACAAGGTGACTGTGAGCAGCTTTTATGATTCAAATGATGACACCATATATGGTATATGGCCATCATCTCATGATCAACATCAAAATCAAAATGACCATATACTTGGCATGCAAAGTGACAAAACTCTATCCAATCAATAAAACCGAGACCTAGTCGTAACTGCAGCTCAGATTACAAAGTCCTTCAAACCATGATTTAAATTAAAGGAAGCAAATAAAACTACCAGAGTAACAAGGTGTTATCTTGACAATATTTTACATGATTATAAGATGAAATTAAATAATAAATTTAATGGATTAGATTTGATAGACTGACTGACTGACAAACTGTGATGAAAAAACATAACATCATTAAAGATGAAGCAAAGAAACAAACAAAAACCCTGAAATACAAAATGAAAAGGCACAATGGGTTCATTTTAACACATTAAAAATACCTGAAGAAAGACAGAAAGATGTGAGATGTGGAAGGACTCTGACAGTTGATCAAACTAGTGTTAAGTTCAACAAGCAATGCCAACAGAACACAAATGGATGAACTAGCAGCTGAAGCAATAACTTCACCTTTCTAAGGTCAAAGGAATGATGATAGCCATGAAGTAAACTTTCTCCTTGCTTGGGAGAAAATCCACAATATGACAGATCTAAATGAAATATTCCAGTACAGAAGCATCACATAACATTTTTGGGTCTTGCCAAGGCCATGATTTTTCCAGTTGAACATATCTGTAAAAGACCACCGGAAAGGCTGAATAAAGCAAAAGGGATGTCTTTGAATTGTGGGGTTAAAGAATGCATTGGATCTCAAGAGGAACAAACAATTCACTATTAGATGAAATAAAATCAGGCTGTTCCCCAGAAGTATTAAGGTAAAGCTTACATATTTTGGGCCAATAATGCAAAAGCAAGAGTCATTGGAAAAACCTTTAAACTTGGAAAAATGGAAGGCTTATGAAAGACAAGAACCTGATGACAGAAGCAGGAGCTTACAGAAATTCAAAGGAGCAGACGATCTTGATTCATTTAGTGACCATTCAAAGTTACAACAGCACTGAAAAATGCGACTAATGACCATTTTTCACACTTATGACTGTTGCAGCAGCATCATGGTCACGTGATCAAAATTCAGATACTTGGCAACTGATTCATATTTATGATGGTTGCAGTGTCCCCAGATCAAGTGATCACCTTTTGTGACCTTCTGACAAGCAAAATCAATGGGGAAACTAGGTTCACTTAACCATTTTACTAATTTAACAACTGCAGTGATTTACTTAACATCTGTGGTAAGAAAGGTCATAAAATGGGACCAAACTTGCTTAACAAATGTCTTGCTTAGCAACAGCAATTTTGGGTTGAATCTTGGTTGTTAGTCAAGAACTAGCAGTTTTTAAACACTAGCAAAATCTGTATCTTGTAAACACTACCAAAATCTGTTTGAATGTTGTTGGCTTTGCGTGTCTTTTCAGGCTCAAAGACAGCTTTGTTTGTGGATAAGCTTATCTATCTGATTATATTGTACACTGCTTTCCTTTAATTATGTAACATGGTAATAGGCTCACAGGAGCAAATGGTTTTATAAGTATCTTAATGTTGATTAATTAGTAATTTTCAATTGAGAAGAAAAGTTAATTCAACCTTCTCTCAAAAAAATTGAAACGATATGACCCCCTCTTCAATCTGATTAGATTGAACAAAGGTCCAGAATAAAGCTAAACATCGCATGCCACAGAGAACAAAACATCTAATCAACTGCTACTTGCATTTCTAGCTAGGCCCAGATCTATCTTAAGTTAACTTCATTGTTATGAATACATCTGATCATTTCTTTGATGTATCTAATTAATGCTCTGTTTTGCTGGGGGAAAAATTAATATCAATTGCACAAAAGCATGACTCTTTCATGAAACTTTTCTCTCAGGATCCCTGCAATATACCAATCCTAAATTCACCTTTGCATCTAAAAGACTTCCCCATCTTTGCCATTTAGAATATAAAATAGAATATAAGAAATATCAGCTTTCCTGAACAGGTTAAATACTGGATCAGTGTCCGTGTAGAGATAGAATGGGAGAATACCCAAACAAAAGGATTAAAAAAAAACAACAACCAGTACCTCCAAAGGACAGAAATCACAAAAGGAATGGGAGTCTTTTCACTTTACAGAAGGAAAATGGCTAGCAAAGTGTTACTTAACAAAACAGGGCATTTTGGTTGGTTAAAGTTGGGTTTGAACAGCAACCCAACCCAACCCAACCAACCCCCATCACCCTACCCCAGTCTGTCTCTCTCTCTCTCCCCCTCCTCCCTCCCTCCCTCCCCCCCTCTCTCTGTGCGCTTGTGTGAGCCTACACATATCTGCCCATTGGAATGCAGATCACAATTCCAAAACCATTGTTCTGTCCCCCAAAGAGAGGGGAAAGATTCATTCACCAAAGCTGCAGCAGATGGCTGCATGGCAGACAGGGAGAGCATGAAGTAGGGCCACCAGCTGTCAGCAGCCACACGGGCAGCATTCAGACACAGCTGCACTTTTACTGTTCCTTTCAATCTCCCCACATTCCTGACAGAGCCACTTAGCGGGGGATCCTCCTCGCATTTAATGGACAACTTTGGAGATGGACCACTCAGTTAAGCCATTCCACGAAACCCATCTCCATGTTTAATAGAAAGGAAGCAACTGGCGTGCCTGTGGGTGGGAATATTAATCCCAGAGGCAACATAATTGCTCAATGTTTCTCCCCAGCCAGGTTGTCTAGACTGAATTTTTACATGGCATGTGGGATAAGGAGCCTTTACAACTCAAAGAGAAGATCCTACGTGTTTTCTCTGAAGTGTCAGCAACATGGGTCAAGTTTACTCACATGTGAACGTGGCACTATTAAGTCTTATGGAGTCATTTACAAAAGGAGGGGGTTCATGGGGCCTCCGAATGAAATGCAACAGATTTCGAGGAACTGCAAAAGTATACAATAGCTCTGTGACAGACTGGGGAAACTCTCAATAATTTGATTGTTCTGCTCTTCTATTTCAAGATATAACTATCCCAGGACTCTTCTATCCACACTGTTTTAAGGAATAGAATAGCCACCTGTTGGCGTAGGTGTTGGCACCTTTTCTGAGTGGTGGATGCTACTGTGTGTTTTCATGCTGTGTATCAGTACAAAAAGGTAGGATAAAAGTTAAATAGCTAGAATTTATTTATAATTTATTCACACAATAATAAATTATAATACAACATTGACCATGCAACTTTATCAACTAATATATTTTTAGAAAGTACCGCCAAATTAAAAGAGAGAGAGAAATAATACATTACTTTTTAGGTGGCTCTTAATCCACACAAGAATTTCCCTGAAGTTGGGGAAGTCTTAAACAATTGCTGAAATGTCAGCAATCTTGAAATCTGGCAAGATACTATGTAAAGTTTTATGAGATTGGGTGATCTCTTTCAGCCTTTAAATACATATTTTAAGGTACTTCTGAAGTGCCATGGGTGCAAATAAGGGAAGCTGTGTTGCCCCAATGAACCTGAAATGTATTTATCTTATTTTAGATCACATAAGTTGATTGGGGGATGCTGGTCATTGTATTCAAACATGTTTGGGTACCAATAACATGGGGAAAGACTGATAAAAGAGCTAAAAGAATTATGCCAACTGCTAGAGATATATGAAGATGCAGATGAACACATCATAATGTTAAAAGCACAATAACAAGTCAGTTTAAAGCCACTAACATTTATTAAAGCACCAAAGAATTTTATAATACTGTCTAATGATAATCGGTATACTTCTTATGGTATAATCAGTAGTACATAGTAGTACATTTACTGTTGCCTACTATTTCCTGGACCATAGCCTACGTCTCTTGGGGATTACCAGTAACTATCTGAGAAAGAAGTATTTGAGCAGCTGTTTTGGGTGGTGAGAAAGGAAAAGAGAAAAGAAGTGAATGTATCTTATATATAGTGACCATTAACAAAACAATCATTAGGCATGACAAAAACACTTCTTTATTCACTCATGAACAAGTGCTTCTGTTCCAGAATCGAACAGTTTTCTACCATAGAAAAGATAAAACTGGTCTAGGCTTAGTTTATTGCTTAAAAATTGAGTTGTAATGATGACAAAAGCCAATTTATTCTCTAGTTTAATCTTTTTCTGTTTTTTTTTTCTTTAGGTCGTATAGGTTTTTGTTTTTTCTTTCACCATTTTGTGTATCTGGCTTGTTGTGTTTGTTTTCTTTAAAGTATATTGACTTTTTATATAATTGTATAATAGTTACATAGTCATTTAGCTTTCATATATTACTACAAAGTAATAAGCAATCCTGTTCATACATTAATTGCTTTTATTTAAAATGACAAAAACCTTGATTTGATCAGCTTGTCAACATCAGTATGATTTACCATTATGTAACTGTTAGAAATGTTAACTGTCTGAATGACTTCTAGCTCAGCTGTTTGATGTTGAATGCTTATGTAGTAATAAATGTGCTAGTGTCACAGATCCTTAATTGTTTTGCTATATGTCTGTCTCTTTTGTACTTTAAAATAAATACAAACATTAGTGTTCTGAGTATTATTTCTTTAGGACTTCCACATTATACTGTTTGCTTTCATTCTATCATACAAATCTTATTACTAAATTGTGTCCTTGTTATAGCAAGATCCACAAATTCCTTGGACTGATGGTACCCAATCTTATTATAAAAAGCCACAGTATAACTGCCCATTCAAATAAGAAATAGAGAACACACTTCAGGCTATCGTTTCTAAGCTATCTATTACAGTTGATTACAAGCATATTCTCAAATATTCAGTTCAATTTGTTTAAAAAACAATATAAGATATCCTGATGGTACATTTTCAATATCACTTTTGTACCTTACATTTTTACACTTTGAGTTCCCAATGAGCAAAAATAAATGTTGAGAGACATAAATTGGAAATAATTATTCTTAGCTATCTCATAGCCCAGTGGTGGTTAACCTTTTCAGCACCAACTGCTGCAACGGGAGCGTGTGAGCAGGCGCACCAGAAACCAGAAGAGCAGCTCCCCCAATGCACATGACTTGAGCGCTGGAAACTGGAAGCAGCTGCCTGGTGCCTGCATGCACACTGGCCACCTAGTCTTCCAGTTTCTAACATGCATGAACATGCAAAAACTAGCTGGTTAGCACATGCATGTGCTCTGGGGAGCTGCTCTTCCAGTTTCTGGAACCCAGAAGAGCAACAGGCTAGCATACCTGGAGAGATGACACTGCGTGCCATTTCCGACATGTGTGTCATATGTTCGCCATCATGGTCATAGCCTGTGCAGGAGTAGCATTTCAATGGGTAAGGGCCTTGTAATTTTTCTGAGGTTAGTAACAAGAACATATCCTATGTGTTCATATTTGCAAGATTCTGTTACTGTAAATTTATAATAAAAGTAGTATTAGCATGAATGACTTTGGTTTCCTAGGCTGGTCTACCTCAAAAGATTGACAATACTCTCTATCCCTGATGTGTAAAAGAAATAATGACCACACAATTGATGTTGCTTTTCTGCCAAATTAAAATGAAATAGTGCCTATTTATCCTGTAGCATTCAGTAATGTAGCTCATGAACTCAGCCTTCTCCATTCTTGGGAAATAAACCCATCTCATAAGAAACAGAAAAAATCAAATTTTGTTTTAAGAAAAAATAAATAAAACTAAAATTTACTTAAAGCTTTTTTAAAATAGTCATATGCAAAACAAGCGGTGGCAAAGAGGATAAAGATATAGTGTTATTAAAATCACAGATTGTGATTTAAAAGGCTTTTCCATAGAATAATAAAAGGTTTCAGAAACTGCAAAGTGATACTGGTTTGTTTCTAACTTTGAGGCAACTCTGATGTAAGAAGGCATTAATTTGCATAGTCACAAGAACTGAACTTGTACTGAAAAAATACACTGCTCAAAAAAATAAAGGAAACACTTAAACAACACAATATAATTCCAAGTCAATCACACTTCTGTGAAATCAAACTGTCCACTTAGGTAGCAGCACTGATTGACAATCAATTTCACATGCTGTTGTGCAAATGGAACAGACAACAGGCGGAAAGCATAGGCAGTTAGCAAGATATCCCCAATAAAGGAGTGGTTCTGCAGTTGGTGACCACAGGCCACTTCTCAGTTCTTTTGCTTTCTGGCTGATGGTTTGGTCACTTTTGAATGCTGGCAGTGCTTTCACTCTAGTGGTAGCATGAGACGGAGTCTACAACCCACACAAGTGGCTCAGGTAGTGCAGCTCATCCAGGATGGCACATCAATGCGAGCTGTGGCAAGAAGGTTTGCTGTGTCTGTCAGCATAGTTTCCAAAGCATGGAGGAGCTACCAGGAGACAGGCCAATGCATCAGGAGATATGGAGGAGGCTGTAGGAGGGCAACAACCCAGCATCAGGACTGCTACTTCCACCTTTGTGCAAGGAGGGACAGGAGGATCACTGCCAGAGCCCTGCAAAATGACCTCCAGTGAGCCACAATTGTGCATGTGGCTGCTCAAACGGTCAAAAACAGACACCATGAGGGTGATATGAGGGCCCAATATCCACAGGTGGGGGTTGTGCTTACAGCCCAACACCATGCAGGACGCTTGGCATTTGCCAGAGAACATCAAAATTGGCAAATTTGCCACTGGTGCCCTGTGCTCTTCACAGATGAAAGCAGGTTCACACTGAGCACATGTGACAGACGTGACAGGGTCTGGAGATGCTGTGGAGAACGTTCTATTGCCTGCAACATCCTCCAGCATGACTGGTTTGGCAGTGGGTCAGTATTGGTGTGGGGTGGCATTTCTTTAGAGGGCCGCACAGCCCTCCATGTGCTTGCCAGAGGTAGCCTGACTGCCATTAGGTACCGAGATGAGATCCTCAGACCCCTTGTGAGACCATATGCTGGTGTGGTTGGCCCTGGGTTCCTCCTAATGCACAACAATGCTAAATCTCATGTGGTTGGAGTGTGTCAGCAGTTCCTGCAAGATGAAGACATTAATGCTATGGACTGGCCCACCCGTTTCCCAGACCTGAATCCAATTGAGCACATCTGGGACATCATGTCTCACTCCATCCACCAACGCCACATTTCACCACAGATTGTGCAGGAGTTGGAGGATCCTTTGTCCAGGTGTGGGAGGAGATCCCTCAGGAGACCATCTGCCACCTCATCAGGAGCATGTCCAGTCATTGTAGGGAGGTCATATAGGCACGTGGAGGCCACATACACTGCTGACCTCATTTTGACTTGTTTTAAGGACATTACATCAAAGTTGGATCAGCCTGTAGTGTTTGTTTTTTTCACTTTAATTTTGAGTGTAACTCCAAATCCAGACTTCCAGGGATTGCTAATTTTGATTTCCATTGATAATTTTTGTGTGATTTTGTTGTCAGCACATTCAACTATGTAATGAACAAAGTATTTAATAAGAATATTTCATTCATTCAGATCTAGGATGTCTTATTTTTGTGTTCCCTTTATTTTTTTTGAGCAGTGTAAATACCGGAAGAAAAAAAGATCAGATTTAAGCACACACAATAAAAATAGTTTCATGCAATATTTCTAGCTAAATGTTCTGTCTATATTTTTAGAAACAACATTTCCTGAAATAGCTTCCCTCTATCTCACTTTATGCCTCAATTTTCTCTTCTGATCTCAATTGTTTTCTTACTTTCTCACAAGATCCCTGAGGATTTCTGTCAGTTAATTCCTAGGCTGTTGGAGACCCCCATTTCTCATCTCAACTTTGGTTTCCAGCTTCTGTTTTTGTTTTAAAAAGACAAAACCATTTTCATTCCATTAGAAAGGGAGAGGTTTGGAGATAATCTTCCTACTTACACAATCCCAAGTTGTGCCTCAGTGGGCTTGAATAGGGAGCTAGTCCATTCATGGCAGTTATGTAATTTCCTTGCTGGAGAAGGATAAGATTGCCTGATGGATCAGGTTCCAACAATCCAACAGTCTTTGCTTCTACCACAGTAGTGATAGTGGCATATTCTGCTAATAATGTCATCCAATATTTTTCCCCATTAATAACACCAATTAAGCACAACACACCAGCATATTTTATTATTGGGCTTACTTTACATATGATTTGTTATTTTTTATTTTCTCGACATTTCTTTTTATATCTCATGGTCCTAAAGATGAGATGGCCTACTACTCAGTGGTGGGATTCAAAATTTTTTACTACCAGTTCTGTGGGCGTGGCTTGGTGGAAATGGCAGGGAAAGGATATTGTAAAATCTCCAGTCAGAGGTGGTATTTGCTGGTTCTCCGAACTACTAAAAATTTCTGCTACCAGTTCTCCAGAACTGGTCAGAACCTGCTGAATACCACCTCTGCTAATACTGCTGAATATACCATGTTTCTCCAACAATACGCCCCTCCAATAGGAAGTCCCAGTATGTTTTCAAGGCATAAAATGAAATTGCCCCTCCCCCAAAATTTAGGCCTATTTAAAACATGCAAAATGGGGGGGAGGGCAGGGGGGACTTGCCGTTAGAAGCACCCCATGGGCAGCCACGCCTCACCACCAGCTGCTCTTAATGGCTGATCATGGTGAAGTGTGGAGGGCTCCCTACCCCCTTTGCTACAGACCTGGGTATGGTGCTGGTTGCAGGCTGGGTCAATGAGCAGGTGGCGGCAGCATGGATGTCCACTGGCAGCATTTCAGCCACTTGGGCCTCTGGAGCTTCCACAGTTCCTACCGGTGCTGGCAGCTCTGTCACCAGCGCTGTCTTCAACAACATCTGAGTCACTCTCACTTTTACCCCTCTTCAACAACAACATCTGAGTCACTCTCACTTTTACCCCAACAACACTTTTACCCCAACAACAACTCTCACTTTTACCCCAACAACAGCAGCAGCAGTGGCTCCAACAACAGCAGCAGCAGTGGCAGGAACCATGGAAGCATTTCAGCCACTTCTTGGGTGGGGGAGCCACCTCCATAACTTCCACAGTTCCCGCCACTGCTGCCGCTGTTGTTGGAGACAGTGCTGGTGAGAGAGGGACAGCTACAATTTGGCTTGGGCGTGCTTGGAATGCAGGAACAGGCTGTGCACCAGGAGTTTTGGAAACTTGCAGAGCCGAGGCTGAAGCACCAAGGGTAGCAGCAGCAGAGATGCTCGCTCGGCTCTTCTCATGCCCAACCAGCCATTCAGGATTACAAGAAAACGCACCCTGTGATGCTCCCATGTATCTCAGAATGTTTTTTCCCTGTTGTTGTGGAGATGGGGACAGGGGAAAAGCAGGAGTGACTCACCAGACAGCACTGGTGAGAGAGGTGCCAGTGTCACTGGGAATCATGGAAGTTATGGAGGTCAGAGAAGTGGCTGAAATGCTGCTGGCAGACATCCATGACAATGCCTGCCAGCTGACCTGGGTCTGCAGCAAAGGCTTTTGGTGGGGGTAGGGAGCCCTTCACACTCCGTCATGATCAGCCATTAGAAGTGGCTGGTGATGAGGCAGAGCTGCCTGCAGGGTGCTCTAGGTGAGGGTGCATGGGGGAGGGGAGATAAATTAATTCATCCCCAAAAAGATGTCCTAGCCGTTTTTCCGGGGCTCAAAAAAAAAATAAGACCCAGCCTTATTATATGAGAAACACGATAGATGCATGTTACATTGATGAGCTGATAGTAGACACAAGCGTGTCTACTATCTTTCTCAAAGATAAGGTGAACATTAATATCTAAAGAAAGTTTGAACTGAAAAGGAACATGTATTGGAGCATTCCCACAAATAAGGATGATTTAGGCTTAGAAGTGCCATCTGGACATTATACCTGTGCTCGAAATAAACAGTGGAGGATTTGGGGGGGGGGGGTTTAGTTACAACCCGCCATATTATTTTCTGTAATTTTGCATATAAAAATTGTGTCTTTTTCTATGTCAACTAATTTTCACTAAACAGGGAAGCAAAAGTTTATTTTGTGTTCCTACTATATGAGTTTAGCACCAAGCATTTTAATTTTTATGTTCCAAACTTAATATATAGCTGCAAGTTTTGAAACCATACTGAGGCCATTCTATGCAAATATAGTACAGATCAGCTGGTATTCAGAAAATGAAAATTCTGTGGCTAAATGACCTAAGAAACAACAATGTCTATTTTGGAAGTCTAACTCTACACATTTTCAAAGGGACATTATCTTTTAGGTTCTGTGGGCAGGTGTCTAATTGTCCCGAATATTTTCCAATGAGGCTTCATGCCTTAATACCAATTAAAAGCTGATGCCGAATGAACTATGGGAAACACCACAGGGGGCCTTCATCTGAATTGCATGATCCCTTAATGTGCCCATGTGCTTTAAAAAAAAAAATCTACCCAGAAGTTGTGTTAATGAACTGCTGATGACTGGCTTATTCACAAGATTTCACAGATCCATGCAGAAGTGTTGCCGTGCCAACAGATGAAGCCAAGGTTCAAAAGAATAACACAATATAGTTGAATTTTTAAGGCGGGAGGAAGAAATACATGTCCAGAGAGAAAAACACACTTTTCTCAGGAAAGGGAAAGAGTTCCTGCCTCTTATCAAAGAGATTCATGTAACTTCCTCATAGAAAGCAAAAAAGAAGAACATAATTCAGGGATCTTGTATACCTCAATGCACAAAACACTTTTTGTATAAAATTCACATTAAAATGAACAGAAATCCTATTATTGCAAGATATGCATCCTAATATGATTCTAGCCATTAAGGCTCACAAAGGACATCATAGTGTATATTCACTTTCACTGTTTGTTATTTCCCACTATCACTAGTTAATCTAAAAACAATGTGGGGATGCAGCAACACTCATTTGGTAGCTGCATATCTTTTGCCAGATCACTTTACAGCATGATCTTAAGTGAGGTAAATTTCAGAAACACTGGTGAAGGACAATGTATCCTTCAGTCAAAAGTCAGAAGGAACTGGTGGAACGCAATAATAAATGTAATTAAATGAATACAGAGGAAGTAAACGGAATGGTTTGCTGTGTGCACACTCTACATCAGGCTTTCTTTAAAAAAATAATGATAATAAAGCAAAAATCATTTTGTAGATTTTAAATTGTGCAGCTGATGGAAACATTCTTCAACTATTTTACTGACCTTAGTACCACCAGGTAGAATCAATTTCACAGGAAGTCTAAAACTATTTTTGGGTGAGAATGACTAAAAAACTTGTGCTGGGCTGTGCCTATGCCCTTTCTTAGGAAAAGGTAAAGGTTCCCCTCATACATATGTGCTAGTCGTTTCCAGATCTAGGGGGTGGTGCTCATCTCCATTACAAAGCCAAAGAGCCAGTGCTGTCAGAAGACATCCCCATGGTCATCTGGCCAGCATGACTAAATGCCACAGGCGCATGGAATGCTGTTACCTTTCTACCAAAGTGGTCCCTATTTTTATACTTGCATTTTTACATGCTTTTGAACTACTAGGTTGGCAGAAGCTGAGACAAGTAACGGGAGCTCACTGCATTACAGGGCACTAGGGATTCGAACTGCCAACTGCCCATCTTTCTGTTCAACAAGCTCAGTGTCTTAGCCACTGAGCCACCGCATCCCTTATCTTTCTAATACCATGTGAATTAGAGAGGTATATCTTTGAACTGCTTGTGAATATTTTGTGCTTGTTTTGGACTTAAGCTATGCTTTATTTTGTTTCTTTGATAACAGATTATCTATTTCTATCAAGGTCATCTTCCTTACTCGATATATCGAACTAGCTCAGACAAGTCTTGATAATCCTCCTCAAGGTTTTGCAATCCAGTGACTCTCGGTTATATGGAGTTGTGAAAATTGTATTCCAATAAATCTGAAAGATGCCAGGCTGGGAAAGGCTGCTTTCCAACTTCAAATGTTTATTACACAACACTGCAAAAGTAGAAGCTGACAGGACATCTTGTGTTGAAAAAAGCATATAAAAATACCTAGTGCTTGAGGGTAATTCAAGGGAACTTTCAGTAAATGCACCAGGAGAAACAGTCCTGCCACAATATCCTGCAAGAAATGGAACATTGATGAACTCTCCCAATACCATAAAAAGCATTAAGGGTCTCACACAATGTTAACCAAGATAAATTCACATACACTTCCCTCAACCCCTCCTAACCAGAGGTGGTATTCAGCAGGTTCTGACTCGTTCTGGAGAACCGATAGTGGAAATTTTGAATAGTTCAGACAATCAGAAAATACCACTTCTGACTGTCCCTGTCCCCATCTGTTCTCTGCCTCCCGAGTCCCAGCTGATCAACTGGGTCTTCTTTTGTTGCCCTGCACAGGAGAACAGAGTTGGAAAGCAGGTTAGTGGGGTGGGGAGGGAATGGGATTTTGAAGTAACCTTCCCCCTGGAGAGGGGAGGGAATGGAGATTTGACAGTATCCTTCCCTTGCCATGCCCACCAAGTCACAGCCACAGAATCGGTAGTAAAAAAAATTGAATCCCACCACTGTTCCTAACCTTCCTCCTAACAAGGGACTTTGGGAAGTTCTAATCCCAATATGTGTGAAGACTGCCTGGAAAAAGGAGGCTTCCCAATGATGCTATCCAAGCCATCAATGATCTGTTGTAAAGATTTGGCTATCAATGGACAACAAGACCACAAACCCATTATACAGAGTATGTTTATATACAGACGATCTAAAGCCATGATATGCTACTAGCTAGAGAAGAATATCCAGATCTTTTATGAAATATCTATGTCACCAAACTAATGTGCAGGTTCAACAAAGCAATGTAAAATTTGGCATGAAGAGAGCTTATAGATTTTCCCCCCGGTCTTTCCAACATAATATAAAACATCACTTACTTTCTTGATACACTATCATTGATACAGCATCATTGCACCTTTAACAAATTAACGTTTTAACAAACATTGAACACTGCCTTCTGCACCCAGTGAAAATTGGTTTATAGGTTCTCATTAATTTGGATGCTAAGAAAGCAATAATTAGAGTCTTATTACCGAATCCAAATTAGTCCATTTATCAGCATTAGAGCTGCAGCTATTCGGTTATTCCTGTGATACTATTTTACAAATAACATCCTTAATTCTGAAAAGCCTTGTGAATCTATTGGCATTTATTCACTAAGAATACTGATGCTGACCTCCATGAGATTATTCGACAGATGTGCAACACGATCACAACTTCTCAATGAAGTGTGTGGCAGATGATCTTGATGTAACAGGTATAATTGCTAGCTAAGAATAATTAATCTTAACTAGCAATTATACCTGTTGCACCAAGCTCATTTGACATCAATTCTGCCTTTGAAGAAGAGGAACTATGAGATTTCAAAATCATGTTAACATGAAATTTCAAAATCTGTAGTTTAGATTTTATCATTCATTTTTATAATAATCTACAGATTATATTTGTACAAAGCAATCCAATAAGCCTTATTATGGCTTTCACAAAATGTACACACATTAATAATGAATATCCACCCATCCACAACCATGTATATGCAAACATATAAACCACAGCAGCCAATATCATATAGGTAAACTGCATGTCAGGCATTTTCAGACTTCTACCTTTCACTGCAAACATTCAACAAAGTCTTCATCTACTTGGACAAGCCCTTCTGTTCAACCCTGGCATTCTGTGAATCCTAATCCATATACTGTATTTTCTAGGAATGCATTTATTAGGAGTGTGCTACATCTTCAGATTTCTTCACTATTATAGAGCTATGTCCGCAAAACATCACTTAACATGCCTAACAAAGAGAACCATGTTGTAAATATGATTTTGCCTTAATAAAATTGGCTGTATATGTGAACTTCAAATTAAAGGTTTGCAATCTGTGCAAGAACATTCCACTAGATCAGCGGCCCTCAACCTTTTGGGCACTAGGGATCAGTTCAATGTATAGAGGTTTTTCCATGGACTGGAGGAGGCATGGTTTCAGATGCTGCCTAAATCCCACAAATGGGGCTTTGCTTCTTTGTGTGGACTGGTTTCTGGTATGCCACGGACCGGTGCTTGTCCATTGACCAGGGATTGGGGATCCCTGCACTAGATGAATTTCAGAGATGGAAAATAATCAAGAATGCCTGGTCAACAATATCTGGTGTGTGAATGTCTCTGATTTCAATAGACAACAAATATTTTCCTTCCTGAACATTTTTTGGTGTATCTTATAGACATTTGGCTGCTGATCATGAAAATAACCTATAATTTAACCTATTATGTACCATTTTATAGAAATCTTCTGTTTTGGTAATGTACACCTTTCAGTAGCTGTTGGCTGTGCTGCACATATGGAAGAAACATACAAACACAAGGAACTGTTGTTGAAACACATCCAGTACACCAAGTACAACTGGAATGTCTGTGGAGATTAAAACAGTGATGGGATTCAAATTTTTTAACTACTGTTTCTTTGGGCATGGCTTGTTAGTCATGGCAGGGGAAGGATACTGTAAAATCTCCAGTCAGAAGTGGTATTTGCCAGTTCTCCAAACTACTCAAAATTTCTGCTACCAGTTATCCAGAACTGGTCAGAACCTGCTGAATACCACTTCTGGATTAAAAGTAGTCAGTCTGTGCTTGGAATGTAGCTCGGATATCACAAGTATTGTTGCTACATATGTGAATGAGACAACTATGCAAGACAATTGCATTACATTAGAAACAAATGGCCACTCAGAAGGAATTTGACTCCAGGACAGAAAAACATGGCACATGAACCACTTGTTAACCGAATGAAGATATTTTTGTCTCTGCTTCTCATAAAATGTGGACTGATGAAAAATGTTGTAAAAATGATAAACAAGAAAGGTGAAGACTTTTATTATTTGAGACAGACGTTTCCAAAAATAACTGATCCTAAGATTAAGGAATGTATTTTTGTTGATCCGCAAATCAGAGATGTCACTGATGACAAGAAGTTCAAAGATCTGTTCATGGGGCCAGAGAAAATCACCTGGAAGGCATTGAAAATATATTGTTGAGAATTTTCTTGGCAATTTTAGAGCACCAAGCTACAAACTCCTTACAACATACAAGACCATGGAGTGCAACGTGTCACTGATGAATCATTATCTGCATTCGCACTTGGACTTCTTTCCTGAAAATCTAGGTGAAGTCAGTGACAAATATGGTGAAAGGTTTCACCAGGACATCACTGCAATGGAGAAACTGTATCAGGGCAATTGGAATCCATCAATGCTGGCTGACTGTTGTTGAACACTGCTGTGAGATGAATCAGACATTGTACACTATGTCTGTACACTATGTACGAATAAGTACACTACTTTAGGCCTCTGTTCTCCACAAATGCACTGAAGCAGGAACCAATGGCTCACTATATTGTTGTGTGAGCAGAACCGAAGTCATGTTGGATGGCCCATTGAATTGAATAAGGAAGTGTGTCTCAAACTCAGTAGCTCTGCTAAATAAGAAAGTGTTCCAGTTTGTGCACAAGAGAAAAAACAAGATAAGGCTAGAACAATGGGGAATTGTAATAAAGTGCTGCGATGTCAGAAACCATGTAACTGCTTTTGCTAGATAGGGAGCTAGTATGAACCTTCAAAATATATGTGTCAATTTGAAAACAGAAAGAATGTGAGCCAAGCCCTCATATGAGGGGGCGGACAGTTAGGGTATAAAAATGCTGCCTGAATTTTGCTCTGTGTTCCTTCAATGCCTGAGGGAACCCATCTCTGCAGACACGTGAATAAAACCTTGTTTTCCTTGGATCAACGAATCTTTTGGTGGTTTTTTTATCTGCTTCCACCTCACAATTTGGCACCCAACGTGGGGCCCCGATGGAATTTCGACTGGAGAAAAGGGACTGGGTAAGTGTGGCACCACCGCTTCCCATTGTAGAGGGGCCCCTCCCTTGTCTCAGTAGGATCCCGGGGTAACTGCACTCAGCAGATGATCCTTGGAAACAAGAGAGAGAGAAGCTGGCCTGATGCTCTGGGACTGTCGTTGATCACCTGAAGTGGGGACGCTCACACTCCTTTCGTCTCCGGGAGACCAGGGGTGTATCAGGTGAGTTTGTTGCCTTTTGGGATAGAAGAAGGGATATACTGTCCTTAAACTCTGGGAATCCAGAGACTGCTGGAGGACAGTGTAAATCCCTGAGTTGGGAATCTCTGGGAGATTGTTGGTGGGCAGTGTGGAGAATGGGAAAGGGACAAAGCAAGTGTATTCCAAGAGGGAATGGGTATTGAGATAGAAAAGACCCCGAGAAGGCTGATTCTGACTGACTCCCCATTGGGTCAACTACTACAACAATGGTCATTGCCCCATCTGAGGACTTACACTCGGAGTCCAGAGAAAAAGAAAATGATCTACCTATGCCAATATAGGTGGCCGAAGTATCCCCTAGTAGACCCTGAGTTTCCTTACCACTGGGATCCCGAAAGGAATACCAGCACGTACTGGATAACTCAGTTGAAAGAGTATATAGTGAAACACCGGATGGAGGAGCAAATACCCTTTGTGGAGGTATGGTATCATGCTCACTTTGAAGGTCCAGTTCCACCAGAAACAGAAGTAGGACATTTTGTCAGCAATGTGGAGGAAAGCGAAACTGAGGACTGGATGGTGAGTCCACCGGCATTGGCTCTGGCAGTCCTGGCACCACCGCCCCTGCCGGCTCCAGTTGCCCAGGCTCCACCTCCAACTGCATATCCAGGACTCAGAAGGGAACTGGCTCAATTAAACAAGGACCTAGAGAATTTGCCTCTAGGAGGAAGGTCAGCCAATCCCGTGTCGGCCTTCCCAGTCAGAGAAGTCCCAAATGGCATGAATACGCAGGGGAATCCACTCACCATTTTTGTGGCTGTCCCCATAAAATCTGCTGAGTTACGGGATCTGAAAAAGACCCTTCTGAAACTCCATGAGAATGCTCATGAAGTGGCAGAACAGTTGGAATTGTTTCTGGGACCCAATGAATACACATACCAAGAACTGATGTATATTCTTGGACACCTTTTCATCCCCGAAGGGAGGAACCTCATTAGGAGGGCAGCAATGGCTGCCTGGGATAGGAGACATGCAGGGCAACAGGGAGCAGTGGCTGCAGACACAAAGTTCCCCATAGCCAATCCAAACTGGAACATCAATAATAACGCTCATAGGGAGCACATGAGAGATATGAAACACATGATCATTGAAGGAATTAAATTGGCCATCCCTCAAGGGAAAAACTTGACCAAAGCATTTGAAATAACACAAGGAAAGGATGAGTCCCCAGGGGATTTCTGTGCTCGGCTCCGTCAAGGGTTAACCAAGTACTCCAGAGTGGAGCCAGAAACCCCTGCCTTTGAGACTCTCATGAAGATGCAATTCGTCACCAAAGCATGGCCAGATATCCAGAAAAAGATTCAGAAGACAGAGGGATGGACTGATTTGGGCATGACAGATTTGATGAGAGCAGCCCAACAAGTTTTTGTGAACCGAGACTCAGTTAAAACCAAACAGAAGTCTCAGATGATGGTAGCTGCTGTGCAAATGGCAGCCAAGAATGAAGTTAGGAAAAACAGGGAGACCCAGATGTCAGATAGAGGCCAAGGTGGAGAGATGAAAGATCTCCCAGCAGGGAGTGGAGACCCCTGGTTAGGCGAGGAGGTCCAGGGGGCAATCGAGGCGGTCGATTCCAATGGCCATCCCAGAGTAGAACTTGCTTCAGATGCGGGAAAGAGGGACATTTTGCATGTGAATGTCCCAAAACCCCAGAGGAACAAAGCTATGCCCTATACGATTAGGGAAGTTCCAGCTCCCCAAGAGGGACCCGCGGGGAGCCATTGGTAAATGTGTTAGTGGGTTCTGACCATCAGGAATGGCTGTTCCTGATTGACACCGGCGCAAGCCGGATATCTGTATGCGATCCGGTAAAGGGAGCATGCAGGTCAAAGCAGACTTTAAAGGTGGTTGGGGTGAGTGGGAAATCCCAAGAGGTCAAGATTTTGGAAGAGGTGAGATTGGAATTGAATGATGTTGTTACTGAAACCGAAATATTGTATATTCTGGATTCAGGGGTGAACTTGCTAGGAAGAGACTTGTTGGATGTTTTTGGAATAGAATTGTGGGATAGAAGGAAGGAAGTTCGCATGTGTATACTAACAACGGAAAGATATCATCAGATGTGTGGGCAGGAGGTGAAGGGGTTAGTAGGATGGCAATACGGCCCATTCAGATCAAGATACAACCAGGAATAACTAAACTGTGGACTCCACAATATACTCTGAGTAAGAGAGGAAGGGAAGGGTTGAAACCAGTAATTGACAGATTATTGAAACAGGGACTGTTGGAACCTACTATGTCACCGTTCAATTCACCGGTTTTAGCAGTAATAAAAAAGGATGGGAAGTATAGATTGGTTAATGATTTGAGGAGGATCAATGAGATAGTGGTTCCTAGATTCCCAGTGGTTCCTGATCCCTATACCATCTTGGGGCGGATCCCTCCCAAAGACAAATAGTTTACTGTGATAGATCTGAAGGATGCCTTTTGGGCGTGCCCCTTGGAGGAGGGGAGTAGAGACTTGTTTGCCTTTGAATGGAATGATCCTGAGAGTGGAAGGAAACAGCAGTTGAGGTGGACGGTACTTCCTCAGGGATATACCGAGAGCCCTTTGTTGTTTGGACAGGCGTTGGAAGAAAAGTTGGTGTCGTATGAGAGAGAGAAAGGAATCACCCTAATTCAGTACGTGGATGACTTGTTGTTAACTGGGGAGAAAGAGAAGGAAGTGAGAGCAGCTTCTGTGAGTCTGTTGAATTGGCTGGAGGAGCAGGGGCTGAAAGTCTCAAAAGAGAAGCTTCAGTTTGTTGAAAAAAAGGTGAAATATTTGGGACATTACATTCAGCAGGGGGTGAGGTCCTTGGACCCTGAAAGGGTGAAGGGGATCATGAGCTTGGCTCCTCCCAGGAACAAGACAGAGATGCAGAAAGCGTTGGGATTATTGGGGTATTGTAGAATCTGGGTAGACCAATTCACAGTGTTGGCACAGTTTTTGCATAGAAAGTTGCCTGGAAAGGGAGAGCACATAGAATGGGAGGAGGGAGATAGTGAAAGGTGGGAAGAGCTGAAGAAGGCTTTGTCAACCGCTCCAGTTTTAGCCTTGCCAAACCTGAAATTACCATTTCATTTGTATGTGGTGGTGGCTCAGGGAACAGCAGTTGGAGTCCTTGCCCAAAAGAGGGGGGGTGGGCAATACCAGCCGATAGCCTTCCTAAGCAAGGGTTTGGAGCCGGTTGTGAAAGGATGGCCAGTTTGTGTTCAGGCTATGGCAGCAACAGCGATGTTGGTGGTGGAGAGCAAAAAGTTAACCTTTGGGGGAGCTTTGGTGGTGCATTCGCCTCATCAGGTCAACTCAGTGTTGAGCCAGCTGGCTACCACTTGGATGACGGAAGGGAGGATATTGAAGTATGAAACCATTTTGAGAACCAATCCTGATGTGGTAATAGGGACAGACAAGAATCTAAATCCAGCAGAATTCTTGGAGGGGAGAAGGCAGGCATGGGAACCGGAAGACCATGATTGTCTATTGCAAGTGGATCTCATGATGAAGGTTAGAGAGGACTTGGAAGAAACTCCATTGGAGAAGGGAGAGAGGTGGTTTATAGATGGATCTAGCAGGGTGGAAAATGGAAAGCGAAAATCTGGGTTTGCAATAGTAACCGGGGAAGGTGAGGTAATAGAAAAAGGGTCACTCCCAGCTGCTTGGTCAGCCCAGAAATGTGAATTGTTTGCTCTGACCAGAGCCTTGGAATTGGCTGAGGGGATGGAGGTAACAATTTGGACTGATTCCAAGTATGCATGTGGGGTGGTGCACACGTTTGGGAAAATCTGTAAAGAAAGAGGGTATATCAAGGCGCATGGGAAGCAAATAGAGCAAGTGCAGTTAGTAGAACAAGCCTTAGAGGCATCGCAACTCCCCAGCCGAGTATCAATTGTCCATGTGAGCACACATCAGAAGGGGAATACACAGGAGGTTGTGGGAAACCGATGGGCGGACAAATGGGCAAAGGAAGCTGCAGGGGAGATAGAGTTGGTAATGGTATCTATACCAATACTGGAAAAGGAGGATGAGAGGGAGGAATGGGAGCCAGAGAAAAAGGAAAAGTTGGAGAAAGAGGGATGTGTCAAAACCCCAGAGGGATGGAAGACGTCGGAGGGAGTCAAGGTGGTGTCACCCATTGTCATGAGGGGAATATTGGAGAAAGTTCATGAAGGAGAACATTGGGGAATGGAGGCCTTGGTCATGTCCATTAAACCTCACTATTGGAGTCTGAGGATGTGGATTCCAGAGCATCTGCTGGAAATGTTTGATTTGTTTGAAAGTAAATAAGAAAGTGGCACGCAAGAAAGAGATGGGAGAGCGACCCCTAGTGGGTTGGCCTTTTCAGAGAGCATAAATTGATTTCACTGAGTTGCCAGAAAAGGGGGGTTGGAAATACCTGCTTGTGATCAAAGATCAACTAACGGGGTGGGTAGAGGCTTATCCCACTAGAAGAGCCACAGCTCCCACAGTAACCAAGATCTTACTAGAACAGATTATCCCACGATATGGAATGATGGAAGCAATAGATTCAGACAGAGGAACTCATTTCACCCAAAAGGTTCTGCAAAGGGTAATGGAGGTGGTGGGGGTGAAATGGGAATTACACACGCCATGGCATCCTGAATCCAGTGGAAAAATTGAAAAAGCGAATGCGGAACTGAAGAAACACTTGACCAAACTACAACTTGAAAATGGCTTGCCATGGACAAAGAATCTTCCCTTAGCTCTGCTCAGGATCAGAACTTGTCCAAGGAAAGACACAGGGGTTTCTCCTTTTGAAATGCTGATGGGGAGACCCTATTTGGCCAAACTAGGCAATCCCATACCAGAGTTCAGGGACTTGCTCCTTCGGAAATATTTGCTGGCACTGTCTCGGTCTTTGCTTTCTCTTCACAAACAGGGACTGTTGGTGCAACGACCACCTTTGGCTGGTAGCCAACACCCACACGAGGCTGGAGACTGGGTCCTGATAAAGAATTGGAGAAGTGAAAAACTGCAACCTAGCTGGGAAGGTCCGTACCAGGTGCTGCTGACGACTGAATCTGCAGTCCGTACTCGGGAAGGAGGCTGGACGCATTACAGCAGAGTCAAGAAAGCACCAGAACCTGAGAAACCTTGGAAGGCAATCCCAGTGGACGGTCAGCCGTTAAAGGTAACCTTGAAGAAATAGCCAGCAGAAACCACCATGGAGATGTCAGCTGAACTCTGGAGAGGACTATTTGTTGCAACTATATTTACATTAATACATCAAAGAAGTTCACAATATGTTGGACCTGCAGGTGACTTGGGAACAGACTTGTGGGATGACAATGTGTTCATAAAGGATCTCAAGAAGGTCTCACATTCCTTGAACATCACCAATTGCTGGTTATGCATGCACATGCCAGGAAGAATAGGTGAAGGATTAATCCTACACGCAATTCCACTTGATCAGAACAGACTAAGACCACAGGGGCACGGGACAGAAAAATATGGTGTAGAACGAAATATAACAGGAAGGATTTTTGTTCATTTATGGGAAATGGTGTATGTGTATTTTAGGAGAAATGAAACTAGAAGGCTCCATTTAGGAGATTGGGAAAAATGTAATAAGACTTTTGATATGCCATCATCCTGTAGTAACCATAGCTATACCAAGAGTTATCATAAATTAGATTATTTTAATCAAAATCAGTATCAGATGTGTATGCATTTTGAAGAAATGATCAATTGGACCTGAGCATCACAACAGACCTATGCTATGGAAAACTTCAGGTGGGTATTGTGTGGGAAATATGCACACAAGGAGATGCCACCTTACTGGAGTGGCACATGTACACTCAGGTATGTGATACCGGTGATATATAAACTTGATGGCTTTCCCCAAGGCCGGATACGTAATAAAAGAGACTCAGAATCTGGCCTTACTCGGAGACTTTGGACCCAAATCTCCCGTGGTATAATAATACCATTGGGAGTAGCCATGAACTACCAAGATATACATATTCTAAATAACTTCACGGTAACAATGTTCAATGATACAATAAAGAATATTAAAATTATTAACACCGAGCTTTCTGAAGTAAGACAGGTTGCTCTACAAAATAGGTATGCTTTAGACATTGTATTAGCTACAAAAGGGTGTGTGTGTGCTCTGATTCATTCACATTGCTGTGTATACTTCCATGATTTCCAACCCAATATTACAAAGACAGTAAAAGTAATAGAAGAATGTATTCGCTCTAATCCATTATCACAAAGAGGTGACTCCTCATTGCCAGACCTGTGGGGAGCACTATGGTCTTGGCTTCCCAGTTCCACTTGGTTTAGATCTACCATAATGGGAATTATATTGATTATTATATACTGTGTATTGTTGTGTTGTTGTGTTCAGTGTCTCCTGGCGCAATAACAACATGTGGGAAGATAGGGAAATCCTTGGGTTCAAGATTTGAGAAGAAGCAGGAAGCAGAACTTCTAATGATGTATCAGAAAGAAATCACTCTGAAAGAAACAGAGGATCTGCTATTTGAGTTTGAGACAAGAGTGGAAAAAGAAAAAGGGGGAATTGTGAGCAGAACCGAAGTCATGTTGGATGGCCCATTGAATTGAATAAGGAAGTGTGTCTCAAACTCAGTAGCTCTGCTAAATAAGAAAGTGTTCCAGTTTGTGCACAAGAGAAAAAACAAGATAAAGCTAGAACAATGGGGAATATAATAAAATGTTGCGATGTCAGAAACTGTGTAACTGCTTTTGCTAGATAGGGAGCTAGTATGAACCTTCAAAATATATGTGTCAATTTGAAAACAGAAAGAATGTGAGCCAAGTCCTCGTATGAGGGGGCGGACAGTTAGGGTATAAAAATGCTGCCTGAATTTTGCTCTGTGTTCCTTCAATGCCTGAGGGAACCCGTCTCTGCAGACACGTGAATAAAACCTTGTTTTCCTTGGATCAACGAATCTTTTGGTGGTTTTTTTTTAATCTGCTTCCACCTCACAGTTGCAAGGTAAGTGAATCTCCACAGGCCCAGTGCCTAGGAAAACCTGGCTGGGGTGTATGTGTGTGTGTATGTGTGTGGAATAGGCAGGGAGAATGTTGCAGTGCCTCTATGGACGTTCGTAAGTGCTACTGTGGTGCTGAAACATTTGTAACTTCGAAACTGGGTTGCAAGTATTTTGGAGGGGGGGAGAGTTATGTCATAACTTCAAACAATCGCTAAGTGAACTGTCATCACTCAAAGATTATTTGTACATCATTATGTAATTCTCCATAGCCATATTAAAATATTAAAATAAAAATAAAAACTGATCCACTAATTTAAAGTAGCCAAAAATCTCACCAGATTTCACATATTCTCACCTAAAAGTTGTTGAATTCTCATAGAGATGTCAGTTCTGCTACCTGGCTTGTTCTAGCAGCTCTGGTGAAAGAATAGAATTGGTGACTAGCAGCAAAAACCCAGGAGACTCTCTCCATTTATATTGCTCACTAAGCCACAAGCAATACAAAAGCAAGTTATCAGAGAAGGAAATGTCAAGTCCTAAGCTGCTGAAAGGTTGATGGACCAGCTACCGAAATCCTGTAGCTGAAGGCAACCAGAAGAAAAGGAGGAAGCAAAAGGGAGAGAATAGCTCAAGCTCTGTGCTAGTCTCCACAGAATAAAAAACAGTGGGTTCTGTAGTAACAAAACAAGCACAAAAAGAAGTCTCTTTATATAAGGTGACTTGGTCATGATTAAATTCATGGAGACATTTGAACAATACAAACTTGGAAAGGATTTTTAAGGAATTCCTTGAAGATAAGACCTGATGCTCATTTTTTCTCTCTTTTCAGTTAGTTTTAGTTACCAGCAAATATGGAGAGAGTACTTTGCTGAAGTTTCTCCTCATTTCAACCATGCATAAACAATGGAAATGGTAACCTCTGCCCTGCAGTAAGGTCCAGGCTGACATTTCTCTCTGTGGAACAAGAACTCCCAACCCCTATTACAAATACTTCCTGACTTATTCTTTATACCTACATGATCTTGATGAAAGAGTCAATGTGGTATAGTGGTTATGGCACCTGGTTAGAAGCTAGGATAACTAGGAGACAGTGAGTCCTCATCTCACTTTAGGCATGAATCCAACTGGGTGACTTTGGGCCAATCATTCTCTCATACCTTAGGAAGCGCTTCTGAAATCCTGCAAAGAAAACTTCAGAGATTTGTCCAGTCACCAGGGGGAACATTAATTTTAAGGTACAATAAACAAACAATGAACTGGTAACATTGTTACATTTGAGGCATATTAATGTCCTGGTACTTTACCCTTGAGGTTGTCAGGTAGCACTTTTCGTTATAAAGCCACTGAAATCAATGAGATTTAAATTAATAATTTAAATCCCAATGCTCCTATTGGGTTTACTTTAACAACTGGTATGACGTATTTTTGTGTCTATTCCCACACAGTTAGAGTATTACCATGATCTCTATGGCAGAAGAGTAAATCATTAGTACCGCTTTATAAAGCCTTAGTAAAGCCCATATCACACTGAATCAACAGATGCAAAGAGGATGTAAAACGGACAAAAAACCTTGCCATCCGTTGGTTAACGCGATGTATCCGTTCTGTACTCACTGCCTCCATTTGGCTTCCTCTCTATCCATCCAGCATCCGTTTATGGACGTTTCATCCGCTCCAAAAGTTTTGGGCTGCCTAAAACTTGCGCGGAAAATGTATCCAGTTCGTCCGTTCTCAATTCGCTACGCATCCACTACGCATCTGTTACGCATCCGCTATATCCGCTTGGCGTCCGCGATGCATCCACGCAACGCGCATCCACCCGGACGCAGGGAGGAAGCGGAACAGATGCGGAACAGACGCGGAACGGATGCAGAACGGATGCCTAGCGGAAACAAAGCGTTTAAAGCGGAAAAAACGTTCGCAGAGGGGACCTATCTAGGATATTAAGGATGTCTAGAGGATGCCTAGAGGATGCCTAGAGGATGCCTAGCAGAAAACCTATACTGCCTATAAAAAGGGGGAGCAACTCACCTGCATCGCACTTTCAGAACAGCAGCCCAACGGTGCAGACCTCTGCAGCCTTCATCTGCCTCTTCTTCTTCCACAGCATCCAGTCATGTCCACCGTGGATTGTAACAAAGTCCTTTCGGCAGCCACCATCGTTCTGCAACAGTGTGAAGCCATCTGCAGGCTCTGTGAACACTACTGCAAGAAGAAAAGGAGCCACCCCAATAGAGTCTGGGTCCGAAGATGGTTCGCCAGTAGAACAGAGGACGGACTGTACAACAAGCTGATGGTGGAGCTCAGGAACGAAGACACTCGGGCGTTCCAGAACTTCATGAGGATGCCGCCAGCCATGTTTGACGAAGTTGTGCAGCGCCTGACACCCAGGTTGAGCAAGACAAACACCAGCTTCCGGCCCAGCCTGGAACCTGGGCTCAAGGTGACACTCACTCTGCACCACCTGGCCTCAGGGACCTCCTACAGGAGCATGCAGAACGGCTGGAGGGTGCCATCCAACACCATCAGCATTGTGGTCAGAGAAGTGGTACAGGCCATCATCGAAGAATACAAGGAGGAGCTCCTCCAGTACCCCTCCACTGAAGAAGGATGGAAGAAAGTTGCAGAGCAGTGGTATCAGAAGTGGAACTTCCCCCACACCGTTGGAGCCATAGATGGCAAGCACGTGGCCTGCAAATCTCCAGCCAAGTCGGGGTCCACTTATTTCAACTCCAAGGGCTTCTTCAGCATCATCCTCTTTGCCATGGTCGATGCTGACTACAAGTTCATGTACATCGATGTTTCAGGCAACGGCTCATCTTCGGATGCCCAGGTATACAACGCCAGTCACCTCAAGGAGGGGCTGGAACGCAACCTCATCGTGGGCTTCCCAGATCCAGAACCCCTGCCCAACGACACACAAGATGTGCTCTACTTCATCATGGGGGATGACGACTTCTTCCTCACAACCTACCTCATGAAGCCCTACACCTCCAGACTCCTCACCCATGAAGAGAGGATCTTCAACTACAGGCTGTCCAGGGCAAGGCGGGTGTTGAGAACGCCTTTGGCATCCTGGCCAACAGGTTCCAGGTACTTCTCACCAACATGCAGCATTGCCCAGAGACCGTGAGGAGGATCGTGGAAGCTTGCTGCATCCTGCACAATCTCATGCGCACCTGCTACCCAGTGTTGCAGAACAGGCTCATGGACCTCCAACAAGCCAATGGGGTCATGGAGCCTGGGGAATGGAGGCAAGGGCGAAACCTGATCAACACTGAGGATGTGCTAGGCCCCAACAGAGCCTCAAATGAAGCAAAGAAGCAGCGCAACCTCCTGAGACAATGGTGCAACTCCCCAGCTGGAGCAGTGGAGTGGCAAGACAGGATGGTAGATGCTTAATGGATGCTTCCTTCAGCCTGTCTCATCACACGGATGAGATTGGGCCATGTATGTTTGGTTGGCCTACAATGAACAGGGTGTTTAATAAAGAGTTGTGTTTATGTTGACATGTGTGGATAATTATTACATTATTATTGATAATAAAGAGCCATAGGTGTGGCACCTGGGAGGGTGGACCATACAGTCCCACTATGCTTGCACTGGAGGTTTATCTATCCCACAGCTATTACCCATCCCAAAGGCATCCCTGCCCATCCCACAGCTATCTTAACCCATCCCACAAGCATGCAAAGGCTTAAACCATTTCTAAAAGTTTCCAGCAAGACTTTATACAAAAAAAGAAATGAAGCAAGTGTGTGAATCAAAAATAGACTTTACTAACAACAAGCTATAAGACAAAAATGAGTCTCTGGCACTCCTCTTGGTCGCTCAGTCTCAGGGGTGAAGGGTCCAGGTGCTGTGGAGGTGGCTGGTGCTGGAGTGCTTGTCATCAGCTCCTCCTCCAGAAGCAGAAGCAGCAGAAGCGCCAGCCCCAGAAGAGTGAGCCCGTGCTGCAGAAGACCCAGCAGAACCAGAGTGAGGGCCAGGGGGCAGGATGGTAGCCCTGTCCCTCTTGCCAGGGCTGGCAGCAGATGGCTGAGGCTTGCTGTGCTTCCGCATGGTTGTGGGGTTGCTGGCTGGCAGGGAGGCTGGCAGGAACCAAGGCTGGCAGAAAGGCTGGCAGGGAGGCTGGCAGGAAGGCTGGCAGGCACCAAGGCTGGCATGCAGACATGAACCAAGGCTGGCAGGAAGGCTGGCAGGCAAACATGAACCAAGGCTGGCAGGAAGGCAGGCAGCAAGGCTGGCAGGCAGACAGGCTGGCAGCAAGGCTGGCAGACAGGTTGGCAGGGAGGCTGGTAGCAAGGCTGGCAGCAAGGCTGGCAGGCAGACATGCAGGCAGGGCAGGCAAGGCAGCCGATGTGTCCGGCAGCAGGTCTTTCCTCTGAATGGCGACCTGCTTCTGAGCTGCTTCTGTTATATCCGCGGGGCTGACGCAATGCATCCTCCCCGCATGCGCAGTGAACGCCAGGCATCCGTTAGGCTTCCGCTGTGCATCCGCTGTGCATCCGCTGTGCATCCGCTTTATCCGTTCGGCGTCCGCTCTGCATCCACTGTATCCATTCCGCGTCCGCTTTGCTGAGGTCCCCCGGAAGCCCTGCAGATGTGCCACCCACTCCCATTCGCTTCCATCTGCTGGGCTTCCGTTCCGCATCCGCTTTGCATCCGCCCTGCATCCTCCCCGCGTCCGTGTTATCCGCTCCGGTTATGCAAATTTTTGCCCCTTTTGAGAGCGGATAACAATGGATGGAACATTTTTCTCGTCCGTTGTGTCCATTTTGCATCCGTTGGCCAGTGTGACATGGGCTTAAGACCACATCTGGAATACTGCATCCAGTTTTGGTCACAAAAAAGATATCTTTTTTTACAAAAAAGTTGTTGAGATTTTGGAAAACGTGCAAAGAATGGCAACTAAGATGATTAAAGGCCTGGAGACTGAAAGATATGAAGAATGATTGCAGGATTTGGGTTTGGCTAGTCTACAGAAAAGAAGGACTCGGGGGGACATGATAGCAGTGTTCCAGTATTTGAGAGGCTGCCACAGAGAGGAGAGGGTCAATTTATTTTCCAAAGCACCAGAGGACAAGACAAGAAACAATGGATGGAAACTAATGAAGGAGAGAAGCAACCTGGAATTAAGGAGAAACTTCCTAACAAGAGAGGACAATTAACCAGTAGAACAGCTTGCTTTCAGAAGTTGTGGGTGCTTCATCATTTCAAGTTTTTAAGAAGAGACTGGACAGTCATTTGTCTGAAATGGAATCGGATCTCTTGTTTGAGCAGAGAGCTGGACTAGAAGATCTCCAAATCCCTTCCAGCTTTGTTCTGATTCTGATATTACAAGTTATCTTCTCAACAATTAACAAAGCATTTTAAAGTGTTTTGTCGAAGATGTGCTCATATTAAGCCAACCCAATGAAATAAAATAAGTAAAGCGAGATAGATTTAAGTCATTATCACATACATCATTTTTGAAATATCATCATGGTTTATCAAGCACAATTATGAATTATGAGCCATAATTCAACATATTATAAGACTGCACATTTTTACCATCAAATTAAAAGAAATTTGAAGTCTGATTAAAGAAAAATAAGGGAAATGTGCAGAGGAAAAGCTAGTCCATCACCCTAATAATATGAAAACTAGACTTGATCTAAAAGTTTTATTCAGTAGTTTCCAGAGGAGACCAACTAAATCTCCTAAGGAAGAGTGGAATGTTGCTGCTAAGACAGGTGGAGTCTTTCTTCCAATGCAAATTTTCAAGAGGTTCTCAAACATTTGGGATTAAGGAATAATTTTGGAGGATCCAAATTAGGTCAGTCACTAGGACCAGAGGTTTTGTCTTCTGAGCTTTCAGACTCATACTGGAGCCTGTCTTTGGGGAACTTCTCTCTAGTCAAAAGACAAGACTCCTGGTGACTGGTCCTGGTGACCGACCAAGATTGGATCCTGCAATATTATCCTGGGGAATGTATATTTGCTTTCATTTGTAAGGAATAATTTGTCCATTTCAACCATATTAAACAGACAGATCTTGTGAATGATAAAATCTCAATCTTCTCCTTTGCCTCAATGTCTTTAATCTTCTGTTTTGTATGGACTTAGTACAGAACTATAGGGACATGGTGGCTCAGTAGCTAAGACAATGAGTTTGTCGATCAGAAAGGTCGGTAGTTCGGCGTTTCGAATCCCTAGCGTCACGTAACAGAGTGAGCTCCTGTTACTTGTCCCAGGTTCTGCCAACCTAGCACTTTAAAAGCATGTAAAAACGCAAGTAGCAAAATAGGGACCATTTTCGTGGGAAGGTAAGAGCATTCTGTGCGCCTTCGCCATTTAATCATGCCAGCCACATGACCATGGATATATCTTCGGACAGCGCTGGCTCTTTGGCTTTGTAATGGAGATGAGCACCAACCCCTAGAAATGACTAGCATGTATGTGCGAGGGGAACCTTTACCTAGTACAGAACTGTAAAATCAGTTGCCACTTCCATGCCTACCTCCATCTTTGATGTGCTCATCTGATGCCCTTCAGTACTTTTGAACCACTCATCCCCAAATCTCAATCAGCAGGGCAAGTCAGTGTGGATGGTGGGATGTATAATCAGAAACCTCAGAATTCAAGATAGCTGTCAAAGTCCATCTTCCTGACATCTGCCTTACCCAGATGCCTGCAGAAAAGTTCTGTACACCAGACTATAGATCTAAACTGCCTTTCCTCCTTTGCTCTGCCCTGATGAGTTACCCTCATCAGCATTCGGATGTTGATTTATAGGGCTCTTTGCTGAGCTAAGGCAAGGAAGACCTCACTAAGAGCCTCAGTGTCTCTCCCCAGCCTGTGAGTAGCAGCAGCAGCAGCAGTGATCAGGACAGAGGCTTCAGCCATCTCAAAGAGACAGATTCACAAAGAGCTCCTCTGATCATTTCTGGCATCTGGTCTTCCCTTCATTAGCACATTAAAGCTGCTCTGTCCATTCTCCAGAGTTCTCTATGAAGTCATTTATGTGCCTGCTCTTTCGAAGCCTCGCCAGTTCAAGAGGCACTAACTAACCCCTTTTCCAAAGCTGAATCTAGGTAAGGGGAAGAAAAATTCCTCCATCTATCACAGGTACTTAGAAAAACCACAGCTCTTCGGAATATCACGCTAAGCAGCACACCTTCATGGAAACTCCCTCATCAAAGGACACGTTGCAAGAGAGCCATGCCCTTTCCCAGATTCCCGTATACAAATATACAAATCGTTAGGTGTATTTAGGATGCAGTGTTTTATTGGCACTCTTATTGCTATTTTGGTATTGAATCATGCGTAAACATCTCTTATTTCCAGATATATGGAATCAGATGCTAACAAAATGTAAAATAAAATACTGGCTAGAGAGATCTTCACTGCATTGTACCCAGAGCCGAAGAACATTTAAGTGTTCCGCCTGACTCTGACAGTCAGAAGTATCTGCAAGGGAGGTCAAGTGGGGGTGGAGGGGGGGAAGGATAATGAAAGCAGAGCCTATCCATCATGATGGAACTCTGCCCCTTTTACACATCTGCTTGCATTGCAGTGGCACAATGCTGTTTTCATCATGTTGACCAAAACATCAGAAACTGAAGGTGCCTCTGATGTTAATATCCTTCCACTTGAAGGTCCCATTAGCACCGTTTACATATTGTTCTTTTGCTTCCCCCCCACCCCCCACATCTCACTTAATCTCTCGCACAGTTTGACACCCCTGGTCTAGGACGTCTTACCATGGCCACCACACCATGTCCATCACATTGTGGCCAACTAGTTGTGGCTAACCTGATGCAGCCATTTCTTAAAAATAGTATATCTATTATAGGGCTCTATTTTTCACAAGATCATACAATTACAATACTGAGTTTTCAGATGACATGGTAGAAATTCTCAGCACATGCAACTCTGTCTTATCTGAACACAAATTGCTTATGTTCAGATATAAGGTTTTATAAAAGATGCCCCCTCCCAAATACTACTTAGTTCTGAAGTTTTGACAGGCACATACATACCCTACAGTCACGGATTAGACACACATAATAACTAACCCACATTTATGGCCAGTTGCAGCAGCCTGTGGTTACATGACCACAATTTATGACATTTTTGCCCCTAACCAGGATTTACTTCCAATTTTTGGCAAAATCACCCCATAGTGAACAATTTACTTAATGACCACAGCATTGTTTTTTGACTGCAGTGTATGTTTTATGAATGCTGCAAAAGAGGTTGTAAATTTAATAAATAGATAGACAACAAGAAAATTAACCGTAGCTCCCAAACCAAACTAAATGCCTCTCCATTTTCTAAATTAAGAAAGGTTGCTCACATTAGGAATGGGGCAAGTGTTATGAGAGTTATAAATGGAAGGATGTGTGGGTGAGTTTCAATTCTACTACTGAAAACTGGGCTAAACATAGTCTCACAAGCCCATTTTCCCCAATTCTATATTCAGCTTCCTGTGTATTTTACACCTGACTCTAGTTAGATCCCAAAATATGTGCACCAGAGGTGGTATTCAGCAGGTTCTTACCAGTTCTGGAGAACCGGTAGCGGAAATTTTGAGTAGTTCAGAGAACCAACAAATATCATTCCTGATTGGAGATTTTATAGCATCCTTCCCCTGTCATGCCACCAAGCCACCCCAACAGAACCGGTGGTAAAAAAAATTGAATCCCACCACTGATGTGCACCCCTATATTTACATATTTAGTTGCCACCTCCAGATATTTCTTGAAAACGTTCTTGTTTTGCTTGGAGTCCAAACCTTAAACCGCTGCGTGCTATCATTTATACCTCTGAACCTTATTAATCTTGCACAGAACAATCAAAGTTTAAGCATAGCTTTTGATGCTGCCAAAAGAGAAGAGGAAGCAATGTGATATAAAAGAGGCCTCAAATTCATACTTTTTCCAGTGCTCTAATGGGAGATGAAATTAAAAAGCTCTTTGTTCCCCCTTTGCACAAAATCGCATCAGAAGATCATTCTTTTATTTTGCACAAGAAAGCTCAAGTGTTCAAGGTTAGGAGCATTCGTTCTGTAAGACTTGCAAAGGCAAACCCATCTGATCTTCAAGTTTATTTTAATTAACAGAAGAAATGCCATACAGCTGGTTGCTTGCCTTACTAACTGGTTGACCGTGATACGACATTGTTACAAATTCTGTTCCTTTTTGAAAAACAACAAATGAATTGTAGTTAAAATTATTTTTTCCAAAATACTGTGTTTACATGTTTTTAAATAGCAGGTCTGAAAATCTGGATATTGTATTTCTGGTAAGGACTATAAATATCCATGTTTGCCCATATAGGGATCCTAATGTGATTTCAATGGAGAGTCGCTTCAGGACATCAAATCATTTCAGTTGGCTTTGTACAATTTAGTTTAAATTAAAAAAAATCTTTCTCTATAATTTCAGTATATCCATTTAACTTTAGACATATTTCCTGACTTAGATAGAAATAACTAGTATTGGTAAAATTTCAGTGGCAACTAATTTGTGAAGAACCAGCAATTACCATGAGAAACAATGTGAAACATCCATAATTTGCTTCAAAATTCTCAATCTCATTTTAATTTTTTTTCCCCTTACTGGCATTTTGTTAACAGGTGCAGGGTAAACTTTTTCAGATCAACAGGATGTTGTTTCATTGGTTGCAAGTTGTAACAGGAATTGATCAGCTGACTGGTCACCTGAGCCTGATACTGTGAGTTGAGAAAG
This sequence comes from Laticauda colubrina, assembly GCA_015471245.1. Lineage (NCBI taxonomy): Eukaryota > Metazoa > Chordata > Lepidosauria > Squamata > Elapidae > Laticauda > Laticauda colubrina. Next base: position 64,715,800 of record BLBF01000007.1, on the reverse strand, counting down.
AATACTTTTTTTTTTTTTAATATTTATTTTAGTTCTAATAATAATTCAAACTCTTATCATAGTGAGTAAGACTGTCTCCTTCCCATGGCTTCTCCAAACAAATTAAGTGGAAGAGAGTTAATGAGCCTCAGCTAATCATTTTACAAGTCATAGAATGGGTGGGTGGGTAGGTGGGTGGGTGTGGGTGTGGGTGTGTACTATTAGCACAGAGTTCAGGGCATTGAAGAGAAGTTTTCAATTTAAAGTAACCTTATTTTAATTATGATTTTAAATGATGGATTTAAACAAGAAAACACAGTGCTAAATTTAGATGTCAAGAAATAATATCTGCAATCTAATTTTTTTTAGATATTCAGCCATAGTACTGTCCTAAGTTTCAAAGAGTCAGAATTTTAGGAATGGAACTGGATTTCTCTGGATGCCTCCTCACAAGCTGTAAGGCAGGACTCTCCAAATTTGGCAACTTTTAAGACTTATGGAATTCAACTCCCAGAATTCCCCAGCCAGCATGTTAAAGTTGGCTGGCTAGAGAATTCTGGAAGTTGAAGTCACAAGCCTTAAAGTTACTAAGTTTGGAGACCCTTGCTCTAAGGTTTTGCTTAGCAAAGTTGACGTAGAAGGTATAAACTAGAATTAGATAATCAACCAGTACAGAACAAGTTAACTTTAATTAGGAAGGCTAAATACTATTCTTTCTATTCTTGCTTCTGGAATCTTGTCATATATTTGAAAGCTGATTGTTAAGAATTGAGAGCATCCAGGAACATACTCATATTGCAATCAAGAATCTGGCAAATCCAAAATTTGATATTAGAAATATATAATATTTGTAATTTATATAGGTATTTATTGAGGTACAGGATGTATTTTATAAAGTCCTGGAAATTGGAGAACAAAACAAGATTTGAAAGGATGAATAATATCAGTCATGTTCAGCTTAATGACACTTCAGCACCCTATTAAGCAGTTTTAGAGGAAATCTATGATTTCATTCATTCATTCATTCATTCATTCATTCATTCATTCATTCATTCATTCATCTGCATTCTATAACTGCCTGGTTTGGTTCTGCAACCCAACAGACAGACACAGACTTCAGAGGATAATTAGGACTGCAGAAAAAACAATTACTACTACCAACCTGCCTTCAATCGAGGACCTGTATACTGCGCGAGTCAAAAAGAGGGCTGTGAAAACATCCCGGACATAAACTGTTTCAACTCCTTCCCTCAAAACAACGCTATAGAGCACTGAACACCAGAACAACTAGACGCAAGAGCAGTTTTTCTCCAAATGCTAAACAAGTAATTTCCTCAACACTGTCCATTTATTTACAAAGTCTGCATTACTATTACTATTAATCTTATCTTCATTCCTTATCACCCATTCCCTCCCACCTGTGACTGTATGATTGTAACTTTCTCACTTGTATCCTTATGATTTATATGGACTGTTTCCTAGTATGATTTGATTGCTTATTGTACCCTATGACTATTATTAAGTATTGTACCTGATGATTCTTGACTCTTGACGAATCAAAAGAATGTATCTTTTCTTTTATGTACACTGAGAGCATTTGCACCAAGATAAATTCTTTGTGTGTCCAATCACATTTGGCCAATAAAAGAATTCTAATTCATTCATTCAATGTTCCACCTTTATTATTATTACAAATGACTCAAAGCCACAAACATATCCAACACCCCCTCCTCCTATTTTCCCCACAACAACAACTCTGAGAAGTCAGTTGGGTTGAGAGAAAGTGACTGGCCCAAAAGTCATCCAGCAGTTTTTACAGCTAAGGCGGGAACTGAACTCATGGTATCCTGCTTTCTAGCCTTGCATCTTAGCCATGTACTATATCATTTTTAGGATAAAGAATTCAAAACCATTTTTAATTTTGAAAAAAAGCACACTTACAATACAATAGTAATTTGGGATATTACTTATCTCAATTAATTGCTATTATCTGCTTTTGCCCTGTTACTTGTAGGAAAGCAGAGTAAACTGACACTTAAAGTTTCTAATCCAGTTGTTGGACGGCTAACTGACCCCTTCTAATACTATTGCTAGGCTCAAATCTGCCTCACCCTAATGCCTTCCAGATGTGGAGGACTTCATCTCTCATAACCCAGCATATCTGGAGGCCACTGGTTTGAAAAAGTTCTTTAGTCTTAGTAACTAGGAGATGGCACATAGAAACACTACAAATGGAATCTTGTACAAAATTTTACAGTGTGCAATTTTCGTTATTCAGATTGGTCTTGCTCTCCTCCATTGCATCCTCCATATATATTTCAACCTGCAGCATCTAGACAGTATTCAATAGGGAGGGAGTTCTCTCTATCAGTGGTGGATTCAAATTTTTTTACTACTGGTTCTGTGGGTGTGGCTTGGTGAGTGTGTATGGCTTGGTGGGCATGGCAGGGTAAAGATATTGTAAAATTTCCATTCCCACCCCACTCCAAGGGAAGGATACTGCAAAATCCCATTCCCTCCTCACTGCACTAACCTGCTTTCCAGATCCATTCTCCTGTGCAGGGCAACAAAAGAAGACCCAGCAGATCAGCTGGGACTTGGGAGGCAGAAAATAGATGGGGGTGGGGCCAGTCAGAGGTGGTATTTACCAGTTCTCCGAACTACTCTAAATTTCCGCTACCGGTTCTCCAGAACTGGTCAGAACCTGCTGAATACCACCTCTGCTCTCTATCCTCATCATTTATTTTGAGATCTATCCCTTCATAGGGTAATGTGGGAGTTGACAAACTAGTACCATGATGTCATCAGATTTATTTGTTTATTTTTCTCATTTCTGTCCCACCCATCTCCCTCAAGAGGGACTGTGGGCGGGTGTACAATAAAATGTTCAAATATAAAACGATACACCTAAAAGTTAAAAAGTCTAAGGAAAGAGATTACAATTAGTTAAAAGTCGAAGGGAGCTTTTGGGGTCTAACCAGCCCCACAGCTACAGTATATGCCCCCCTGCAGAAAATTCCATAGAGCAGGGCAATGGCAGAGAAGACCCTCTTTCTAGTTCCCACCAATTGGAATTCTTTAACTTTAGACGAGGTCTGCAGTATAACCTCCCTGCCTGACTCGGTGGGACAGGCTGGTGTAATGGGATGAAGAAGGCTTCACATGTAGCCTGGCCCAATGCCATGTAGGGCTTTATACTGTCAGTCACAACCAATGTGATCATGCGCTTTACAGCTGTCATAACTTACAACCGTAATTGCCAGGCTCATTCAGTACAGTCAAAAGTCTACGTTGGCATTTATTTTAGTTCAAGGAGCTATCAATTACTATAACTGTTAAGCAATAAAAAGGACATTTATTCCAGGCACAAGAAAGAATGCTAGGGTGGACTGTGAAGCAAGAGCAAGAAATAATTAATATATTAATTCCATCTAAAGCCCTCTGGAGCCAGAACCTTGAATAAAATTTTCAGTTGGATGTATATTCAATCAATAATGCCTTTGTTAGTTTATGTAAGATTATATTAAACTCCAGCAATCTATATCTGTGACCAAATGGCCTCTCAGTCTCTCAGTTTGTCTTTCTTTCTTTCTTTCTTTCTTTCTTTCTTTCTTTCTTTCTTTCT
>BLBF01000007.1:64693067-64708532 GCA_015471245.1 Laticauda colubrina | reverse complement strand
ACACACACACACACACACACACACACACACACACACACACACACACACACACACACACACCACATTTGGATGGTGGATCTGAAGGACCCCTTCTGTCGCTCTCGCTCCCCTTCCAAGGAAGGAGACCTTGTCGGAGAGGGTTCTTCTGGCCGGGATTGCGGGAGGCACCCTCCAAGCCAGCTCACCTGTTAAACACTTTACGGATCTTCTGGCGCACACTGGAGGAAGGCGGGGCGGAGATGCAGCTCCGGCTGCCGCCGCCGCCGCCACCGCCGCCGATGCCCTCGGGAGGCAGATTCTCAATGGTGGCCACGACATGATTGGGCTGCTGCTGCTGCTGCTGCTGCTGCTGATCCGGAGAGATCATCGCGGTAGGGCTGGCGATCAGAAGAGAGCAGCAGGACGCATCGTGCGCCACCCGGCCGCCGAGGCGAGAATCCCGCGGAGGATCCAGAGAAAGAGCCCGCGGGGTTGGCTGCGGGGGCTCGCGCGCTTCTCTTTGGGGCTCCAGCTCCAGCCGCCGCCGCCGCCGCCGCCGCCGCCGCACGCCTCAGAGCTGCTCGGCCATGGAAGGAAGGGGGTGGGGTTTTGGTTTTGGTTTTTTTTTTTTTTTTTGTTTTTTTTGAGGGGGAAGAGGGGGAGGTGGGTTTCCTTCAGTTGCTCCTTTCTCAGCAGCAGCAGCAGCAGCAGCAGCAGCAAGTGTCCGCCAGCCAGGGGTGCGGCGAGCAACCGGAGTGATGGCAGCCGCGGGAAGTCGAGGGGGGGTTGGGTGGGTTGGGTTGGCTGCCTGGCTCTTCTTTTGTCTCTCCGCAGCCCAGCCCAGCCCAGCCCAGCTCAGCTCAACCCAACCCCAGCCGGCGTCTCGCTCTCGCTCTCGCTCTCTCTCTCCTTCTCGGCGAGGCGCGATCAGGTGCAGCGGTTCGCTCGGCGCTGTCTGCACAGCCCGGACGAAGGAAGCCGCCTCTGCGCGCGCACGAAACAGGGGAGCTCTTCACGCCAGAGTGCGGCTGCAGACAGCCGAGCCCGAAGCCCCCTCTCCCCAGCCCTCCCCTCCCCTCCCCGCCATCCCCGTCCCCTCCTTTCAGTTCAGTTGCGCCCACTAGAGGGAGCAGGCAGGATTGGACGCCCTCACCTTCCCATCTTTCCCCCTTGCCCTCCTTTGCCCTTTCGGCATTGTTTGCCGGGAGTTGTAGTTTCCTGCGGTTGCTCAGGTGCTCCAACAACTTTCCGCTTACCTTCAGAACCTCGTCCCTGGACAGCTCCCGGCATCCACGACGGCCCTCGCGGACGCGGGCGAAAGGGCCGGGAAGAACGCAAAGCAAGCTGAAGAGTTCAGTCCCAAGGATGCTCTTTTCTGGAGGCAGATGGACTTCTTGGGGTTTGTTTTGTTTTTGTTTATTGTCTTTGTTTTTTTTTTCTTTGTTTTGTTTTTGTTTTTTTCTGTGAACAACAACAACAACAACAACAACAACAAAGTCCAGTTGCTTCCAGGAAAAGCAACTTTGGGACAACCGTGACTTGGATGACTGAGAATCTCTACAGGCTAAAAAGGAAGCTTATGTGCGGACAATAAAATCCACTTGATGGAATCCATCTTGTGTGGTCTGTATAGTGAGTCTTGATGGCAATGTTACGATACGCTTCAGTTAACTCCCCAAAAGGCTGCTTTAAGCAAAAAAGCCGAGCTGAGGAAATGGTAGGAAAAAGAAGGTCAGGGAAAGAGAAACGGTGTTAAACCAGAACCGAGGATCATGTATTTGATCCATGTGTAAGCCACACATGATCCATAGCAGGAATCTCCAACCTTGGCAACTTTAAGCCTGGAGGACTTCAACGACCAGAATTCTGGGAGTTAAAGTCCGCCAGGCTTAAAGTTGCCAAGGTTGGAGACCTCTGATCCATAGGATAGGGAAGAGACATTGGGGAAATTGCTGGCTGTCTCTCCATGTTATCTGCAATGTTTGTTTGCAGTGGTTCTCTGGGTGTTGGATAAAAATTGTACTTCTGGACCCCCTGAACAAAATGATCTCCCTGCCTTACAACTTTTCCCAATTTACTGGGGGAACATCTGGGGACGAAGTCCTTCTGGAAGCACAGCAGAACTAAGGGCATGCTGCAGAAAGAAAAGGAAAGGTGGCTTCCTAGGTGTTTCTGACTCAGGAACCCCAGCTGGATTGGATTTTTGGAGAACTAACTTCAACTCAGAACACAAGAGGTCTTTGTGGTTTTTACATGCCTATGTGAGTGCTCACATAGGTTGAAAGAAAGTCTGCAAGAATAAACAAAAGTCTTGCTTCCACAAACAGGCAGATGACATCTGGCTTGGAGCATCAACCATTAGGGTAGGCAGATACCCATCTCATTTAGAGGCACATTTACACTGGAAAAAATGGCTAGAGATAGGAGTGCTGATTGGAATATAGATTTGGATCAGGATTCCCAGGATAACTGAATGAATGAATGAATTCTTCATTGGCCAAGTGTGACTAGACACAAGGAATTTGTCTTGGTGAATATGCTCTCAGTGTATGTAAAAAGAAAAAATACATTCATCAAGAATTATAAGGTACAATACTTAATATAGTCCTAGAGTACAAATGGGCAATTAAATCATACTAAGAAACAGTCAATATAAATCGTCGGGATACAAACAACAAAGTTACAGTCATATAGTCACAAGTGGGAGGGGATGGGTGATAGGAGTGATGAGAAGATTAATAGTGATAGTAATGCAGACTTAGTAAATAGTTGGACAGTGTTGTGGGAATTATTTGTTTAGCAGAGTGATGGCGTTTGGGGGGGGGGGAATGGAAGTGTACTCACAAGCAGATGTGTGGGATGCCTGCTCTTATTTGCTGCTACCAATTTTCCCTGGAGCATCAAGGCAAGAAGTGGCAATCATTGAGTTCTGTAGGAAGATTCTCTCCCCTCCCAAAGCTGTATTTGAACAAGGTTTCTTTGCATGGCAATAAGTACAGCACTTGCAGTGTGAGCTACCTGGATTATTTCCATCTTTAATTATTTGTGAATGAGTCTATTACATTCTGTGTTTCTAACTAGCTGATTTCAGCTTTATTTTAATCTGTCGGGATTTTTTATTTTTTTTAAAAAAAACAAGAACTCATCCAACAATTGAAGTGATTGTGAACCACTTAGGCCACATTTTATTATTGGAAATGGCATATCAATGAAAAACAACAATATTAATATTTCTCTTGCTATTGTTGCAGTATTGTTTTGTCCTAGTCAGTCTTGGTTGATCTGAGAAAACTAAGCAGGATCAAATCTGGTTACTGCTGGGAGGAAGTCTTCAAATTGATAGGCTACTCTGAGAAACTGGGAAAAACTTGGAAGTCAGTAAAGCGATGCTCCTGCATTCCCACCAAGAAAATTACAAGGCTTTACTTGCCCATATCATCCCCAGGAGCTGAGCTTAAGTTAAAGAAAAATTAAATGCAAGGTTGAAAAAATGAATTTGTGATTTATGACTTTGATGATTGAACAGGATAGATTAAAGAAAGAAAAGAATCATGATCAGAGGTGGTATTCAGCAGGTTCTGACCAGTTCTGGAGATCCGGTAGTGGAAATTTTGAGTACTTTGGAGAACCAGCAAACACCACCTCTGACTGGAGATTTTACAGTCTCCTTCCCCTGCCATGCCAACCAAGCCACTCCCACAGAACTGGCAGTAAAAACATTTGAACCCCACCACTGATCATGATATAACTTTAGAGAGTGAATTTAAAGTATAATTGTACTTATAATTACTGTCAGACACACCTTTGAATTTTTTTGTTTTCTATTTTTATTTATTTATTTTCTTTTCTTACACTTTTTGCTTTCTTTTTTCTTTGTTTCTTTTGTCTTTCCTGACTTTATATGAGTTTGTATTAGTTTTCATCTTATTTTTAAAAGCGTCAATAAAAATCTAATTGTTTTTTAAAAGTTGAATACTAAATAAAGCTTTCCATTTTCCATTTACACTTTACCAATTTGGCCATGCTATTTAAATGTACTGTTTTCTTTTGCTTTTTAACATATGATGGTGTATATTTTAGTAAACTCAAATTTATTGTTCACTGCTTTGAGTAAATAACTAAAAAACAGAACATATAACTAAAGGAAATTAAGATAGGCTTTATTTACTGCACTGCATGAACCCTGTAATCTTGTTATTCATAGAAAGCATTCACCCAAGTCAGTTAATTAACCTACCATAGGTATCTGTCGCTTTATAATGCAAGATACATTGTTCCTCTTCATATTTTACACAACAGCTATACAGAAGACACCAGTGCATATCTGTGGGGCATCAAATATAACTTTTCCCACCTTCATTGTATCTGAATGGTTTGGAGAGGCTCTGGAGTGGATTGCTACATTTGATTTTTTATGAGGCTAATGCTGTTTTCTTTAGTTTTGCATAAAAACATGTTTCTGTCTCTTGAAATGATATACTTTACAGAAAAACAGCACTTATATCACATCTGAAATTGGGGCATTTTGAGTTTAGTACTATTTTTCTACAACTCACTGCACTGGTTGTAGTATACCGTATATACTCGCATATAAGCCGACTTTAGAATGCTTTTTTTTTTTTTTTTTCAAATTTGGGGGTCGGCTTATACGCGCATAAATCTGATTTCTGACACAAATGACATGATGATATGACACCACTTCTCAGATCACGCAATATCGATATTACCATACAGCGATATATGCATACAGCACATTTCTTTTTTACTCTGGGTGCCTCCATTTTGCTTTTTCTACCACCTGATATAACACGCTCTGATTGGTTAGTCATTCATGTAACCGCTTTAATGTTTGCAATTGTCACATGCAACTTTGTGTCCAGTTTCTCTGCATTTAGTAAAGTTCCCTAGTAAAATTCATTAAAATATACCCATATCTGATGTTAAAAGAAAAAGAATGTCTTATGCTGCTTCTTTTAAACTAAAAGTAGTGAAGGCTGCAGAGGAAACAAGCAACCTTGAAGCAGCAAGAACCTTTGGAGTGGATGAGAGCAATATTAGAAGATTATTAGAAGATTAGAAGACACTGTTTAATTTGTGAAAATAAATAAAAGTAAAACACAACAATAATGGCTTTTATTTTCATTTTTGCTCTTCTGCAAGCTTTTGCTACGATAAGTGCATATATTACCATTATATAACATCAGATTCTTTACATACCAGGTAATTAACTTAATATTGTTTCCTAAACAAATGCTTTGATAATGAACCTTCATCAGTGCATGGCATATTAATACTCTTTTGTTTTTAGCCCAAACAAAAAACCATGGTTTTTGGGGGTCGGCTTATATGCGAGTTTTTGCAAAATTCCTCATTTGGGGACAGTTTTTTAAGGGTCAGCTTATATGCGAGATCGGCTTATATGCGAGTATATACGGTACTCCCATCTCTTATGTTTCTTCATCACATAAACTGTCACCCTGAAGTATTTGCTGAATTAACAGGGAGGGGTTTTTTTTTCAGAGCTTCCTTGCTGAAAGTAACATACTTTGCTATTGTTTGTTGTTGTTTTGTCTTACTGAAGCAGTAATTATTTGTCTCATCCCATTAGGGTTTAGAAATCACAGACAAATGGGATAATAAAGCATGCCAGTTAGAAATGTAAAACAACAACAGAGTTTTGCCTTTCAAGATAATTCCATTTTTAATAATTCTTAATTAAACACAGACATTTATCCAGTCTATCCCAAGCAGAGGAATTAGATTATAACTATTATCCTGTTCTTAGTTTGCCATTCCAGCAGGCATGAATGCAAATTATAATCTAAAATATCTACAGTTTCAGACTGAGGAATGCTGGTTGATAAACAGCCCTTAAACTATGACTTGTACATAGGTTCACTAGGATAACAATTCTTTGCCACTGAGTCATGGGATTAGATTTCCCCTTCAAGACTGGAAAACAAAGCTATGGCATTGATGGGATAAACTTCACTACTGGTTTCCTTCTCTCAACAAGCTTAAAGCTATGCCAAATAGCAGAAAAATGGATGCTAATAAAGGATTGAATAGACGGCAAAGGGTATGTGACTGAGATGAGTTCAGTGTTGGCCCAGTAAGGAAATTGAGAGAAGAAGCACAACCAGAAATACTAGCTCTATTTTTATTGTAAGATTACCTTCACAGTAATCTTGCATGTCTGAAAATATTTCTCCCCTCCTGTCCTTTTACTTTCCGGAAAACTAGGAAGGATGCCTTTTCAAAGGTTTCCCATACCTTTCCCCCTTCTGTAGGCTGAGACATTTTTACATTACAGTTGTCCACTTAGCAATTCTCCATCCTGTCTCTCAAGATCATTCCCACATACCATTACAGTTAGAAATTGGGTTAGAAAGACAATAAAATATAGTCTTTCTATTTAATGGAAAGATGATTAAAAAATATGAATTTTCTCATTTTTCATACCATCAGAAATTTAGAAATTGGAGAACAGCTCTATATTATTTCTTCCCTTTGCTTACAATCACACAATTTTTAACTTACAAACCAAAAACAACAGCAGGAAAAACAGCAGATACTGTTCTTCCACTAATTTAAAGCTACTTGGTTCAGTGTTATTGCATATTTGCTGGGTGTTCTTATTTCCATGGACTAGCGGATGCCTTGTATTGTATTGCTTCTCATCATGGTCTGATTGTTTGCTTTTAAAAAAAAAATGTTCTGCAATTATTTTACTGCTTTTTAAAAAGTGCTTTAATCTTAGCTGGAATATTTTGGTTAACTGATAAATCCATCTTGTAGCAATTGCCTCAGTGGTGAGATTAATTTTTTTTTTTTTACTACCTGTTCTGTGGGCATGGCTTGGTGGGCATGGCAGGGGAAGGATACTGTAAAATCTCCAGTCAGAGATGGTATTTGCTGGTTCTCCGAACTACTCAAAATTTTCACTACTGGTTCTCCAGAACTGGTCAGAACCTGCTGAATACCACTTCTGAACTGCCTCCTATTTTGTAGAAGAAAGAAAAAAAGTTATTCTGCATCACTTGTTTTGTTATAAAGCCAGAGACTTTTTCAGAAAACATGATTAATATAAACAACTAGAAAGTGGAACAAAGACCTGTTTAAGTTATTTCATCAGTTCTATTGGTAAACCTCAAGGTAAAGTTGGTAAAGGTAAAATGGAATTAACTTGATATTTTAACTTGTTTGATGATTCATGTAGACAAGAAATCTGAGAAGTGGTTTTTCATAAAATCCTCTGCCATTGGACTTCATTTTTATGCCAAGACTATTCTAATTATTTTGTTCCATCTTGCCAAACATTAACCAACTCTAATTTAACTAATTTTGCTTTTTTAGGCTCCTCCTCCTCCACCTTTTCCTCCTCCTGCTCTCTCAAACAATCTAGTCAGTATTCTGGATCAAAAAAGCAGTTAGTTCTGTTGAATCTTGCCTAGTTTGAGATTTCTTTTTTGTTTTTTTTCTTTCCTGCTAATTTTGAGATTCCCTCATCTTTTCTTCCTCTTCTCAGTGGATGATGCCACTTGGCATATATAAAGAACCATTTGGAGAATGAGCTTGAAGCCTTTGCCATTCTTGTGACTGGAAGATATTTAAAATAGAGTTTTCATAACCTTCTAACCATTGGCCTTGCTGATTTCAATCAATAAGATATGAAGTGTTCCACTATCTAAGGGCCTGCCATAAAGAAGAGGGACCTAACTTATTCTCTAAAGCCCTTGAAGACAGGACAAGAAGCAATTGATGGAAACTAATCAAGGAGAGAAGCAGCCTAGAACTAAGGAGAAATTTCCTGATGGTTAGACTTAGAACAATTAATCAGTGGAACAACTTGCCACTAGAAGTCATGAATGCTCCAGTGATTGGGCAACAGTTTGTCTGAAATGATACAGGGTTTCCTGCCTGAGCATGGGGGTGGACTAGAAGACCTCCATGGTCCCTTCCAACTCTGTTATTCTGTTAAATATTGGACAGGTATTTGATACAGAGATATTCATATTTTTTCTTCTCAGTGCAAAAGGTGTTCTGTGTTCCCAGTGTTCAGATACCTTCAAAACCAAGATTCAGAAAAATTGCTTGAGGAATCAGAGAGAACTTGATTGAGATGCTCAACATTTTTGTCATGCCATATATTAATTTTACCAGTTCATCATGTCCGTCCTTATTTATTAACTATATATTCCAGTAACCTCTCCATTATGCTGTGTTCATAAGGGTAGTTCTTTCATTGTGCTGATCCTGAAGATCTTCTTCTAGGGCTCCCCAAAAGCTATCCTCTGGGGCAGAGTGTGATTTGACAGAAAGAACAAATGATATCAGGACATACACATTATTTTTCCAAGCTTCACCTCTGGTGGCTTTTGGCCTATTGGAGGAGATGGAGACTGAATCATATGCATTTCCCTGCTCCTGTCTCACTGGTTTCAGCTTCTTGATATACACTATAGAGATTAACTTAGTGGAAGGCAGACTGATGTTGGTAAAAAAAATAAGGCTGCAAAACCAGCTATATACACTCTTCCATAGAATAGTGTGGGTGTATGAAGGATAATTTATAAAACATGTCACTTCCAGTTTTTTGTAATCTTTGTAGAATTAAAATCTGGTCTTAAGCTAACAGGTTTTGTGGGGTTGTTTGTTTTGTAATCATTAACATTTCCTGATTTTTTTTAAAAAAATTATCATTTGCAATGATAAATCACCAATTTTTTCTTCTCTCCAAAATTTGATTTCCCACAAGTTAATCTATGAGTTAAACTGGATTAGCTAAGTATGGCTGTGCACCATTCAGGAAAAAAATTGTTAGGTGTACATCTCAAGCAATTAGCACTAATAAGCATCTAAGAGCACTACAATATCATTGTTATTAGTCACTATTCAATGAGTCATTTATTGAAATATTGGGAATGACTATGACAATTAGGCTGTTCAAAGTGGGTGTTGGACTGTTCATTGGGTGCTTCCCTGCTGCAGCTGACAATGAATGATTGCAGTTACAATTCTACAGTTGCTCATGGCTTTTAGACATACTGATTTTTTAAAAAATAGCTTTCCTTCTTCCACATATTTTATCACAGATATGTGGTAATGTTTTACAAAATTTTCCATTAAAATGGAATTTAAAAATCAATCATTATAACAAAGGGCACTATCATTTTAAAGCAAAATCCATAATTGTTTTGTTAACCTTAGATTATGTATCAGTGAGGCAGTCGAGGGGGTAGTTCTGCTGAAGTTGCTTTATTTCTTTTCAAAAAATTCCTTTGCTTTAACAAGAAACAACTATCTAACAGCTTAACGTGTTCGAGGATGCAATTTATTTTACTTCCTGAGTATGTATCATTCCTCTGTACCAATAAAGCAGATATATTAAAAAGTAAGATAAAATAAAAAGAAATAAATTGAATTTAAGGAAAGATACACTCAACATGCAATTTCCTGAATGAGGATCACAAAGCCAGCCACTCTCCAACTACTAATAAATGTTTTGAAACCTTAGTGCACCACCTACTGACCAATTTAATATAAATCTTTTTTTATTTTTCTTATTCTAACAGACCAAGAAAGCTTGTTGCCAAATACTCATTTTTAAACTGCAGATTGACCAATACCTGAAGCAGGGTTGAGATGAGCAAGTTTTGGCACTTCTGTTGGGAAGCCAATTAATGGGTTGTGATACTTGGAAAAACATTCCATAGGAGATACTTAACAGGAAAAGTTGACTAAGAAGATTTCAACATTTCATCTACCAATCTCTTGTGATCTTCCTCCCTTTCTTCTACATTTTTAATCTGAGAATAATATACAGGTTGATTTGAAAACATTTGAAAATATCAACACTGAGTCCTTTTGCAATTCTTTTTTTTTTTTCAAGCCACCTAAAGTACCACTGTCTTCATCTTGCTATAAACAACAGGTGATGTGCCTGCTTCTTTGCAAAGGGAACATTCATCAGATAATTGGATAATTGAAGAGAAAATAATGTGTTGGTACTTTTCTACCGTGTAATTAGCCTATTTATATTTGTTCTTTCTATATCAGCTTTTCCTATCAGGAAAGCTGGTCTAATCCACAAACTATTTGTCCTGATGAGTAAAAAAATGTCATAAACTTTACGAAGTTTATATTCTAGAAACATGTCAAATGAAAACAAAGTAACATGTTCCTTTTAAAACTGGATTGCACCTTTGGATTATAATTTGTTCAGCCTGTGAGAACTGTCAGGGATGATTTATTGATATAGATGGTAGAGTTTTTTTGTTTGTTATATTGAAGAAAGAAAAACACAGTGTTAGAAAGCATGGTAATGATGGTGAGCAAAGGGAATCAGGAAAACCCATGATTACTCTCCAAAATTGCTGTATCAAACTAAGTTCACTGGGAATTGTGGCTTCTCAGGTCTCTGTCTAAGATCTCAGTCTAATTGTAATAATTTGGAAGCCCTTAGGATATGAAGGAAATTTATTTCATAAACAAGTAGCAAAACAGTCAAGTTGTATTGGTAGTTTGTACTTTTCTTTTTCAATTTTTAAAGATTGTTTTGCTAAAAATAAATACTGCTGTATATTTTTAAACAAACAAAAATAGCCGAGTGGCCTATGTTCTCTTACTTCCAAATCAACATGAACTAAAAATCATGTTGTGTCCTGGTCAAAGATGTTTATCTCCAAACAGAGTAGGGAACAACATCTCCAGCAGTTCTCCACAAATCTTCAATCTGTAGGTTTCAATCACTCATTCAATGACCATTGATACCTATGATGGTACTGAATAAGGGGGACTTATGACAGTTCTTTGGAACTCTGGCCATTGTAGTATTCCTTTGGTCATGTGGTCACAATTTCTGAGGTACCCTGATTACGTCCTCCAAGCAACAGGAAGCTGGCAAGAAATGGGAAGTCATGACCCACAAGTTCTTCAATAATGTTAACTGAGACTGACAGAATTTCCGTGGCTAAGTGATGTGGTCATATAATCATGCTTTACGAATGTTTTGCGTAGCAATGACAATTCTGGTTCCAACTGTTGTCATAGCCTGAGGACTACCTGCATTCTGTCAAGATTTGACATGTACAGGAAAACAGAGCAAGAAATCCCACTGTGAATAAAGGTTCATTCTCACAACTTTGGGTGGAGCTCAGGGCATTATGTGTTACAGGAATGTACTCCTGGTTTCATAAAAGTCAGTTAATTTTGTGAAAAAGAAATTTTTTTTAAAAAAAACTAAAATTGTCAAGGAGTATGGCAAGGTCTAAAATTCATTATATTTGGTTGTCAAAGTTCTGGTCCTGATACTGTACTTGCCTATTTTAAATGGAAGTGTAACAGATCTTATACCATATTCCTATTCAGATTTTTTTTATTCTATGCATTCTTCTGGATTTTTTTTTAAAAAACCCAGTATCATTACTGTAAGATTTGGTAGTTCTACGAAGTTTGGGGTTTATTTGCCTATTGTATACCTTGTTTATACACAATTTCAGGATATAGGGAATGAAATATGTTTACGGTGTGTACATGTGTGAAAGAGACATTGGGGAGAGGGGGAGATTTCTCCTCAGTACTGACTCCTGAAGTCTGCCTAGACAAGTCCTTACAGTTTAGCAAGATTTTCGGAAGTGGTTTGCCATTGCCTCCTTCCTAGGGCTGAGAGAGGGAGAGTGATTGCCCCAAGATCACCCATCTGCAAGGGTGGGATTCAATTTTTTTAACAAATGGTTCTGTGGACATGGCTTAGCTGATGGGTGTGGCTTGGTGGTCATGTGACTGGGTGAGCGTGGCCAACTCGATGTCACTCACATCAAGGGGCGCTTCTCTTTGCCTGGCCTCTCATGATAGTGGGGGTGCTGCAACAGTCATAAGTGTGAAAAATGGACATAAGTCACTTTTTTCAGTGCTATTGTAACTTTGAATGGTCACTAAATGAACTATTGTAAGTCAAGGATTACATGTACAAAAATACAAAAAGCTTCTTTGCTTGCAAAAAGCTGCCCTAAATACCAATCATTAAATTAAAAATACCTGCAAGCCAGAGTTACAAATCAGATAGGGTGTCAGAACATCTTGAGGAATTAAAATAGTTAAAATGCAGTGATAACTATCAGCAGCCAATTCTTATTCATAAAGTGAAACCTTTTAGCTGAGAGGTCATTTAAGCTCTCCAGAAAGAGCACACCCAGAAGAAGCAATCCTTAGATCCATTTGCATCGCTTAAAGATACCAGCTGGTCTCACTCACCTCACAAGATATCCTAAGAAAATCATCCAGATTTAAGGAAAGGTCACATGCACCCCAGAAAGGCAGTAAAAAAAAATCAGTGCCAAGCTTGCATCCTGCCTCTTGGAAGTACCACCCCAAAAGGACAGTGCCAGATACTACTAAAGCAGTGAAGGAAGACCCTCTCCTCAGAGAGAAAAAGAAACCATGAGGCAGGAAAAAATGCAAACACAATACAAATAATTAAATCACAACAGTAGCTGTGGCTTGTTGAAGCTGAACAGGGAAAATTATCCCATCAATAAACACAGGATTAAACATCACCAAGCACAGAATTAATTTTCACCAAAAACCAGTTTTAGACCAAAACTCAGAAAGAGTATGTAAACTCACATTTTAATGTCAATCTTTCCAGCTAGCCAAGAAGCCTTGCTGAATGTCACTCATCTTGGTTCCCTGTCATTAAAAGCTTCTTTCTGACAGCTCTGCTTCATTATTCAACTATTTCTTCAAAGTGCTGATTGTCCAGGGAAGTATTTCCTCCCAAAAGCATTGTCAAAATCTTAAAACAACCATTCCCCTTTAAGCCCCAGAAGCCCCGGAGACAAGAAGTCTAGGCGTACTGGCAAGAATGTAATAAGGGTGGAAAAAAACAAAAGGAGATTGCTTCTAACTACCAGTTCTCCGAACTACTTAGAAAGTTAACAAGGGGTTCTATAGAATCCCACCCCTGCCCAGCTGGCTTTGTAACCCAATCTCCTGCTTCTAGCCTGGTGCCTTAACCACTAAACCAAAGTGGAAGGGGGAGAAGAGAGAGTTGTCTTTCTGGAAAGATTGGAGAAACGATTTGGCAAAAAGTTTTAGAGTGCTTTGATATGATATTCTTGGTAATGTGTGTATTTCTAAAAATTAAGATTCCTACAAATTATGACAAATTTGATGTAATTACTGTTCGGAAATTACTAACTTGTCCAATAGCAAGAGGAAGTGAGTGAGGAAATAGATGGATACGGTCCAAAAAGTTATTACAATACGTTTTCCTTGCTTTTAGAAGTGGCTGAATTTGTTTGAAATATTTTTTGGCTCTTGGATATGACATTACTTGTATTCACCAGAGGTGGTATTCAGCTGGTGCTGATCAGTCTTGGAGAACCGGTAGCGTACATTTTGAATAGTTTGGAGAAGTGGCAAATACCACCTCTGATACCACCCCATCTATTTTCTGCCTCCTGAGTCCCAGCTGATTGGCTGGGTCTTCTTTTGTTGCCCTGCGTTTTGCCTCTGGGAAGGCGGAAATGGCCTCCCCAGGCTCCAGAGGCTCTCTGGAAGCCAGAAATGGGTCCATATCTGGCATTCCTGAACTTCTAGGAGGCCCATTTTCGCCCTCCCCAAGCCTCTCTATGCACCTGCATTTATCTGCATTCAAAATGGGCCCCGTGGGGACTCCTGGGAGGGGCGGGGCAGTGTGGGCAAGGCCAGCCAGGAGTGGGATTTGGGGGTTCTCCGAATAGCACAGGATCTTAGCTAGAGGGTCTCCCAAACCCCTGCGAACCTCCAGCAGCCCACCCTTAAACGATACCCATCCTGTTTGAACAACTTTAACAAAAGCAGCACACACCACATCAAGTGGTAGTCTGTACCACTGACAGCTTATCAAGTAAGATGTTTCACCTGATGTCTAGCTCAAATCTGCTTCCTTGTACTTTAAACAAGGAACTGGTGCTCCACGAAAGAATTTGGTGGTCCACAGAGAAATGGCCCCCAAAACAATTAATCCAGACCACACAGGAACACAAGGTTGCTCCACCCACACTACTACAGCTCTGGAATATGGGACTGGCCCGTGGTGGGGTTGGAAATCTCTGCCATAGAGGGTGGCACATGCGTAGCCGGAAAGAGGTAATGGTGCTGTAATGGCACTGTTGCAATGCGGGGGCACAGCACAAGAGGGTAATGGGGAAGCGGCTCTTGGGAGGAGCGGATTGGCCATTGCTGGGGTCCAGGGGCCCTTTGCTGGGGCCCCTTCTCTCCCGCTGAGTGTGCAGCCATTAGGCGGAGAGAAAACGGCGCCCAGCTCCCCTCCCAGGGCAGGAGAGGTAAGGAGCAGCAGAAGCAGCAGTGCTGTTGGAGGAAAGCAACTCTCCTCTGGGAAGGTGAAAGTGCAACCCTCCCCCACCTTCCTTGCCTGCCTCCAGGTGAGGCTGGAAGAGCCCCGGCATCACCTGTAGCTTCTCCTCAGCCACAGATCTGAGCTCTCTCAGTCCTCCCCCCGAGGATCTGAAAGGAGCTTCTACTTTCTTCCCCTCCCACCCAATTAATAACTTCCCTGGCCTTTGTCCGACCAGCACTCTGAGGGCGGCAGTCCTTCTGCAGGCACACACAATGATTCCTAAGATGGACAAATTGGTTGTCCAATAACCTCAGAAGCTCTTTCATTTATTCCTATGTCATAGCACAAGTAGATGTTCTGACCAAGGCTTCCTTAGCAAGCATAAGTCCCAACTTATGCTTCTCAGTCCCAATAGTCTTAGTCCCAACAGTCTCAGTCTTTTATTTCCACAGCTGTGAATTACGTTCATTCATAGTTGACCAAGCTTCATAAACAGTCTGTCAGGGGAATGTTTATAAACACCCATCTTATCATACTTGGAATGTGGCCAGAGAACTAATTGCCAGGCACTGAGCAAGGCCAAACTTGACACAGTCGAATAGCACTTTTCAAAGCTTGAACCAACCAAATGGACTAATTGCTTCCTGCAAAAGCTCACGTCCCGTTCTCTCCTTTTATGTCCAGTGGGAGAGGCCAATCATCTCTGAGGTGTGGTCGTACTCCTGAGTCGACCCTTTCTCAATTGTTCTTGTCTTCTGCTAGCTCTGAGTACGCGTAAGCTGGAAACCAGTTCCATAAGCTACCCCTCATCACTGCTGTCCGAACCCAAAGGCAGCTGCTGACTGCCAGCCTGCCCTGGCCCCATCTCTGCCCCTGATGCAGCGCCCTCCTCCAGACCTTCCTCAGCCTCCAGACCCAGCCCAGGTTCCTCCCCAACCTTCTCACTATTGTCCAACTCCACTGCCAGCTCTGTCAGCTGCCGGCGGGCCACAACAAAAAAAACCTTTACATCATGAAATCTTTTGGGGCTTTAGACTCTAGTATTCTCAAGTAGCATGACCAGTGGAGACACATATCAGATATTGTAATTCAGAAACACCTGAAAGTCCTAGGATTTCCAGAGATAAAATTAAGTACCATCA
>BLBF01000007.1:64673131-64688067 GCA_015471245.1 Laticauda colubrina | reverse complement strand
GGGGGGGGGCGTATTGTTGCAGAAACACAGTACTACTTCTCAGATTTGTGTTTCAGCATGTTTGCAGCCAGCATATCATAACTTCTAGATGCTGATTAAATATTTCCACATCCTCTTTAACTGATTGGGAAAGAAAGAATATGTGTCTCATGGATTCCTAAATTGCAGCACTTTTTCAAACTTTCAAAAAGGAATTACAAATCAGTCTCTTCAGTCCACCCAAATGAATTTAGATCTAATATAAAATATAAATATTCAGAAATAATTTTTTAAAATGGTTTCAATAAAGCCTTCAAGAACTGTTTTCTAGAACACTTTGTTACATGTTTTAAGTAAGCATAGGCAGTAGGGAGAACTTTACATGAAAACAGATGCATATATCCATATAATAGCACTGCCTGTAAAAAGATATATTTATTTACAGGTTCTTATTTTACCCTCAGTAACGAAATCCAGTAAGTCAATTTGTTCATCATAAAAAGTTGTTTTAATATTATTTACAAGTATCCAAATTTATTTATTCTGTCACTGCTGTTAACTATATCTTCTCAAATAACTTGAGATGGGAGAGTTTACTGCAATGATGTACATTCAAAGAATAAATTGTGAATATGCACAGTGTTTTTGGCACATCTAACTTCATATTTTCTACTGAGCTTGGTACATACAGTAGTCTGTTGTCAAAGAATGTCAGAAGGATGGACAAAATGCAGGTGGTTCTTCAAACTATTCTTTGGCATCTGAAGATTCAAAAAAACTATCAAGTAGAAAAGTGGAAAAGAATCTTAATTTGCTATTTTATTTCTCGTAATTTGCACTAGACTTGTTTTGCTAAGCTCATAGCTCTGATATTTAGATGTCAGTTCTCTTTAGGTCCTTCAATTAATGTACATACACCATGTCATAGTTTTCATTATTTCCTGTAGAATATGTTCCAAAACCTGTCTTCATTAAAATGTCATTTCCTGAAAGACATCATAGAAATTGATGCATGAGCATTCCTGAAATACATTGTACATGTTTATGATCTCTATAGCGGAAATTGGAAGATAGATTCTGAAATTCCAGTAGGTATGCATATTGTCTTGATGCCCATTTACATCATAAGCTCACAGTAGTTAGCATGTAAAAAAAAAAAAAAAAACCAACCCCATGGTCAATTAATTCATAATTTTGTCACAGATGTATCAAGTACAACTTGGATATTTAAAAAGGAAAAAAATACTATTATCATCTGCAATATTTTGCTCCATTAATTTGGAGTTATTTACAAAAAAAGGCCTTTCAGAAAATAGATTTTAAGTTTCTGTTCTCTTTTAAATTAAACATTATCACAAAAATGATTTTGATATTCTTAAAAATATGCAGTTGAAACATACAATATATTTACTGGACAGTGTTTAAAAATTTGCAAAAACTTAGGAATAGAATATTAAGTTTGAGATTTGGAGGAAAATCTCACACTATCTATATTAAGCAGCATAACAAAGCTGCTGCAGGAAATTAGCTGACAAATTAATGAGTTTTAGCTTCATATATTTACTCTATTGTTGTATTAATACACTGTCACACAATAACTGCCATAATAATTTATCTAGGTAATCATGTTACAATGCACAGATGTCAAAATTTTTTAAAGTTATTGAATTAACGCTTTGTTTGCTGCTACTATTTCTTAGCCAGATATAAACTGAGTGTGTTCTACCATACTCATCCTCATCCAGATTGGTTAATTTTAGTTGAAGTGAAGATAATATGGTGGATATTCAAAATGTTGAAAATGGAATCAATCCTTTTTGTAAAGGAAAATACAAGCCTTTTAAAAAAGCTTATCTTCACTCTGAGATGTTAATATTCTATTCTAAAATAGAATATAGAGGCCCAATTGTTCATGTTGCATTTGGAAAAGTTCAATTTACATGAGGATGCTCCATTCCCACATTTATTCTTCCACACAATCTACCACACTATTTAAACTTCAGCTCCCCAAGACAGAAAAGTCCATGGTTATAGGAACTGTAATTCAATTGCTCATTTAAAACATGTATTGACCAATGATTTAAAAACATGCCCACATTCCAGAAAGCACTTACCCCCTTTTTTTGTCTGTTCTATTTAATCTTAATCAATTTTAACATTGGCTCTTCCCTTTGTCCAATCTCACCCTGTCAGACATTTTTATAAATGTTTGCAGGTAATCAATTTACAATGTGTTCCTAGAATCTAGGCTTAGGATGTCAAGTATAAGTCTGGTAAAGAATTTGTAAAGTATGATTTCAGAAATTTATGAGGCGACTTTAACTGAGAATGTGCACTCTATTGACTGCAGTGCTACTTTGACTTTTGAGATATATATAATTGCATGTAAATATTTATAATAATAAGAATTTGATCACTGAAAAAATAAGCCTGAAATCTTTAAGTAACTATTTTTACAACTTTTATATTATTATTAGACAGCAGTAAACCATTGCTTTCTCATACGTTCAAAGATTATGAGTACACACACACATACAAATTCTAAAAAGGATAAGACACTTTATTGAATTTGATAAATTAAAAGACTATGTACTGGACTTATATGAATCACAGGTAATTGTAAACAGAGACCTTGGGTCCTTTTCAAAGAAATCCTGATAGAATTCTGCAATAAATCATTTTCCAACACGCTGATCACAGGATGCATAGTAACAAAGGGCAGAGAAGAATTCATCATAGCTGACATTCACATGTGAAGGCAAAGAACTGAAAAAAAAATATAATAGGAAAGAAAATTAAGTATAATTGGGAATATATACAATACATAAGTAAGCTATCACATTCCTAAAAAAATTGCTTTGAACTATTAATCAGATTGATACATGACAAATCATAGAAGTCTTATAATAACATATGAACTAAAGGGTATTATAAGTTTTTTATCCATTCTATAGCCAAGGAATATGCAAACAGGTGCATATATTGCTTGGCTATATAGGAATCTATTATTAATACATAAAATTCCACAAGATCTCCCTAACTTGCAGTACTTATGTGCAAAAGTACACTGTGTATAATTAGAGGTGCTCCTTATGGTAAGAGTATTCTTCATCGAACATAAAATTCAATGTTCAGATTCAACATTTTATTTCCCTCAAATGATGAAAAGATTCATTAACAGGAAAAAACAAATTTACTGCAGGGAGGGAATACCTGTAGCCCGCCAGATATTGATGTATCATAGCTCTCATCATGCTGATTATTAGCCTGCAGTTTGCTATTCTGCAACAATTGAAGAACTACAATATTCTTCTCAACATTGTTGGCTTCAATTCATTACTAAATAGTTTTGCAACTTGTTTAAATATATCTATAACTTGAAAATATCTAAAAGTTAGAGACGCCAATCTGAAAGGACTTTATTTATTAAACATATTTAATAAATGGATAGTCCAATCAGGATTCAAAGGGATAAAATGATTTGGAGTATTTAGGGACACTCATGTAGCTATGTCTTATAAAAACTACGTCTTTTCTGCACTTGTGCAGCTGTTGTAATATGTCAAGCAAAGATGCATTGGATTTAATAAAGTGTCCAGAAATAATTTTTCCTTTAAATCTGGAGTATTACACAGTCCTAATTTTCAAACCTTTTCTCATAATACAGAAACATCTAAAGTGGTTTATAATAGTCATAAAACAGAATAAAAGCAACTATTACAAGGAGTTAATGGCTAGAGAAGGCAAACATAAAACGATGGATTATTAAAAGATTCCCAAACTGCCTCTGTGTGAGTGCCAGGCATATAGAGAGAACAATCATTCCACAGGACAAGAGCAATATATGTATATTAATATATATTAATATATAATATATATTATAGAGAGCAATCATTCCACAGGACAAGTGGAATGTTAGCAAGGTGACCAAACCTACGTTATACTAATTATCAAGAAATTTTACCATCTGTTATTATTTATACACTGAATCAAGAATAGTATACATGAAGTATTTAAATTATGTATTAGCAAGCATACTATTAATTTGAACTGTCTATGACAGCAGTTGGCAATTTTGAGGCTGGAAGAAGCATTTTTTCCTAATGCTTTCAATGTTGGAAAGGGGGCAGGGATGGGGAATGATATCAAGGAAGCTGAATCCTTTTTTCCACTTTTTGAGGGAAGTGTTTAAAAGTATAACTTAGCCTACTGTGAGCTTAACACATCTATTTTTGTTAGTCTAGTGAAGAAAATTAGTGAGTGATTGTAATTTGGAGAGAATGACAAGAAACACTGAAGCTGTAGTTTGATCACCCTTGCTTTGCAAAAAGATACAAGAGAAAATTGTCAATGTATTTTTAATAACTATAGTGAGGTATTTCTTATGTAGCCCTCAACATAATTGGAGTGAGAGCTGTTTTCTTTGTGTGATACAGTACAATATCCACACTTTCCTATTAAAATCAAAATCATTGAAAATACATAAGAATCACATGTTCTTACACAATCTCTGTCAATCTGATTTGCCAGGGAAGAAATCCCAAGATACTGTCCACAGGACCAAACTTTAATATTAGGTCAGGATCAGGAAAGCCATTAGTACCTAGAAAAAGGGCACAATAATATTGCAGAATCAAGACTACTCAATTTATCAGAGATATAACACAGGTTCAACTATAATATCAGAATAGAGTTGAAATAGCTTAGTCAGCAGAATAAATGGTAGCCAAATAATATATTCAAAGAAAGGCAAATTCTGGAGGCCAATTATCCCACATGGATTTTTGAAACAACATTAACCAGCAAAAGAAATTAGTCAAAACAAATAAATTCCACATTCAGAACACAGCTTTTAAATATCTGTATCTGCAGTTAAATGGGCAATTTTGAGTAATAATGGAAGATAAATGCTCAGATTGACTGATTTAATGGGCAGCATTACATAAGAGTATTCCTAAAAGTCAGGCCACAAAGGTCAATTATATGGTTTCTTTTTTCAAAGAAAATGTTACCATAGTTAGGAATATTTGAAAGTCAAATATCAAATGAGTAAGGAAGTATTTAAAAGAAAACAGCAACTAATTGAATATAATTTATAAAATAAATCAACTATCAGGTCTAGCTTTCGGTACTTCCTGCAAATAAACCTGAAGAAAAATCTGAAATGTTTCCAAATTAAATTGATTTTCTTCCATGAGCCCATATCCTGCTACACATAATGACTGCACTTATTTGGCAATGTACACCTATATAGTAAGAATATTCAAAGATATATTGGAGATCTTCTACAAAGTAACCCTATCGAATATAGAGACTAGAATGCAGGTAGTCTTTGACTTATGACCGTCTGGAATTAGTCATGAGTTGTTGAAGATGTTAAACAGGTCACTATGTAACTGGACATGACTTTATGAGACTTTTTGAGGTGATCATTAAGCAAGCATGGTAGTCTTTAAGTGAAGACCACAGTCATTAAGGTAATCCATAATAGCCAATGGTGTTTTCTGCAGGAAAAGGGCAAAAAACATTGAAAATTGTGGCCATGTAATGGTAGGACACTGCAAACAGCTATAAAGCTGAGTCGATTGCCAAGCACCCAAAATGTGATTATGTGACTGTGAAGGGAGCATGCAACCATTGTAACTTTGAAATTGGTTTGTAAATACTTTTTGGATGTCCGTCATAATTTCAAAACAATCAATCATAAGTTGAGGACTACCTATAGTGAGTATGAAATCCAAATATTTACACCAAGGGTTTGATTATGTTTTTTTAAAAAATACCATTGTAAGATTAACCATTTTGCACTCCTACAAATACTCAAAAAAATAAATAAATTCTGCTTTAACACTTACTACTTAATAAATTCTCCAAGATGTTCATATCCAGATCTGTGCATTTCTTTTGCTTTTGTGCTACTAAGTTGCAAAATTTCTGAGCTGCTTTTACAATATCTGTTTTTCCATCCTCTGAGGACAGCACATTCAGAACAGATTGGCAATTTAAAACTGCAGTTGAAATGAAAATAAAATAATGAAAGTGGAAGAACAGAAACAGTTGCTTGAAAACAGTTTTTTCTAAAGTTACTATAAATGCTTACGATTCTCCAGTTTAAAGTAACATTTTCCCCATTATTCTGCAATTTCTCAAAGTTCCTATTAGTGATGAACCGTGGTGACGTAGTGATTAGAATGCGTATTGACTGGCTCAAAAGTTGACTCAGCCTTCCATCCTTCTGAGGTCGGTAAAATGAGGACCCAGATAGTTGGAGGCAATATGCTGACATTGTAAACTGCTCAGAGTGCGCTGTAAGGCATTGTGGAGTGGTATATAAATCTAAGTGCTATTGCTATTGTTTAAATAATTCTACTAAAGTATGCTTTGTAGAAAATCCGCAACGCTTTGCTTAAATAATGTTTCACGAGAAGTTTAGAAGCAAAATTTTCTTAATTCATATTTATATACATCTGTCTCATTCCATTGATTTGTATACACCCAGATCTTTAAGAATTTGTACTCATGAAAATTTCCCATTGAAGAAATTAAGTAACCAGTATTTGTGGATCAGTTTTGTGTAATCAATGTATTTTAATCCTCTATAACAATACAAGTTTTTTTTCAAAAATATCTTACCTTGATCTGTTTTCTCTTGATTTGCAAATTTCACTGTATATTTGGAACAGTCAAGATTCAACAATTCCTGCTGCTGTTTTAAAATTTCATCCATCAGTCTTGAATTATTTCTTTTGAAAATACCTTGGAAAAAGAGAAGAACGAACATGTGCTGGTAATTTTTTTTATCTTGTTGCAGAAATTATATTTAGATTACTTGGAGTTGCCTAGATGGAATATTCAGAAACTTCACTTGGTGTAGTTTCTAATAGAAATTGATTCAGCACAGTAATACTTTCCATTCTCTGACATGTTATCTATACATTTCATTCAAAATGCTTATCACCTTTAAAGCTCTTCATAACTTAGTCCTGGTTATTGTAGGTAGAAACCACTTGTTCTGCACACGTGAATTATGATAGCATGCTATGATAGCTGCATACCCATCCTCTATAAAACTAAAGGGAAGATGACTAGGAAACCTGCTTTTGTTGTAACTGTCCTAGACATTTAGAACATATGTGCTAATATAAAGATCCCCCTCCCCTCACTGTCATTATTCAGAAGGAAGGTGAACGCAATCCTCTTTTATCAGGGTGTGTGTGTATGTGTGTGTGTATGTGTGTGTGTATGCACAAGCCACAATACACAAGCCTGATGATGGTAGATGACATTCTGCCGAAACGTTGCTACAACTTTAAAAGCACAACTATGATGATATGGGAAAATACCCAAACAAAGCTGAATACCATACATGTAAGTACCTGCAAAAACTTAATAGAACATATACATACACACACACACACACACACACACACACACACATATATATACATGTACATATGATATTTAGGTTTCTTCGGGTATTTTCCCACGTCATTATAGTTGTGCTTTTAAAGTTGTAGCAACATTTCGGCAGAATCTCATCTGCCATCGTCACGCTTGTGTATTGGGTTCTTTTTAATCTTGTGTGTCAGGCTTAGCAGCCGTTTTTTTGTTTTACAAAAAACGGCTGCTAAGCCTGACACACAAGATTAAAAAGAATCCAATACACCAGCTTGAGGATGGCAGATGAGATTCTGCTGAAACGTCACTGGAATAAAAGCACAAGTATTAAGACGTGGGAAAATACCTGAAGAAACCTAAATACCATAAATACCCGCAAAAACATAAGAAAAATATACATGTATATATACACACACAGACATACATATATACACACACATACACACACACACACCAGGGATGTTTTGACAAGTATTACAGGCCAAGTTTTTTTTTATTCTTTTAAGATTAATTTGTGATTTTATATAAACCACTCAAAGTCTTATGACTGAGGTAATATCGAGATCTTGTTCTTTGAAAAGGTAGCCATAATCCATCATATAACATATGCCTATTTGATTATAAGAGTATCAACAAACTAAAACTTCTTTTGGACTATATTAAATAAGTGCTATGGTATAACAGGGACTAAATTCTATATTCTAAATAGCCTTCCCAAATTTCACAACTGGTTGGTCGTTTGCAAGACAGATTCTCTCTTTTCACAATTGCTGTCCTTAAAAACAGTATGTGGTATAGTCCAGGAAAAGTATT
Organism: Laticauda colubrina; assembly: GCA_015471245.1. NCBI lineage: Eukaryota > Metazoa > Chordata > Lepidosauria > Squamata > Elapidae > Laticauda > Laticauda colubrina. The sequence goes on along the minus strand of BLBF01000007.1, from coordinate 64,679,877 downwards.
CAAAAATTGAATTTGAGTACATACAGATTTAGGTACATAGATTTCTAGTCGTATAAAATAGCTGATACTGATTTGGAACCATTATTTTTCATGAAATTTGACTCTGCAATGAAAAGAGTTTAAATACTAGACAGACTGGAAAGATATCTATTGTGCAAACAGCTTCTTCAACCATTTGAGGGAGAGTAGGAACAAGTACACAGTCGCTATGAATTTTAATTAAATTTTAAATACATATACTCCAAAACCCACACAATTAGGGATAACCCTTCTACCTATAAACAAACTCCCTCATTCCATATCAGAAACCAATCAGTTGCACAATATACATAGTAAAGTTAAAATCTCATTTGAGTTGAGTTCTGGGATATGTCAATAGTTTAGCCACCACTTGCTCTTCCAGGATATTTTCTCTACTATCCAGTCTAGCTTACCTCTCTTGCATTGCTTATCTTTCAGCTGTGTACGAAGTAGGCTCAAATCTGCATAGCTTCCACAGTCAAAGTCAGCCAGATGCTGAGGGACTCAGCATGGAAGAATTGCTATTTGGTGCACATAACCTCAAGATGCCTTTAGTTACAGAGAGTATTCACAAAAAGGGCAAAATTTGGGATAGTTCTGGCTATTGTTCTGGAACAAATATTCTAATGTATTCCACTCTGTGATTAACATAGCTCCTCACATCAAAAGAAAATGAATCAGTAATCAACAGCATGGGGAAGTGTGGGGAGGGGAACCCTTATAATTAGGTCCAAACCTGATACCTGACTTATTCTTAAACATTTAAATTTCAGGTTCTGGTTTATTAGCAACAAGTAAATCAGAGCATTTAAGTAAAATTTAATATTATGTTTCTTCTTCCTAGCAATTCCTAAGGTTAATTTCATAATGTAATTTGATACAGGTTATTTTGATTATCCTGATCTGTTTATCTGTCTCTCCAAGCACACCCATCCCAGCAATAGGTATTAAAGATAACTAAACTAGGCTTTTGTTTTAAAGAGAAACAAAAAACAAGCACACATTCTCGGATACAGGTAAGAACCACTATTATACCAGTGGTGCTGGTTTGAACCATTAACAGGAGCTACAGAATGACTTTGCAGTATAAAATGTTATAAATCACACAGGCCTTCTAGTTAATTTGGGCATGTAGCTTTCAAGTTTTTTTCCCTCAAAACCAAAAAGGTGTCTGTAAATAATGACAATTACATCTATATAGAATACAAATGATGCAGCATTCCATTGATTGTAGACTGCTGTCGCTGGACAAGTAGTTCTCAACTTACAACAGTTCATTTAGTGATACTGGAAAAAGCGACTTATTAAACACTCAACTTCCTGGTCTAATCTTTTGCATTCTTTACCATGGATCTGTGTATTAAATAGGGTCATATCTTCTTAGCTTCTAAGCATAGACAAAACCAGGCAGGCAATTTCAAGTTACTTTAGTTATATCTTATAATATTTTAAAAATATTTCTGTAAAGCAGTGGTTCTCAACCAGTGGTCCATGGACCCCTGGGGGCCTGTAATGTCATCACAGTTGGGTCTGTGAAGGCTTAAAGAAATGTTATGATTTATACTTGAGTTAAGTCCTGGGTGTCTGTGGTCATGTATTTAAAGAGGGTCCATGGTGAAGAAAAGGTTGAGAACTATTGGTGTAAAGGATTACTTAGGCAATTGAGGATGTACCTAATGCATATGTACTGTTTAACATTAAAAGACAACTTTTGAAGTTTTTCAGGCAATTTCTCATGGCAACTTTCAGGCAACTATATTGCCTGAAATTTATTGTCTCAATCCCACGGACTTCATTTCTATAAGAAATGGAACTAAATTGGGGAAGGGGGGAGGTATTTTTCTTTTCATATATATTGAATCATTTTTTTTTTACATTTAACTCCCATTCAGATTGCCTAGCACTTTCTTAAATCTTTTTTTATTTCTATCATAACAGGAATCAGGAAGAACTGAAAGCAGATCAATAATCTATCCACAAAGTAATAATTCAAAAGCAGCATTGCTGTATTTCTTGAGATGTCATTCTACAAATTTTCTTAAACATAGGCAAAGAGTGCCTGTGCTTTAAAATCTCTTTTCAATTTACCAGGAAAGTCTTTGTATTGAAAGAGTAAACAAAATCTGGCAGAATTTTGCTTACAGGTCAAAGTAATTTATGATTTGTATACATTATTTTACAATGTAAAATTAAAGAGAGATTCCAGAGTACAGCTTTGAAGTTAAAAATGCGTTCATTATTAAACAGAAAATGCAAATATGTTTCTTAGTTATCTGTTTTGTGATGTTTGATTTTTAATATGTAATTATTCCTGAACAAATTGAGCAATTTTCAAATTGACCTATTTAGATTTGATTCATTGACTCATACTGCTGTAATCATGTAATTAATTTTCACTAAATTTTAAGTTCATTTTCGCACATATACAACTTTAATAATTTTTGGTTATCTAAACTTTTCCATTCCACTATGATTCTAATTGCCCATTTATATCTTAAAGGTGCTATTATACATCGTAATTATGACTGTTAAAACATTGGCCTTCTTCTCCAAAAGTCAAAAGTTTATTCTAAACTGGACATAATATTATTTCTTTTGTTAAAAAAATTAACAAAATATATTCAAAACAGCTGCTCAAAAAAGTAGTACAGAGCGATAAAACATAGGATAGGATTCAACTAATTGTATTCAGTAGGCACTAATAAAAAGATTCAGAAAAATCTGCTCAGTCTAGGGTCAGATAGTCCCAAAATTGAATAATAGCTGAACAAACAAAAACCAATGAACATTCTTGAAAATAGTTCTTTTATTGACCTTCCTCCTTTAACCTACTACTACTGTTTATATTTTCTGTGCCAGCCAAACCCATTGGTACTGAGCTCATGCTAGGTAAGGAAAACATAACCAGTAGTAAAGTTGTTCCCTGTCTCAACAAAGCTTAGTTTCCTTAACTGGCATTTAATATAAAGTAGCCCTCAACTTACAACTGAGCCCAAAATTTCTGTTGCTAAGTGTGACATTTCTTAAAGGAATTTTGCCCCATCGTGAACCTTCTGGTTCAGTTGTTAAAGTGAACCACTGTAGCCATTAAGTTAATAACAGTGTTGTTAAGTGAATCTGGCTTCCCCATGGACTTTGCTCATCAGCATGGATTGGTCACATCATCTTGGGATCCTGAGACAAAGTCATAAATATGAGTCAGCTGCCAAGTATCTGAATTTTGATCATGTGACCACGGGATACCCCCAACGGTCGTTAAGTGTGAAAAACGGCCATGAGTCATATTTTTCAGTGCCGTTGTAACTTCGAATGGTAGCTAAATGAACCGTTGCAAGTCGAGGACTACCCGTAACTTGGATCGACGGAAGGCAAACGAACAACCACCACCAAAAAATCCAGGCCATTCAAGGTCGACCTCGCCGCCTCAGTTGAAGGGCGGGAGATCTCAGCTCGGCCGGCCGTTGACCAGGCGACTCACCTTCGTGGTCGTAGACGCTGACGTAGGAGATGCCCACCGCCATGCACCACACCACCAAGCTGGCCACATCGGCGTAACTCTGATCCTCCTCGGTCACCACCAACCCCACGTGGCCGGGCAGCTTCTGCAGAGATTTGGCATCCCTCCGCCAACGGCCTCCGGCGCCCACCACTTTCCGCCCTGCCGCCGCCGGCTTGTGAAAGGCGAAAGGGTTGGCGGCGGCCGCCGCCGGAGCTAAGAGGGCCCGCGAGGCTGCGGTGGCAGCCGTCGTCGCGCGCTGCCGCCAACGGCTGAGCCACGAGCCCTGACCTCCGAACCAACCGCGGCTCCAGGCGACCAGCGCGCGCTGGACGCTGAAGAGGACGTGCAGCAAACGCCACAGCAGCTCGTACGCGACGCTCATTGGCCCGGACGGAGGGGGGAGACGCGAGAGGAGCGGAGCGGAAACCCGTCGGCTGAGGCAGTTTCAAAGGCGGATCAGCCGCTGCGCGCAGGACGCATCATCTCGCCTCCGTTTGCCTCACGGAGACGTTTTTATCTGCCTGGCAACTTTCCGTAGTGCAACCATCATCTCTATCTCTGTCATACACACACACACACACACACACACACACACAATACCTGCCCTGACCTTTACCCTCTAGCCTACGCAGCTGCTGCTCATTGGTCGGAGCGACGCAGTGGTGTCATTTCCGGATTGATAGATTAAATGACGTGGCCCGAAGGAAACTGACGAAGAGGGAAGCCCGAGGATGGCTTTGCAGCGAGATATTTAATGTTCTATTGCGACATCTAGTGGCGAAAGAGTGTGTGTGTGTGCGTGTTTTAAAGCTGCGCCGGTTTGGTGGCCGTGTGCGCGATAGTTAAACAAGAAATCAAATGTTGTGACTGGTTCTTTTATTTGCTCAAACTGGACTGCCAATTGTGGAAATCAGTGGGACAAAAACCTGCTAAAATGGCTTATTTCTTAACCAGGAGTTGAACTGTGAATATGTGCACCGAACTAAAACATTATTTGTGCGCCACAGAAGTCTGTTTATTGCATCTTTATTTCACACATATCCCATAAATGCATAGAAAGATATTTATTGGAAAAGTATATTCTTCAAAGATGGTCCACCTTTGGGTTCGTGCACACATTCATATACAGTACTATATAAAAACCTTTTGATAAATATTGGTAACCCCATCAGTCCTGCATATAAACATTCTGAATACAGCTACACCAGTGGTGGGATTCAAAAAAATTTACTACCAGTTCTGTGGGCATGGCTTATTTGGTAGGCATGGCTTTGTGGTCATGTGATTGGGTGGGCAAGCTTGGTCATGTGACTGGGCATGGCTTGGTGGTCATGTGATTGGGTGGGCAAGCTTGGTCATGTGACTGGGCATGGCTTGGTGGTCATGTGACTGGGTGGGCTTGCGACTGGGTGGGCGCGGCCAACTCAATGACACTCATGTCAAGGGGTTCCTCACCTGGCCCCTCCCCTCCCAGCCATTCCTTGTCACACCCAGCCTCAATGTATCTATAGTTCTGTAAAAATGTTCACCTTTTTTTGACTTGACTATCTACATACTATAGATGTACTTTCATGGATCACTGAAAAGAGGAAATGACTTACATGCTTTGCCCAAGAGTGTGATAAGCAACAGGCTTTTAAGGGGCTGCCAGAAAGAGGGGGGACAATGTATTTTCCAAAGAAGCAGAATGCAAACAAGAAGCAATGGATGGAAACTGAACAGAGAGAAACAACCTAAAACGAAGGAGAAACTTTGACAGTGAGAAAACAATTAACCAGTGGAACTGCCTGTCTCCAGAAGTTCTGGGTGCTCAATCACTGGAAGTTTTTCAAAAAAGACTGGACAGCCATTTCTCTGAGATGATATAGAGTTTTCCCAAGGTCCCTTCTTGGTGTTATTCTGTTATCCTGATGCCTTTCCCAGGACCTATACTCAGAGTTTGGCATCCTGAGTTTTTCTGCCTGAGCAGGAGGTTGGACTAGAAGACCTCCATAGTCCCTTTCAACTCTGTTAAAACACACATGTATTTATGCTCTGGACTATAAACATGTAAACCCTGAAAAATACCTGCGTTTGGTAAGTTGCTATTTTTCCTTTTTTTTTTCCCTAACCATCAGCTGTTCTGCTATGCCATGAGAGTTAGAAAGCAGCAAATTGTTGGATTTCTTGCTTTCTAGCTTATCTAAAAGCAGAACTGAACCTTCCCTAGGATTGAAGCAGAAATGGTATTCAGCAGGTTCTGACCAGTTCTGGAGAACCAGTAGTGGAAATTTCGAGTAGTTTGGAAAAACAGCAAATACCACCTCTGACTGGAGGTTTTACAGTATCTTTCCCCTGCCACAGCCACAAAGCCACACCCTGGAACTGGTAGTAAAAAAATTTGAATCCCACCACTGGACTGAAGCTTCTATTTTTCAGTGCAGACTCGGGTAGCAGATTGCAGAATGGTAGATCTCAAAGTGAATCTGTGATTCTGTGAGCAACTCAATCTGCCTGCCTGCTTTGCCTGATTTTGGGTAAAAGGTGCTCTTTTTTAAATAAAAAATTCAATATTTACATACATGGTGTGTTTTGAGTTAATTTTGTGAGTTTGTTTGCGAGCAAATTTTTATGAGTTTGCTTTCAAGCAAATTTTATGTGACAGACTCAGGTAGCAGATTGCAGAAAGATAGATCTCTAAGTGAATCTGTGATTCTGCAAGCAACTCCATCTGTCTGCCTGCTTTGCCTGATTTTGGGTAAAAGTTGCTTTTTTAATTTTAAAAAAACAATATTTACATAAATATTTACAATATTTATAAGCCACATCCAGCCAGTCACATGACCACAAAGCTGCACCCATAAATTAGGCCACAACCACAGAACCAGTTGTTAAGAAATTTGAATCCCACCCCTGGATGTTGTCCTCACAAGCATGCTTGGAGACAGTTGATTCTATACAACAAAACACAAGTTTCTGATCTCCTTAAATAAGACTGAATTAAATTCACATAGAGGAAGGGCATCTATAGAAGTGTATCCTAGGTTCACCTTTATTTCATAATCATAATCAACACCCATATTTATTCAGAGATAGAGATATCATCATCATTTGTGTACCTGCTTATTTCTTTCCTATCTTCCACAGAATAAAGATGTTACATATATATATATATATATATATATATATATATATATATATATATGTATATGTATATGTATATGTATATGTATATGTATATGTATAT
>BLBF01000007.1:64612648-64666048 GCA_015471245.1 Laticauda colubrina | reverse complement strand
ATCCCACGTCATTGTAGTTCTGTTAAAGTTGTAGCAACGTTTCAGCAGAATCTCATCTGCCATCCTCAGGCTTCTGTATAGAGTTAGTTCCTGGTTTCAAATTTGAGGCTGGTCCATTCTGATTGGCTGGGAGCCTGGATCTGTGTTCATTGGACTTGGAGTTTGATTGATTGGTGTTTCTGGTTTCTTCTGTCTGTTTTGTGGCTTTGATTGGCTGGCAACACTCTGTTCCTGTGTTGGAGGCTTTCAGTACCTGCGAAAGCCTAAGAAAACAAATATATGTATGTATGTATGTATGTATGTATGTATGTATGTATGTACCCTAGGTACACTGGCATAAAGGAGACGTGGTGATCTTTTGCCATGTGATTGTCGAGACTGATTTGAGCAGCAGTTTCTTCGAGCATCGTCAGCAGTCCACATTCAAAAATGCCATTCACTGGTTCATGAACCAGAGTACAACTCACTGACTTGATTGCCAGCCCTTCTGTCACAGGAACGAGTTATGTACGAGAATGCCGAAAGGACCTTAAAAGAAAAAAAAAAAGGAGGGGGGGAGAAAGCCTCTCCATTCGCCCAAGCCCCTTTGCGTGTCTTTTCCCCGTTCAGAAGACGGTTGCATCGAGTCAGAGATGAGGTCCCAACTCACTTTGTGAGCTTCCCCGAAAGCCACCCGCTGACCCGCATCCTAGCCGCCCAGAAACTCCGTTTGCTTCTCGCGTCCGCCCCGTCGCCCACCCTTCACCCCGAAGTCAAAGGCGGAAGGGAACGTCGCCCCCCGCTCGACGAGTCTGGGCATCGTCTCGCTTTGCCTTGGCAAACTCGGCTGTCTTGTGGCAGGCCGAAGAAGCCGATTGCCGAGATCTTCCCTCACGACGGGTTTCTGCAAGCCGCCGGCCGGGTGATAGAAGCGCAGTCGTTTTCTTCGCGCATGCGCCCGGGAGAAAAAGCGTCGCTTTCTCTTCTCGCTGCCGTTTCCTTCTCCGCCTGCGTCTCGGGGCAGGAACGCCGCCGCCGCCGCGTCTCGTCTCCTCAGCGCTGAGGGAGGGCGGGCGGGCGGGCGGGCGCCCCGCAGCCCTTGCCGAGGTTGGGCCGTAGCGTGTCGGGGCCAGGAGCGCAACGCTACTACCCTCGAGCCATGTCCGGCGTGGGGGTGGATTCCTGCGGGGGTTCGGGCTCCGGGGCCTGCGGCGGGGGGGCGGCGGCCTCCTCCTCCTCCTCTTCCTCCACCTCCTGTTCCCCCGGTGGAAGCGGCGGCGCCGGCGGCGGGCTGTCGATGTTCCGCTGGCTGGAAGTCCTGGAGAAGGAATTCGACAAGGCGTTCGTGGATGTGGACTTGCTGCTGGGCGAGATCGACCCGGATCAGGCGGACATCACTTACGAAGGGCGGCAGAAGATGACCAGCCTGAGCTCCTGCTTCGCCCAGCTCTGCCACAAGGCGCAAACGGTGTCCCAGATCAACCACAAGCTGGAGGTGAATGGGGGGGGGGGGGGCAAAGCGGGGGGGGTTCCCGGAGATGGCGGGCCCGCGGGAAGGAGAGATGGGGCGTGGAAAGAGCCTGTCGCTCCCTTTGGAGGAGATGGGAGTTGAGAGCTCCCCTCCCCTCGTTTCCCCCTCTTTGAAATAGGAAATGGATCTTGGTGGACCTACGACAGTTCATTTAGTGTCCGATCAGAGTTACCAGGCACGGAGGAGAAAAAAAAGGGACCAGTGGCCGGTTTCCACCGTTACAACCTTGGCACCATCCCCAGGGTGGTGTGGACAAAATTCAATCGCTTTGGCAACTGGACTCAGATTTATGACCGTTGCTGTGTCCCAAGGTCATGTGATCCAGCTTTTGTGACCTCCTGGCCAGCAAAGACAATGGGGAAAGTCAGATTCACTTAACGACCGGGTTACTAATGTATCAACTGTTAAGTGATTCCCTTAACAACTGAGGCGAGAAAGGTTATTAAAATGGGGCAAAACTCACTTGACAAATCACTTAACAACAGAAATTTGGGGCTCAAGTTGTGATCGTGAAGTGGAGGACTGTCCCAGACTGTGTACCTGTAAAAGGAGAATATTTGCAGCTCAGGGTTGAAATGAGTGGTCCTCGGTGCTCTTTGAGCATTGTTGTTTTCTTGCAGATATTTCATGTCCCAAACTAGCATTGATGGTGTTAACAAGGATCCCTCATGTGCTGTGTGAATCTGGGCTTTGCCAGCAAAGCCAGGCTATGGTCTCGCTGTGATCATGTTTAAAGTATAGGTTTTGTATATCTCTTAGTGATTTTGGGCCAGTTGCTCTCTTTATAGCCTATTCAAGACTAGATCCTGATTTTTTTTAATCTAGTGGCCAGTCTGTTGGAGCCTGTGTCATATACAAATAGTCATGCTTTTGAGGGACTTAACTAACCCTTAGGCTTAATAAGATCTTTCAGGAAGTAATGCTGTACAACAGTGAGAGAAAAGATAATGCTGACTTTCTGTCTCTGTGTGTGATCTGTTTGAAGATATCTTTATAGATAGAGTTGTAAATGTGTTTGTGCTGTGAAGCTAACACCACAGGGAGGCCTTCAACTAAGTGATGCAGAAAGCATTTATGATGTGAAGATCTCAGATCTGTTACAAAACACAGGTCAAATATTCTGTACTTCAGGCTACTGGAGAAGAATATTGCTAATTTAAAAAAGCGATGCTCCACAAACATGCTACAGTAGAACTCTGTATATTTTTAAAACTCAATCATGCCAAATATAATTGGCTGTAGCAGAGGTTGGGGAAGGGAAAATAGAAATAAAATAGCCATTTGAGATCTCCACGCCTAAGAGAGCACACTGTTAAAAATGCCTTCATTGTTGTGGTAAATATAAATGTAAATATAAATGCTAGTTAAATAAACTTGCAAATCAAGCATCCAGGGACGCTTGGCAGTAGGAAAATAAGTCAACTGTGTAGCCAAACTATCCCAAAGTCAGTAAGTACTCTATCAAGTTTGCTAAGCAACAACAGTATTTTTGTAGACAAATTGCTGGTGGAACTATGGCGCCATTTAATATACTGCATCAATTATGAAAAGTAATAAAGAATGACCTGAAAATCAGTAATTTTGTAGACATAAACATTGTACTGAATAGACAGAAACAATATATAAGGTAACTGTTTTTGGAAAGCTATAATGTAGCAAGGTTTTTAATGCAACAATTTTCTGAACACAGGTAGTCCTTGATTTACAACAATTTGTTTAGTGACAAAGTTACAACAGCACTGAAAAGAGTGACTTATGACAGTTTTTACACGGCCATTGCAGCATCCCCATGGCCAGGTGATTTAAATTCAGATGCTGGGCAATTGATTCATATTTATGATGATTGCATTGTCTCGGAGTCATGTGACCACATTTTGCAATCTGATAAGCAAAGTCAATGGGAAGCCAGATTCACTTTACAACTGTGTCATTCACTTAACAACTGCATTGATTCATTTAACAAGTATGGCCAGAAAAAATCATAAAATGGGACAACACTCACTTCATAAATGTCTTAGCAACAGGAATTTTGGGCTCAGTTGTAGTATGTCGAGGACCTGTATACCTGTCCTAATCAAAGGTGGTACTCAGCAGGTTCTGACCAGTTCTGGAAAACCGGTAGCGTAAATTTTGAGTATTTTGGAGAACCGGCAAATACTCCCTCTGACGAGATTTACTGTATCCTTTCTCTGCCACACCCACCAAGCCACCCCCACAGAACCAGTAATAAAATAATTTGAATTCCACCACTGGTCTTAATGTTCTTTATTGGAAACTGCTATAGATAATACATGAAACATTGTACAAGTTGAGGGTGAATTACATTTCTCAATTATCTTTCTCTGTTCTCAACTACTTCGCAGAAATACTGTACTGATAAATACAAATATAATCTTGAGCTATTTTAAGTATGAGTGGATAGGTTAGATATTTCCTTAGGTTTTTTATTGACTTTCTGCCAAAGTGAAAAGTATCAATCTTAAATAAGTTGTTTTTTCTAAGCGATAAATACATACATTTGTTATAATTTGTACTTTTATTTCCAATAGATGCTAAGTATAATAACAATTACTTGAGTAGTTTCATAGAGACTACAAAGAGCTAAACATTTACAGAAATTTCAATATATTGTGGGATATTATATTTTATTAGGACTGAAGGCAAAGTGTTGAGATGGTATAAAATACTATTTATTTACGAGAATACTATAATCTCATAACTAATATCCAGTTACTATTCTATATTATAAGTATAATTATTGGCAGTAGTTACTGTCAAAAGGCAAAAAAATATAAAAATACAGTGATAATAAGTAACGAGCATTGGTATCAACATGTTGGAGAAAAAAATATTAACTTCATTATGAATCATTCACTGATAGTTGAAAAGTTCTAATGTACAATTGCAGAATTTCTCAGTACTTAAGAAAATTTCACCTGGAAAGAACTATGGCTAAAAGAAATAGTGGGAGATTTTTAGAAATATTTCTACTGAAACACTGCCTTGGTTTTACCAGATCACTTTATCTAAGTACCTCTAGAGGAGAGAGAAGATAATTTTGGACAAGAAAGATTTAGATAATGCAAGTTAATATGAAGGTTTAAATCGGGAGGGATGCAAATATTTTTACTACCAGTTCTGTGGGTGTGGCTAAGTGCATGTGGCCATGTGCATGTGGCCATGTGACTGGGTGGGTGTGGGTTTTTTTTTGGCAGCCCCCCCCCAGCTCCTTTTTCTTGCCTCCTGGGCCTCAGGGAAGCCTCCTTGGCGAAGCAGAAAAACAGCGAGGGGGAACCTGGCACAGCTGATCATCGGAACAGCTGATCGTTGGGAGGAGAAAAAAAAACCAGTTCACCTGAATGGTAACATTTTTTACTATTGGTTCGCCTGAACCAGGCCGAACCAGTAAAATACCACCACTGGTTTAAATATTGACTCAGAGGATAGTTGATCCTTCCCATTTCTTGCATTTATTTCAACATTTTCATTCTAATCCTGTTAATGCTGTAGTTTGTTGCAATGTTTCTTAAAAGTGTGGTCTTAGTGTTGATGTAAAAGTCCCCATGACTCTCAGGAATCCATGAAAACAAAATTATTTGTCAGCCTATGCTGCAATATAATTAACTATTAAAATCCCATCAAACAATTGTGAGACACAGCAGTGAATGCATCAGTTTTAATTTTTAAATGTAAATATTGATAAATATAACCAATTTAAATAAAATCCTTTGGGATCTTTCATAATTTTTAAAAGAGGAAGAGGTTCTGGAGGAAAAAAAAGTTTAAGAAACAGCAGTTTAAGGATTAATGTATTATTTGAACTTGGTTCCACCACAATCTGTTGTTAAGCAGACCTGACTTAATGTAGTGAATCCAGCCATCATTTTAGAAAATAATTTGTCAACATTTATCTTTTCTTGCATTTTATCTGTTGTTGAAACTTAATAAAGTCCTATTTAAAAAGATTAAAAATATTTTTCCAATTCTAAGAAAATTGGAAAAACCTAACTGATAGACATGGAAAATTCTGACAGTTTAATAGTTCACAAAAAGGTGAATTTCCTGACCAACAAGCCAAATGATCTGGGCATGATTACTTTTCCCTATCATTGTGCTCATTCATTTTTATTTAGAAGCCTCAGAGAAACTTTTTGCCAATTTGCTAGCTTGGCTTTTAAAATTATTTTTACTGCATCTACTAGAAAATTGAATGCATATTTGGATCCTCTAGAAACTACATGGTAGTTTTAAATTACGAGGGCTATCCACAAAATAGATTACGTTTTCATCTGTAGCAAGAAGGGGCGGAGCTAGCGTGGCCATCTTTGGTCTGTGCATCCTCCACTTAGTCTGCATCTAGTCGTGCTAGTGGGAGGTTTGTATCATTGCCCATTATTTCACAGCAAATGTTTGAAATGTGTGCTGCAATTGAAAATCCCGTGAGTTGTAAGGTGCGATCAGTGATAAGGTTTTTGTTGGCAAAAAACCATAAACCGATTGAAATTTTTCGGCAACTGTGTGAAGTGTACGGGGACTTCATCGTCACTGAAGGTGGAGTGCGCCAATGGTGCATTAAGTTTAAAAATGGACGAACTAATGTTCATGATGAACAGCGGAGTGGGCGTCTGAGCATTGTGACTGATGAATTGGTCGCGAAAGTCGATGACAGGATTCGTGAAAAACCCGTTTCACAGTAACAGAACTTTCGCTTAGTTTTCCACAAATTTCACGCAGTTTGTTGCATGAAATTGTTACACAAAAGCTAGGCTACCACAAATATTGTGCAAGATGGGTGCCAAAAATCCTGACAGAAAACCACAAAAGTCAGCGTATGGCCGCATCATTGACATTTCTGTACTCTTATGACAAAGATGGAGATTCATTTCTTGATCGAATCGTAACTGGAGACGAGACTTGGGTCAAACATGTGAACAGCGAGACCAAATTGCAGTCTATGGAGTGAGGGCACACAAATTCCCCCAAAAACCCAAGAAAATGTTTGCAAGCATTATCTGCACGGAAGATTATGGCGACTGTTTTTTGGGATAGGCAAGGTGTGCTTCTTATCGATTTTCTGGAACATGGTGCAACAATAAACTCTGTGAGGTATTGTGAAACGTTGCAAAAACTAAGAAAAGCAATTCAGAACAAGCGTAGATGAAAGTTAAGCTCAAACATTTTGTTTTTGCATGACAATGCCCGACCACACATAGCAAATCACACTCGAGAAGTCCTGAATGCTTTCAAGTGGGAGATTTTTCCTCATCCGCCCTACAGCCCCGATCTTGCACCAAGTGACGACCACTTGTTTCCGAGGATGAAGACCTGGCTTGGAACACAGCGCTTAGATGCCGACGCAGAACTGAGGGCAGGCGTGACTGACTGGCTCAAATCTCAGGTGGCTGAATTTTATGACAATGGAATTACAAAGCTTGTTCACCACTATGATAAGTGCCTCAATTTGTTCGGTGGATTGAAATTTGAACAAATTGAAATTTGTTTCAATTTGTTGAAAAGTAGTATTTAAGTGTCACTTTCAAGTGTATATAATAAAAAATTTTCCTACACTTTGTTTTTTTTCTATTGCAAAATGTAATCTATTTTGTAGATAGCCCTCGTATTATGAAGATAAAAGATTGAGACGAAACAGCTTGAAATATTACCACTTATGGCCACAACGGAGCCCAAAATTTCTGTTAAGGGAGACATATGTTCAGTGAGTTTTGCCCCATTTTACAACCTTTCTTGCCACAATTGTTAAGTGAATCATTGCAGTTGGTAAATTTACTAACCCTGTTGTTAAGTGAATCTGGTTTCCCCACTGACTTTGTTTGTCAGAAGATCACAAAAGGTAATCACATGGGCCTTGGGACACAGCAACGGTCATAAATATGAACCAGTTGGCAAGCATCTGAATTTTGATCACATGATTATGTGGATGCTGCAAAAGGTGGTAATTGTGAAAAATGATCACAAGTCACTTTTTTCAGTGCCATTTTAACTTTGAACTATCATTAAATGAACTGTTGTTGTATTTCCAGGATTTTCTTGTAGTAAAATAAGCCCATGGTTGACTATACCTTTGTTTTTTTATCTGGACAGTTTGTTCCCCTACACTGGGAAAGTATATGCTGGTATATGCTATGGTGTGATGGGTAAATAATATGTATGTATGTATGTATGTATGTATGTATGTATGTATGTATGTATGTATGTTATATTTTACAAAATATACTTCCTTTCTTGGAAAGATTTCTGCCTCATTATCTGTTTCTATTCACACTATTTTTTGTAGTGTTAGTATGTTAAATACAATCCTCAAATTGTTGACTCTGACGTAATGGGACTACAGTTCCTGGATTTTCTAGCCGTTTAGATTAAGCTGTGACCTTTTCACAGTTGAAAAATATTCAAGTTGAAAAATGTTCATTTTATTCCTTACATTCTATAGCATTTTCATCATTTTGAATCTGCAGCATTCCAGCAAATCTGGCTTTGAAATCCCTGAAGAGTTTTAGTGTTAGAGCAAAAGATAGAAAAAGGAGCTGATTATACTTCAAGTATAATCCCTCTGCTTCTACAGTATGTTGTTGTTGGGGTATTTTTATTATTGTCTGCAGTTTAGAAAGGCCAAAAGATTATATTGAGATCTTTCAGTATGAGAAGCTTGTGAGATGGATAAAGAATTCAAAACTAAATTATGCTTTAAACATTTTAATAATTTGATTATGGCTGTTCAAATGTTAATGTTACTATTTACCTCTAAATGTGATAAACAAATAGCTTCAAATGTATCTCCTTGTTGCTTTAATCAAAAGAAAGGCACAGTAAAGCAATTGTTTATACCTAATTCGTGTATGGATAAGAATGAAAACATTTAGGTTGTCTTCTGATCCAGGGCTTATTAGTCCAAGAATTTTTATATTGATTTTACATTGTGTGCGAAGAGATTTCAGCAGTGTTATTAGTATTGATGAGAACTAAATGTTACAGTGAATACCAGCCTCCTAAATTTTATTTTTTTAAATGGAACATGAGTTTAATTTTCCTGATTTTATTTCATTGCTTAAGCACTTCTAAAAACACTAACCAGCAGCACTTTGACATTCCATACTAATGTTTGTAATAAAGGACAGGATAAAGTGAAATACGGCTTTAAAAAGATATAATTACTTTTATATGTCTACAATAAAAGTCTTTATAGCGATGGGCAACATTTTGTTCACAGGAAATCAGCCCTGTTAAAGAATTGAAAGAGAAAAAAAACTTAAGTATTTTGATACCCTTATAGCCAAATATAGATTTATGCAATATATTTATCCAAATTCGGAACTATAACACAATTGTTAGCCAATCATTCCAGAAACTATAACAAATGGTTATCCAATCATTCTGAGGCAGGTCTGTTTTACATTCTTACAACTATGAGAGCGATCAACATTTTAAAAAATGATAATACATTGTAACATGATGCCATTGTTTAGATTATGATGGGATTTTGTCTATTTGAGGATGATAACTCTAAATATTTTGTTCAATGTGTCCTGTAAACCTGAAATTAGTTTTCCTGTTTATCCCTTTCAGTAGTTACTGGAAAATCAAAGCAGTGGTAAGATTCAAAAATTTTTACTACTGGTTTTCTGGGTGTGGCTTGTTGGGTGTGGTATGGCTTGTTGGGCGTGGCTTGTTGGGCATGGCAGGGGAAGGATACTGCAAAATTACCATTCCCTCCCCATCCCACTAACCTGATTTCCAGCTCTGTTCTCCTGTGCAGGGCAACAAAAGAAGATCCAGCCAATCAGCTGGGACTCAGGAGGCAGAGAATAGATGGGAGCGGGGCCAATCAGTGGTGGTATTTCCAACTACTCAAAATTTCTGCTACCAATTCTCCAAACTACTCAAAATTTCCGCTACCGGTTCTCCAGAACTGGTCAGAACCTGCTGAATACCACCTCTGAATCAAAGGGTACTAAAGTTAGAACACATCCCTCAGTCTTAAAAAACAACACAGGGTAAGTGAGTAGAACACTGGAATATGAAATGCCAGTAAAAATAAGTTGTGTGAAAACATAATTTTGGTAATTATGTAATTATAGAATAGTATCACACGTGTTTGAAAACCAATAAATTAATAATATCTATTACTTCTATTGAAATATAGCCCCTAGAGTTGCCCCAAACTGCAAGATGGACAGTATAAAAAAAAATAAATATTTTGAAAGATGCTTAAACAGTGAACTTGATCATGTATTTCTTTCATTAGGTTCAAACCCTGAAGTCTTTTAGATACTCATAAAGATAATACAAAGCTTTTAGTCAAGGACTTGGACCATGTACATTTTAAATAGAAGATAACTAATTTAGATTACAAATGTGTTGCTAAAGCACCCTATTGGCTTGTGAGGTTTCAATAAAACTAACCTTTCAGGGCCTTCAAATTTTATGTTCTAACTGTTAGAACATTTCTAAATTTACTTGGAATTTAAACAGACATTGTTCGACACATAGTTTTGATCAGTCAGTCCAAGCACTCTTATTGTATCTCTTAGTGTGTCTGATTCTTATTCAAAAACCTTTAGGGGAGAGGTGATATTCAGCAGGTTCTGACCAGTTCTGGAGAACCGGTAGTGGAAATTTTGAGTAGTTCAGAGAATCGGCAAATACCACCTCTGACTGGCGATTTAACAGTATCCTTCCCCTGCCACAGTCACCAAGCCACGCACACAGAACCGATCATAAAAAAATTTGATTCCCACCGCTGCTTTAGGGGATATTTAGTATATATTCGGAAAATTAACCGGAACTGGTTTTCTTGTGACAGTTGATAATGCTCATCATAAAGATTTAGTTGTTAAAGTTTTATAAATCTGTACATGAAACAAGTACAGGGGAAAAAACATATTTTCCATTCAGATTTTTATAAATTATCATCAGTATTTTTCTATATCAATGTTAGCATGCATTGTTGATGATGAACAATGTGTTATTACAATATGAAACAACAATTTAAGAAAAATATGCTAAATTGATCAATATATATTAGGTGCCTGAAGATTCACGTGATAACTGATCATTGATATAGTTTTAGAATAGAGTGAACACACAAATTAAATACTTCTAAAGTGATACTGTGTTATTGCAATCTGCTTTGTTGAGGAATCTCTTCTTAAGAAGTTCTATCACCATCTGATATTTGATTTTTGTATATTTGAAAAAAAATGTTTAGGATAGTGACACAAGGGTTTGCAAACTTGGCAAGTTTAAGACTCGACTTCAACTCCCAAAAATCCTGAGCTAACATGACTAGAGGAGGAATTCTGGGAGTTGAAGTCCACAATTCTTAAAGCTATCAAGTTTGAAGACCCCTGCATTAGAAAATCTTGTACGATAGGTTTTGCTTTAAAATAAAATATTGTAGATATTCAGTGATGTTAATTATTCAGTGACATTGTGTGTTCCAGGCTCAACTAGTAGATCTGAAATCAGAACTTACAGAAACTCGGGCTGAAAAGGCAGTATTAGAAAAAGAAGTACATGACCAACTATTGCAACTCCATGCCATTCAACTTCAGCTTCATGCAAAGACTGGCCTGAACGTTGATTCAGGGGCAATAAAGGCAAAATTGGTAAGTGTTCTTGCTAAAGAAAAACATTATTCTTATAGTTAAAAAAAATTAAAATATTTTGTGTGCCTGTTACAGCTCTAGTTTTTACCTTGCCCATTCTAAGAAGCTCAAATGGAAAAATATATGAGGTTTGTCTGCTTTAGATTAAGAGGCCATTTTTATATGTTTATTTTCTTTAACAACAAAGTTTACCATAGTGCAAATGAAGCATGTAAAATAGAAAGTTTTACATTAACGTGATAGTGTCAGGATGTTATAATAGTGAGGCAAAAAGGCAACAATGTGAGATCTGGAGAGGAATTTCTGGCATTTCCCCACTGCAGTCTATCTTCCCTTATACCTTTCTATTCCTTAACTCAATAACGGTGTCAGCGATAAAAACTTTCCCCCAGTTTGCTTCTAATTCCTTAATCCTCAAAACATAATATACTTAGTTCGTTTTCTTAAATGTTCTTGAATAAGTAGTTCACTTCTTGAGAGAACCCTAAAATAAGAGGGGAAATAGTTCTGCTTTTCTTGTTTGTGCTTTTTGTATGGGGAGAAAGTGAGAAGGATGGGTGTGCCATTTTTAATTATAATGGATATATTTTTTTACCTTTATGCTGCAGTCCTAGTTAATAACATAAGAAATATAAACATAGAAAAAGAATACATTCTACGTAAATATTGTATGGGGATGCTCTATTGTTGAAAATATTTTGTTGAGGATGATTTTTATAACTTTTTATTTTGATGGATTGAGACTTTATTCTGGAAATGAGAGATATAGATTGTAATTGTTTGGATAACTGTATTGATACCATCATATTAAATGAAGTAAATAGTGTGTAGAGTTTTTCACCAGATTTTATATAGTTAGATTGCAAACTTTGGGTTATTGTAGTTTGATCAACTTAGTTTGATACTTCGGCCAATATTTCTAATTATGATACTTTTTTTCTCTCATCTTAAGTCTGCCTGTTCTTTGGAGGATATGGTAAGTTCATTTGATGCCTTCACCCATATTTAAATTCAAAACTGCACAGGAGTTTTGTATATATTTTGGCCTTGACATTTAATGACAGTTAATTTCAAATATATTTTTGGCTTTTCTCTAACTTCCTAGCCAACTACTTGTGGGTTCAGTTGTTAGATTGGAAGTTTTTTCTATCCAACATGCATGTTTGTTTGCTGATATTAATTGCTATGACCAACTAGAACATTTTGAAGGGGTTATTGAAGTTGAGTTGAAATTTATTAAACATTCAGTTAGGCGATCGTTTAGGAATCTAGCTTACCTATAATAGCAATATGATGCACAGATTCTGAACAAAAGTCTCTGTGACTTAGTGTGGTAGACAGACATTGAAAAATATGTGCGAAACAAAGTGTATCTTAAAAGGATAATTGTCCGGTGTATTTAATGTTTGCAGTTTTCTATGCCTCTCAATAACATATAAATAATGTTTTTCCATTTTGTTCTTGGATGATGGTCTTCTAGGTAATTTGTCTTCATAAAAACATTAGCTCCATGACTAAACCTAATTACAGTTAGAATGTATGTATATGTATATGGATGTTTTGTTGATTATTAGAATCTCCAAAGTAGTGCATGCAAAAATTCAAATTGAGACATGTTTGAATATTCTAGGAGGTGTTTATATGTACTTGCTTTTTTGAGATTTCTTGTCTGTGACTTTTCTTCTCTTCTTGATAATCTCCACATCTGTCCTGATATCTAGTTTTTTTATTGTTTTGTTTCTTGGTCTTTGGCAGTCTTATTTCACAGTCATCATTAACAGTTTCTTTAATTTTCTTCCATTCTTCCACTGGTTCTTTGTCAATGAAATTCAGGAATTCAAAATGATTCCTGATGGAAATGGTAATCATATTGTAGAAAATGATTGGCTTTGTGCTTCGCTTTAACCTTACTTGGAACGTACACATGATCTGCCCCTCGCCATATTTTTGCTGTTAGAACTGAGAACTTCCATCTCCTTGTTACTAGTCAGTTTGATTTTTATGTACTCCATCGACCATGTTTCTCCAACAATAGGGCCTCCCCCAGTAGGAAGTCCCAGCATGCTTTATAGGCATAAGATCAAATTAAGCCCCTCCCCCTAAATTAAGGCCTATATTAAACATGCGAAATGGGGGGGGGGGAATGGTGTGAGGGGCTTGCCATTAGGATGTACTTTTGTGGCATACCTGGATATGATGCTGCTGTGTTGACTTTGGCGTTGGTGGAGCACTTCGTATCGGGAGACCTTCTGCCACCATTGCTTTCCCTTCTCCCCATGCTGCCGCGGTGTTTAAAGCAATGCCGTGGCGTTTGGCACAGCCACGCGCGGCCAGCCAGGGCTCCTCCCTGCAAATGGAGTCAGGCGGAGACACTCAGCTTCAGGCACTCCTGTCTCTGCCCAAGGCAGTGATAGCGCCCATCTGTCCTTGGACAGGGAGGTGAGGTGATGGCAGCGCTGCTTCCCTGGCCAGTGGGTCCGGTGGAGAGATCCCAAATCCACCCGTCCTTTCCACCCCTCGCCCAGCCCAGCCCCATCCCCACGCATCTCCAAACGTGCTGGCAGCTCCAAACGCTGCAGCGGCATGGGCATTGGGCAGAGGCGTTCACTCGGTGGGTCTCAGCTTGGAGGACGCGACACAGGCTGTCGCCTTGCCTCCCTGTCCATGAATGGGTGGGCATTATCACTGCCTCGGGCAGCCTCTCCCGGTGGCCCCTTTGGGTTCAGGCTAGAGGGACTTGGGAAGGAAGCCAAGCTCGGGTCGGCCCAGCTCTTTCGCTTGGCAGGCATGCATGCACCCGTGGCTCGTTTTCCCGGCTCTGCCCAGCCCGCATGGCTCTGGCAGGATGAGTGGAGGTTCTGGCGGAGAGGCGCTTGCTGCCTTGGTGAGAGCTCCGCTGCCGGGCAGGAGGGCCTGCCTGTCAGCTGCGCTGGGCGCTCCAGGTAAAGATCTTCATGCTCTGCCCGGCGCCAGGCAGGGATGGCTGGGCACTTCTCCTGGGATGGGCTGATCCTGTGCTGTGGCCTCAGGAGATTCATCTCCCCATGTGGGGTTGGGCTGCTCTCTCGGGCAGGGGAGTCTTTGTCGTACTGGTAGTAGGGCGTCGTTTTTAAAAGAATTGGCTTTGCCTTCGAAGGTGAAGGGAAGGTGGCGACAGGAGCGCCTGAGGCCGAGTGTCTCTGCCAGGATCCAGTTGCAGGGAGGAGCCCTGGCTGGCCGCGCTTGGCTGCGCCAAATGCTGCGGTGTTGCTCTAAATGCCGCTGCAGACGGGAAGAAGGGAAAGCGACAGTGGCGGAAGTTTTCCCGATACAAAGTGCCCCACCAACACCAAGGTCAACATTCAAGCCGTCGCCGCCCGCCCGCTGGTGGATGCAATGGGGGGGGAATTAAGTCACCCCCCGAAAAGACGGCCTAGCCATTTCTTCGGGGGTCAAAAAAAAATAAGGCCCAGGCTTATTTTGTGAGAAACACGGTAGTGATGTCTGTGTGAACGGATACTGTTTTGGTTGTTTGAAGACTGCTAGCAATAAAAAATAATTGGGTTGGCAGAAACAGTTAAGTCATTATCATGCTTCATTTCTATTTCTTAGGCCCCAAAATACAATTATGTCTTCCCCCTAACTATTTCCAACTATGGTATTCCAGTCTCCATCATAGGCAATTCATCTTACGCCATGTTCTATCAATTTTAGATTGGACTTGTCTATAACATTCACTAATCTCTTGTTTTGCATCAGTGGCTGCAGCAGTAATTTGGATAATTGTCTTATTAAAAATTGTGATATCTAATTGATACTATTTGATCATTGACAGCATTCTTACCTTACTTTCTTTCCCATAGCCATCTCGATTATGAAAGCAATGCTGTTCTTTATTTGTTGTTTATGTCCTTTATTTTTCAAGTTTTTTATATCCTAAGTAAATCATATGATCTTCTGACTGAAAGTGTCTAATTCCAATCTATTTTAATTCACTGATATCAAGGATGTCAATGTGTGGATCTTTCACTGTGTTGTGCTTCCCCCACGATTATGCTTATGTTTATGTTCCGTCTTCCCAGTGTAATTTTGTCTTTGCAGTTTTAGATTTTCTTTTCCTGCATGGGCAGCATCAGCAACTAGATGTCTGGCATCATCTGGTGCTGTATTACCAGTCATTTTATATTGCCTACCATGTGGTTTTCTTGGTAAAATACAGGAGTGTGGTTACCATTGCATTTTCCTTTGCAGTGTTAAATTACATCTTGCCATTGTCACTAACGTTATCACCTAACTCCAGTGTCTTCTCGTATCTCTGCAGCTCAATGTAGGCGCCCCACTTCCTTTAGTTGGGCAGCTAGAATGACCTTCAGGCTTCAGGTGTCTCTGTTAGGAACATAACACTTTTGGTGTATGCTGCTAATGACTTCACTCATCCCTCTCAGGAACAACTCCCTCCTCAAGACAGCATATTTAAGGGGCACATATTTATATTTTATAGCTATTTATTTTTAAACAAAAAGCTTTTTAGATTTTCTGCCAAATTGCTTTCTGTTATACAGAGAAATTGGTAGCTAGATTATCGAACATTTTCTGGAGGCTTGCAGATTTTTATTTTTAGATGAAAAACTGTTTTACTATGGTTTTTTTTTTTTTTTGAGGAAAGAGCTTTTACTGTCAAAAGTATAGTATAGAGTTGTACATAGTTTTGTGTCATACGAAATTTTTTGTAAAAAACAACAGTCCATTGATGTGTTCTATTCATGTCTATAGAGGGAGGCTGTTAAATTTGCTATGAAAGTTATTAGGATCTTGTTTAATTTTTCCAGGAGAGAGAGCTTGAAGCCAGCAAGAAAGAAAAGGTGAAAGAAGCCCAACTTGAAGCTGAAGTGAAATTGCTCCGTAAGGAAAATGAGGCTCTTCGTCGACACATAGCTGTGCTTCAGGCTGAAGTATATGGAGCCAGACTCGCAGCTAAATATTTAGATAAAGAACTAGCTGGAAGGTATATTTAACAACAACACTTAACATATAGTATTTATGAGAATGCATGAGGAATATGGAAGTAAAAATATGCTGTAAAAATCCCAGCTATTGCTTTTAAGGGCTTATTTTAAAAGTATCTGTGGTGATAGAATATGTAGTTGTCTCTTAAAGAGATGAGACCATGAACATACTGTTTTAAGGCCCTGTTCCACTGCACTTACAGATGCAAAGATGCAACGTTTTAAAACGTTAAAAAAAGCTTGCCATCCATTGGAAAATGCTATGCATCCGTTGTGTTCTCATTGCATACGTGTTTCATATGCTCTATCCGTCAAGGATCCGTCCACTGCGATTTCATCCGCGCAAGAAGTTTTGAGCTGCACAAAACTTTGTGAACGGATGAACTTTTCGCCGTGTACGATGTAAATCCGCGACATACGAGCAACAAACATTCTGTGTCCGTTTATCATCCGTTAAACGTCCACTGTATCCTCTCTGCATCCTCTGGGCATCCTTGCAACTCACATCCACTGCAGCTGAAAACGGAAAGAGGGAGGAAAGAAAGGGTACATGGAATATCTATACATCGTTAGTAGCACGGAAATAGGATGCATTTGCATCTAATATACATCCGCGTGTCATCCCCTTTCCTTTAGGGGTACGTGATGCATCCGCTTCATCCGCTGTCATCCGCTAGGCTTCCTATGAACATCCGTTTAACATCCCCGCTACATACTACCCACGTCCATTCTATTCCGTTCTATTCCGTTCTGTTTATGCAAATTTTCACCACTTTTTGAAGCAGATGACAACGGATGGAGCCACCCCCGAAATTTTGCTCGTCCGCTGTGTCCTTTATGCAAACGTTTTGCATCCGTCGGCCAGTGGGACCTAGCCTTTAGCTGTGAAATAGTCCGATAGCACTTTTCATTCTTTGCAACAGCAAAACAGAAATAAATTACATGAGGAGGACAGGATCCACTGTCTTGCTGGTCAGCTGCCTTTTAGCACAAATACATCAAATAGAGGTCCAAATTTGGGGGAGAAAATGGCAAAAGAAAGAAGTTTGAAAATGGGCTGAATTGGGCAAATATCTGTGGGGGAAAAACTTTCTAAAAAAATATAATCCCCCAGTGCTTCCTTCTGAGGGAAGCAATTGGACAATTGCACAGAATATTGCCAACTCCTTTATTCTAAACCAAGAGTCTTCAAACTTGGCAAGTTTAAGACTTGTGGACTTCAATTCCCAGAATTCCTGACCTAACATGACTGGAGGAGGAATTCTGGGAATTGAAGTCCACAGGTCTTAAAGCTGTCAAGTTTGAAGACCTCTGTTCTAAACCTCCACTTTCCTCCCTGCTGATGTGATTCTGACTAAAACTATTGTTAATGCTTCCTCTGTTTTGCCTGCCTTGTTTTGCAATTGCAGTTGTAATGGTAGTAATATTAATTACAAGGTAAGGTCTGATTATAAGAATAAGAAAGTGTAAGATCGCTTAATACACACACACACACACACACACACACGTATGTACGCATGTATGTATATGTGTGTGCGTATATAGATATAGATAAATGTCAGGGTTCCAAGTAATAAGTCCATTGCAAGCAAAATCTCCAGGACAGGTGAAGTCCTCAAAGAAAAGCTTTATTAGAAATATCCTATTGGCATATATCTGGTGAAAACTAACTCTGAAGGCCCCCTTGGTTTTCACCTAATTAAAAATAATTTTTTTCCCTCAGCCCCAAATAATCAGTCACATGGCCCAATCACTGCAGCGCCTGCTGGTTTGGTGACATCACTTTTCCTTCCTTCTGCCAGGTGTGAAAATGCCCTTCATTCCCAGGAGAAAGTCTTGAGAAAGCATTTTATTTTGACAACACAAACCCAGCTATCTCTAATCACCCCTCCCTATCCCTCGCTCCACTGAAGCTCCAAGATGGCTTCACCCAGGTCACTTCAGGGTTGACATCTATCACATTTTGTTTTCAGGGTTCAACAAATTCAGTTGTTGGGTAGAGATATGAAAGGACCTGCCCATGACAAACTTTGGAACCAGCTAGAAGCTGAAATCCATCTGCACCGGCACAAAACTGTAATCAGGGCATGCCGAGGTCGAAACGATCTAAAACGACCCATGCAAGCACCCCCAGGGCATGTAAGTTGATTTTAGGTTTTGTTTTAGTATGCTTTGGCTTTTGATGATTCATATTGAGTATATCCATATATTTGATCCAATAAATTAGATATTAGAACAACTGATATTTGTAAGAATCTTCAGTCGGCACCTCACTTTGATATTCTTAAGCGGAAAGTTAATTAGAGCACTACTTACTAAATTCTTAAAAATAATGAGACTGAACATACAGTATCTAAATAAAGCTAGAGTAAACAAAAAGATAGTGAATTGTTATTTGCTATTTTATAATTATCTCAAAAGCCTACATGCACTTTTTAATATTGTTTTAATTTCTAAATTAGAATCCAGATTCCTTAAAGAAGAGCCAAGGTGTTGGTCCAATCAGAAAAGTTCTCTTGGTTAAAGAAGATCATGAAGGACTAGGCATTTCAATTACAGTAATATTTAAATTTATTTTATTTTCTTCTATTCTCAAGAATGATTTTTTAAAAATTTCTTTTATATCCTTTTGCATGTCTTTCATGTTATACTAGCCTATATTATTTATCTAATGTTCCGTATTTAAATTATAATTAAAACTGCAGAATTTCTAATTCACTATAAAAATATAAAGCTTTCCTAATTGTGTCATGCATTAAATACTGAGTAGCAATTATGCTAGTGTGTTTTGCTGAATAGATAGCAATATAAATTCTACACTTAAAAAAAACTTAATGCAAAGAATTCTGATTTATATGAAGACTTTGACGTGTTAAACATTGGCATGCTAGGGAGGAAAGGAGCACGGTGTTCCCATTTTGGTCTCTGAAATTCATCCTGGTCAACCTGCTGATCGATGTGGAGGTCTGCATGTTGGAGACGCCATTCTGGCAGTAAATGGAGTTAATCTGAGAGACGCCAAACACAAAGAGGCTGTAACTATTCTTTCGCAACAGGTAATTTTGTATATGTTAATGTTCAGATACTATACATAGATTTTCCCTATTCTTTTGGAATAAGTATACTCGAAGACTTATTTTCAGTTTCAGCATCTGAGGTGTGTTTTATTTACCATGTTTTCTAATTATGGACAATGATAATTGTCTATTACTACGTGCATCTGTGAATGTAGAATTTCTAAGAACTCTTGAATTACTCTATCCCAGGATGTTGATGTAAGGTTCTCCAATTGCAAAATTCTGTTACAGTAAAGATAGTACTGATCTACATGACATTGTTTTTTAAAAAAATATGATCTATCTTGTAGAGCTGACATCAGTCTTTCAGGTCTGAATGGTTTCCTCCTCCCTCCCTTTATTTTCATGTGAATTAAGGAGGGACTTGGCAGAAGCGTTTTCTCACGTTACTTTCTTGGCCCAGGCTCAGACCCTTTCATATTACTGTTGTTTTGGTAACAGTTCTTCCCTCAATCCTTCAATGACACTCTCTCTCCCTGCCACAGATTAAATTTACAGCTTATTAATCTATTTCTGAACGGATAAGTCAAGTAAACAGGATTGAGATTTGTATATTATTGTTTTTTCATAATCATCCAAATTCTTTGAAATTTCGGTTTACCATAATTCATGAACAAATTATTTTGAATAATTTGGTCTTAGTGGGGTGGTGGTAAGACAAGCTTCCCATGGAAAAGAAAGGTCTTAACTATTTAAGGAAATATGCAGCTATCGGAGACATATCTTACCCCTTCGCTTCTGGCATTCAAGAAAGTCTGAAAAACTTTCCAAACAAGCATTTGATTATATGTTTTTTGGAGTTATAACTGACACAGTAAGATTTAACTGAATCCTTTTTATATTGCTTATACAGTGCCCCGAAAGTTGGGATTGGGCTATATAAAAGTTAAATAAATACATTTTATGTGTACTGCTCATGTCACCCCAAATTTTCCCACAGATCAGAAGTAAAGCTGAGCAACAATCCATGCATTTCTGGCTTTTAATTCAGAATAACCAAAAAAGGTTTCTTTTTAAAAATGTCTTATTCCATTGATGAGTCTGTCAATGAATATTCTGTATAGTTATTTATTTCAAGACGTCTCATCTTGCAACTTAATCTTTCTTACTCTTTTTTTTTTCCTTTGCTATTATATCACATTCTGTGGCTGTAAACATCCATTGCTTGATGTTTAAATTAAGTGGGGGGAAAACTGTGCATCAGCAGGAGAGTAAAAGATGATGTGCTACTTTAATTCTACTTTTTTTTTTTTGCTTATATCTTGCTCATCATGGTGGACATGAACATCTAAAATTCAGTTGCTTTTGTTTTAGAGCATGGATGTCAAACTCGCGGCATCAAATTGTTTTCACGTGACATTTCTCTACCTTTTCCCTTTTCAGAGCTGGAGTAGGTGTGGCCTGTACGTGATGCATCCAGCCCATGGGCCACCAGTTTGACACCCCTGTTTTGGAGAACCACATATAAATTGATTGTGGTGTATTTTATACTGACTACTCAGGATTTCTTCCATTTCTTTATATATCAGATTATCCATTTTTCAGCAGCAAGATGATTTTCATTTTGTATTCTAGAGAGGAGAAATCGAATTTGAAGTTGTATATGTTGCTCCTGAAGTAGATTCAGATGATGAAAATGTAGAATACGAGGATGAGAGCGGACATCGCTATCGTTTGTATCTTGATGAATTGGAAGAAGGTAGCAATTGTGCTTCCGGTAGAAAAGATGGAAGTGGAGATAAACCGTTACAAGGTAAAGTTTCTTAAAGAAACACAGATAAAAGTCAACTAGAACAAATTATTAGGTGAAATTATTCTGATTTTCAAATATCTGTTTTGGTAAACGTTAATCAAAATAAACCCAGCATGTTACTAAATTTATTTGCCAATTACACTTAGGATTCTTTGTCTTTAGAAAGGTTTTGCCACTTCAGTAACACAACATGGTTGATCAGTAGCAGAAAGAAGAGTTCATCAGAATGTCAGTAATCATTTCTGTTCTTTCTATATATATAAAATAATTCTTTTCCCAGAATTCTTAAAATTATATATTCTTAAAAGCAGAAGTGCAACAAGCTTTCTTTTTTTTTCAGGAAACAAAAATGATATTTTTTTTTTATAAAATCTTTATATTTACAGTGCATTACAACTTCTTTCGGGTGCTGTAACACATCAACAGTGCCTTTATATGTCCTCCATAGAATCTCAAAATTAAAGTACATGTGTATCTCTTTCTTTTTTTCTCTTGGGATTTCTGCTATCTTAGACAGTTGTTGCTTGGACCAAATATTGGCAACATTGATCATTGTCAAAAAAAAAGTTGCTTCTTTCATTCTATAGTGTGTTATGTTTTTTTCTTACAGTATTTGATAAGAAAGCAAGTATTGATGGCCATGAAAATGGAGACCTGGGGAATACAATTGAAACTGAAGAGACTGTATCTAAACTAGCCCAGTCTTCTGAGAGCTTAGCCTAACCCCTCTGAATGGGACTAGTATCTCCTTTAAGATGGGTTTCATGGGCTGTTCTTTATGATAAATACCACAGAAAGTTACAATGAAGGACTGTTCATAAGGTAAAGAGACACTGTGTTACCATTGTCTGTAAAACAAATCTGTTCTGGTTTATTACCTCAGGGCTTCATTATGAACAAGTCTAAATGTGCAAAATGTCCTACTTTTCTAAAAAGTTGTCCATGAATTTTAGCACCAAAGTATTATTTTCCCTCCAAGGCTTGCCCTGAGTCCATTTTGGATTGTACCTATGAATGCAAGTATAGAAAGATGCAGAGGAGCTGTAATGCTTGATTCCTTTCACATATACCAAAAACAAATAAAATGCTATCCATTTGCTCATAAAATAGGCTTCAGTTAACAAATAAAAATGGCTAATGGTTTAAAAATACACCTTGCAGGAAGGTGAAAAGCAAAAAAAAAACAAAACAAAAAAAACCCAACTCCCCAAACTTCATAATATTCAAAATAAATATATATTTTGTTTCAATGTGCACATGTAAGATTTTAAATAACAATTATTTATTTGGAAGTAATTCTTACTTAACTCTCAATATCTAGTTTTCTCCTTTCAAATATTCTTGCTGGATTTGAATATATCCCGAAAGCATCAAGCAGAATATTATGGTAACTTAAAAAAAAAAGGAAGCTAAATGTGATATGAACTTACTTTACTTAAGTTTGCCCTTAAAATTGTACAAGTGTCCATTTTCTCTGAGCTGATGAGCTTGGATTCATATAGTTGTTCATCCTACTGCTCAATAACTTTATAATCACTACATATGTCATATGGGAACTAGATTGTCTGAGGGAATTCAGTGTTCCATAGATTTAGTAATTCTAGTTTATTTCTAAAATTGTAAAATATAGCTCACTTAAATTAGCTCTGGACTGCTCCAAGGGCTCTCTTTCACTTTTGTCCTGATCATATTGTAGATAACTACAAACTGATCGTTCAGTTTCTGTTCACAATCTATTCGATTGTATTCTTAGTTATTAACAGGAAGGGGTGATTTTTATAACAGCATGAGGAAAAGCTATTTAAATTTGCTACTAACAGTAGGTTCACATGAGGTTATTTATTGGGCACCTAAGAGGCAATTTATTGGGCACATAGTAAGCAGCACTGCCTCACTGTAAGTTATCAGTTAATCACTGGTCATCAGTTTATGTGGGGTTATTGGCCATGTAATCATTGCCCAAGTCATCTCCAAAACAGATTGTTGTTAAGCACCGATCATGCATTACAGACAAGATTATAGCAGCAGTCTTGTCAGAAGCTAACGTCCCATTCCATGAGTAGAGCCATTGTAGGTGAAGTTCTCTACTTTGATGATGATGATGATGGGAGATTAATGATCACTACTTAGATTACTAATCAGTAATCACAAGGCCATCCGTGACTCATGTCATACTATGTGAAGATGTTTACATGAGCCATCTCTGAAAAGGGAGAGTCAAGCATTTTCTGTATCTTGTGAAGTCCATGCAGGACTAGCAGAAAAATGATTAAAGCCCTGATACTTCACAGAACTATATTTTTGGTATTATTTTTTAAAAAAACTCAAAATGTTCCAAAACCTGAAAATGCTCAAGGCACTTTTAGAATATGTTAGTATTAATGGGGTTGTCTTGGCTAAATTCTTTTACTGCTGTGTATGTGTGCGTGTGTGTTTTAGGTACATGTGTGTATACATACCTACACACCCACATACCCACATATAAATATATACATATGTGACTTATTAAAACTGCACACACACTGTATGCAAATGGTTAAAAACCATGTCGCTTTTTAAAATTATAGGATAAAGCATGAAATGCCTACCTTCCATTCACTTTCTTGCAGGCAATTGAAATTAATATTTAAAAATGGATTTTGAGAGTGGAAATAATGTAACATGAAACTTTGTAAGTTTTTTTTTTCTATTGACTGTAAATAAATGGAGAACGTATAAAAATGCCTTTAATGTAATGTCAGTTAACCTTATGTTCAGTGTTTAAAATGTTGTGTTTTATAACACAGTTAAATATGTCTCTTCTAGGTGCACTATTACATGTTTATAGAGAACTTTAAAATGTAAATACTGTATGCAAATATTTTGCCATTTATAATGTTGCTCATAAAATAACTTTTGTGCATCATTTCACTCACTTGCTCATGGAATTGTATTTTAATTTGCAGTAAATTTTGATTGCTGTCCGATTGAAGTCTCACTGTTAAAATTATCTTAACTAGAACACTTATTTCCAAGGCAAGCCAGGATTTTCAGTTAGGCAATGAGACTGTAAAATATATGAAGTTGCTAAAATGTCTATGGAGATTCTCAATCATTCAGGTCATATGTTCCCAAGTGTTTTTTTTTTTTCCAGTTGCCTCTTGGGATATGAAGTTGCATGTGAAAAAATGTATTTTCCATCTTACAGGTAGTCCTCAACCTACAACTGTATATGAGCCTGCAATTATGGTTGTAAGTTGGACCAGTAATTAAGCCGGTCATGCCATGACTATGCCTGATTTTACAACCGTTTTTGCAGTGGTTGTTAAGAAAACCCTATTTCACTAATGGGCACTTTTTGCTGGAAACAGGAGTAAATGCTACAAATAGGTAAAAAATTGCAGTCACATTATCACAGGATTCTGTAAATGGCTCTAAATGTGAGCTGGTTGCCATGTGCTCAAAATGTGATCACGTGACCATGTGTGACCAGCTGTCGCAATTTCAAAAATTTGTCCTAAGTTTTGTTGTAACTTTGACCAATCACTAAGTGGCTGATTGTTAAGTGAGGACTATCCTGTACTATAAGTGCAGGAATTCCATATTTCATACAGTAGCTATTTTCTTCATTAAAATGCTAGTATAATAAATTTGCATGCCCATCTTTAAATCAGCAGGAAATTGACTGGGTAGATATACAGTTACCAAACATATGTTTCTATTATATTGTAATTTAAGGTTTTTTCCCCCTTCCTACAGCAATGTTAATACATCAAACTATTTTATGGATTCTTGTCTGAATAAAGTTACATTTTTTTAAAGTAATATGAAGACAGAAATCACTGCGGATCAATTAGAAAAAAAAGTTTTAGTTCTTCCCTTGAATAATCTGCTATGATCCATATTCCATTTTTCATACTTAGAGAAATGATGACTGCATCACCAACATTGAAAAGCACAAACAGCTATTTATTATTACATTGGAGAGATGGAATTTTGCTTTGGTTAAAGTGATGAAGATTTTGATAACACAGATATTGAAAAAGATGTGTGTGTAGGGGAAGAGAATACAACCCTATTTCATACTTTTCTGGATTGAGATATCTGCAGAGAGCTAGCTGCTGCTATCGCAGCTGACTTGCATAACTGTATTTCCCTGCAGCAATTTAATTAGCAAAATAACTTCTGATTGTAGAGTAATAAAATGTTTTTTTTTCTCTAGGGAGGGGATCAAAGATTGATTTTCAGTCAGCAAAGGCAACATACAGGAAGTTGGTATAGATATCTGTGTAGTGCTCTGCTACAAACTGTAGGTTAGCACATTGGTCCCCAGTTGATTGTCTTTTCCCAAGGCTTTCTTGTTTGTTGACTAGAAATTTCTCACGTTCTAGCCCAGAAGTGTCAAATGTGCGATGATATCTTGTCATGTGACATATCGCAACTTTTCCCCCCTTCGCTAAAGCAGGGGGTGAGCATGGCCAGCGAGTGACACATCTGTCCCACGGACCACGACACTCCTAGCCCATCCAGAAGCTTATAAAGCTGAAAGGATGTATATAATTTATAGTTTAGGATGCACAGAATGCTTAGGAGGCTAATCAAATGATAACTGGAGGACCCTTGCTGTTATCTTTATCAAGAAATGGGACAATACTAAGAACTATTCCAGTCTTTTGGCATTGCAAATGCATTATTGATATGCATAAGTGGAGAAGCCAGAGGGACTCTCTTGCCTTCCACAAATTGTGCGATATTTAACACATTCATCATGTTTTGGTAAAGGTAATAGGGTTTGATCAGAGTGTTGGCACCCTATTATCTAGTTTTTTTTTTAATTTAGTTTGTTAGATAGTGAACAAATGTTGTAAAACAGTACCTATCTGTATATAGAGCCAGTGTGGTATAGTGACTAAGTGGTTGGACTAGGAGCAGGGACATCCAGATTAGTCTACCCTTGGCCATGGAAGCTCACTGGACAACTTTGGACTAGTTGCTATTTCTCATCCCAGCAGGTTGGGACAAACAAAGGGAAGACCTATGTACACTGCTTTGTGTTCCTGAACAAGCACATCAAGCAGGTATTCCTGATTTTATATCAGTCTTGAACTAGACTTCTTCAATCATTTTTTCATAGCAACATAACACATCCTGTTTTGATTCTTGCATTGTTACATTCACTCATTTTATATCCTGCCTTTATTATTTTTTACAAACAACTCAATAGATCTATTACTCTTTCTTTCTATTTTCCCCACAACACTGTGAGGTGAGTTGGGCTGGGAGAGAATGACTGGCTCTACATTACCCAGTTGGCTTTCAGGGCTAAGGCCGGACTTGAATCATGGTCTCCCTGTTTCTAGTCTGGTGTAAAACACTAGGCAGACTGGCTCTCATATAAGTAATCTGGTAAAGGAAGTTGAGTGAATACAATTTTCTTGCCCGCCACTACATTATATTTCATGTAAATGCCAAATGCTTGACATTTGCCATCAGCAATATTATTTGATTGCTCTGATTTGATGTGTTGAAGCTACTGTTCTCAGTCAAGGGAATACTTATTTTAATATACTTTATCACTGTTTTTGACTGGATGCTGCCTGAGCATTATAACTTGGGTTTTAACAGTATTTTATTTTTAAAAATACGTCCTTTGAAAAAATCACAGCCGACTGCATGTATATTTTAGGAGAGCCAGTCAATTTAAAAGATTTAATGTCAAACAGTGGGTCAAACAGCTCAGTATTTTTTGGGTATCTGGGAAAAAAATGTCTGTTTGAAATCTATGGGGAACTCTTTGCTTCTCTACACTGTGCTGCAAGTATTGCAAAGCTAAATTATTTTCACCTCAGTTTAATGCAGAGCGGTGGCTTTTTCTTACTTATCTGGCCTGGTTTTATTTATTTATTAGGTTTTTATCCTCCTTTTATTATTTTACAAATAACTCAAGGCAGCAAAACATAAATAATATTCTTTCCTACTCCTGTTTTCTCCAAAACAACCACCCTGGGAGATGGGTTGGGCTGAGAGAGAATGACTTACTCCAAGCAGGCTTTCATGCCTAAAGCAGGACTAGAACTCAAATCTCCTGGTTTCTAGGTCAGCACTTTAATCACTACATCAAGGTAATGCAGTGAATTACAAAGAACACCAAAAGCCCGTTCATGTATTATGTTGAAATTGCAGTTTTAGATAAAATGCATGAGCAGGGGTCATTGCATTATCTGGTGCCTGTGAGCAGTTGTTTTGGCTATATTGTTATCTACGTCAAGGTTTGCAAGTCCAAGCATTCATTTTCCAGTACACTTTGTCTGATTTAAAAAAAAAATCCAGAGCAAAGTTCAGAATTAAACATGTAGCTAAACTGTTTATAAAGGTTCTGAAGCATAGGATTTGATCTCAAGAAGTAAATCCTTAATCAAATTGTCTCACTGCTTATTTGTAACCTGTCAGAACTAGTTAACTGTCCTATCATCACAACATGACACTTGCCATGTTTTGTTTTTTGATTTTGCCAAAATGATGGTGGTTGTTCCTGTCTGACTGCTAAAAAGGAGAAATATTTCATATTCTTTGCCATTTATGGGCTCTTAGCATTGTCTCTGAGAGAAGTACATCAGCGGAGAACAGCTGACTGTTTTAAAAAATGGGAACTGGAATAAGAAGCACTTAAGATTATCTATCTAGTCCACAGTCACTCTGTTGTATCTCACTGAATATTTCATGATTGTACTACAAGGAAGAAATAAAAGATGATCTTTCAGCATATGGAAACTTCTGATACACTTAACATAGTATTTTCCAGCCTCACGGGGATAATTTTTCCCCACCATGGTCTTATTTATTCAATTTCCTACCCCCTCTCCCCCCCATTGTTTTAATGGAATATGGCTTTAGTGTCACTCTGACTAAATGATGCAGAAATATGTAAGGCCAGAAAAATACATTAGCAGTGCAGTTTCATTGAGCTAATAATACGGTACTATTTCAGAGAATAGTTCCAAAGATTGTACAATGCTGCATAAATGGGCCAAAAAATAAAATACCTCTGTAGGTAAACAACCAGGAGAATGCTCCCATCAGATTTTAAAGCAATTTAGCTGAGCAAAGATGTCTTATAGCAGACCAAATGTTATTTACATTTGCTGTGACCTATCCTTTATTATAATGGTTCTTTGCTCTGAATTACTGGAGATGGTCCACAGTTTACCGTTGTTTGGAAATTTTCTCATTGCATTGAATCTAATTGTTTTATAGAAAGATTTCTTGACTGGATAATACTGTACAATCCAGTAGAACATCATCCAACCCTCCATCCTAATTGACAAATTTGAAAATTACGTTCCCCAAAAGTTTGGAGGAGAAACCAAATGGAAGACAACACTCATGATTTATTCAGTTTACATGGTTCACAACAGAGGCATTAGCGAATTCCCATGGGCTGAGTTCTTAGTTAAATTATCATCTGTCACAGCCATAATCTATAGAGATGGCCAGAGATCTGGATTTGAAGAGCAAAATATGATTGTAGCTTGGAGTCTCTATCGAATCTATAGAATACACCAAAGCAGGTTGCTGCACTCTATAGCTGTGTGCATATGGTTTAAGATGTTCCAAACAGCTGTTAATGTATGCAGCTTGAATGGCATTTTGCCATTCAAATTAATGGAGATTAATCTCCTGTTTTAGCTTCAGCTTGAACTTGAATCATAACATTCTGCACACAAAATACAGGTTTTTATCACATGAAAGCAATGTTTAGAACCCATTTTTGTATATTTATGCAGAAATAGTCTGGGATTTATAAATATATATATGCTCTGAATTGCAACTTTGTATATGCTCTGAATTGCTGCAAAAATAATTTGAAAATACTGCTTTCTGTTCATTCTGACATAGATTTTATATATGAAATATCATTAAAATTACACATATTGAAAAGAATAAAACTAACATAAGAGAATAAAGATGAAAGAACCAAACTGGTATCATGGTTAAGATGACAGATTAAACCAGGAGACCATTATTTCTAATCCTGCTTTAAGCATGAGGCCAACTGAGTAACCTTGGGCCAGTCACTCTGTTCAGTCCCAAGAAGTAGACAAGGCCCAAACCACTTCTGAAATAACACAAAGAAAACTTCACAGATTAGTCCAGGCAGTTGCCAGTAGTAAAAAACTGACTTGGAGACACACACACCCTCAACCCCCCCTCCTCCCAAAGAACAAAGGTAGCAGTTTACATAACTTTGGTAGGCAGTTTATTTTTTCCCCATATTTCCCAAAGAAGAAATAAGCATATCTTGCTTATAATGGAAAACAAGACAAGATTTGGTCCAAGTATACATGCCACTCATGTTTACAGATGCTAACAGCATTATATGATCTGTGAGATTTTGAGGGAGTACAGGAATGTAGCATGTCACTGAAGTTGTGTCTAATTCTATTCCCTGAGAATCTAACTTTTCATTTAAAAACAAACTTTCTAATTCTTGCCACTCTTGAATATAAACTTGCTAACATGTAGGCAGCCTCCATGAAAATCTTAAGAGGAGCAAAAAATGACTGTTCTTTTAATCATGGAAGATCTGTACCTTATCTTCCAAGTGACCATCAAGAATAAATTAAAAAGGACTGCTATCACGCAGCCTACATAAATTGCAGAACACTTTTTCTTACGGCAAAATCTGTTGTATGGGAAGTGGAAAACGTTTAAACATGTCTGTTTTTTTTATATTTAACTATCCATTCTAAATAAGATCTTCCAAGAATGAGCATTATCTCAATTTAGAATGCTGCCTCACCTAGAAATCAGTGCATTTGTGTTAACAAGAGAGAGAACAAATTATTTAAGAGTTTTTCTTAAAATTCAAACTGTATTTACACATTGCACTGTATTAAATGGGAGCACCAACAACTCAGCTGTAGAGAATCCACTGCTTGCAGATCTTATTTTGAAAGCTCCTCATGGTGAAAAGAAGGAAAATTGGCCTATTACTCAAATTCTGCAGGAATGTCAGTATTCTTAGGTCCTTTCTTTTTCCTGGATCCTTTCATGAGTTTTGGATTATAAGAGTGCTGTCATTGCAGTCTGATTTATTGGTTTGAGGTTGTATCTAGGTGTTGAGTAATCTTCATTTGTCAGGGATTCGGCCTGTGGTTTTTGATTGCATGTATTATAGTCCACTATGGGCAAGATATTAGTTTTAGGCTTATCGTACTCTTTAATGTTTTGTGGTATTTTATAATCTCCACTGTTCCCATCTGCCTTGCATAAGGCAAGAAAAGTTCCAGAAGGAAAAGAAGAAACAGCAGGAACATTGTAGCAATTATCTGAAGAAAAAACATTTTCAATTCCTGTACATCGCTCTACAATAGGTGTGGCATATTCTGGTTCCTGATTGGCCAGAGGTAGCGCATAATCATGGTGATTTCTTTTTTGCGGGCGGTTGTAATGATTTTTGTTCTCTGAGAGACATTTTTTCTCATCCTCCATGTCCACTGGTTTAAAAGTAGATCCCTGCCAGGTAACTGTCCCAGTTCCAATCATGATGGGCTGTTGATAATCTAGACAAGAAGACAGAAACAACATCTTTAACATTCCAGTTCAGATTGAATATTATTCAGCCACATTATTTTGTGCTAAATCCTGAATAGTTTGATGTACGTTGGTGTATTTGTTATGGCACTGAATGAATGGTACTTAACGATTGGTCTTCCAAGTTTCAGCACTCAATTCCTGCAATCACAATGTTTATAATCTGGATACTTGACAGATTAACTGTCTATTTTGGTAACTGTGAGAGGGATCTTGGAGTCTTAGTAGACAACCAGCTAAATATGAGCCAGCAGTGTGCAGCAGCTGCCCAAAAAGCTAATGCAGTCCTAAATTGTATTAATAGGGATACAGGCAAGATCAAGGGAAGTACTAATACCACTCTATAAAGCCTTAGTAATACCATACCTAAAGGACTGCATCCAGTTTTGGTCACCACATTATAAAAAAGATGTTGAGACTCCAGAAAAAATACAGAGAAGAGCAACCAGGATGATTAGGGGACTGGAGGTTAAAACATACAATAAACGGTTGCAGGAACTGGGCTTGGCTAGTCTAGTAAAGAGAAGGACCAGGGGTGACATGACATCAGTCTTCCAATATTTGAGGGGTTGCCACAGGGAGGAAGGGGTCAAGCTATTTTTTTTTTTTTTTTGGTTAAGTTTTATTGATTTTTAAAAACAAACAAAACATAAAAACATCCAACTTTCTTCCATAAATATACAAGCACTGTGTCGATTGGTTTACAAATTTTTGTGCTTCGATTTCATAGTCTCAATTAGTTACATTACATAATAACTCATTATCAATCAAAAATTGAATATCCTAGTATTATTATTAATCATTTGACTCTAATTTTGTTCATTCATACTTTGCAAGATAGCTATACTTTAGTTTATTTTATATAAATTCACATAGTCCTCCTAAAAACATTATATATATATAATAATAAAAAAGAAAAGAAGTACATCTTTATATATTCATTATTTTTGAAAATTCTACATATTCTATTATTATATTTTGTTATCTAGCCATTGATAGAAAAGGTCCCAAATTTTGTAAAATTGTTTATCCTCTTGTTCTCTAATTTCAAATGTCAATCTACTCATTTCAGCACATTCCAGTATTTTCTTGATAGTTTCCTCCTACAATGGTATTTTCCCATTTTTCCAATTTTTAGCAAATACAATCCTAGCTGCTGTTAATACATTTACAATCAAATATTTTAAATCTTTGCTGTATGTATCAGGTAGAATTCCCAATAAAAATATCTCTGGTTTTAAATCTATATGCTTTTTAGTCATTTTTTCCAACCACGTGTGGATTTTAGTTCAATATTTTTTTGCATCTGCACGAGTCCACCACATATAGTAATATGAGCCAGGTATCTGATGACATTTCCAACATCTTTTGGATTTATTCTTGAACATTCTTGCTACTCTTGTCGGGGGAAAATGCCACCTGTAAAATATCTTATACAAATTTTCTTTAAATGCTGTTGACATTGTCATTTTATAATTTTGAGACCACAATTTTTGCCATTTCTCTAGATCAATTCCATGTCCAAAATTGTTCCCCCAAGCAATCATAGTTTCTTTAACTTGTTCTTCTAGTTTAATTTCTAATAAATATCCATATAATTTTTAATCACCTTTTCATCAGTACCTGTCAAAGTCTTATCTAAATCAGTCAATTTATTATAGAAACCTTTTTTAAAATCTTTTTCATACCTTGAATGTATTTGCACATAAGAAAACCAATTCATCTTTATACCTTGTTCCTCTAGTTTTTGCATAGATTTAAGTTCACCCTTTTCATTCAAAATTTCCCCATATCTAACTGTTTGTTCCTTCTTATATGTTATAGGATAAGAAAATGCTTCAATAGTCGATAACCAGACTGGAATTTTCAAATAACACTGTCTTTTAATCTTCTCCCAATTTAACCACAGAGACTCCAGTATATGATGTCTTCTAAAATAACCCTGTATTTTAGTTCCCTTATACCATAAAAAGGCATGCCACCCCAACATGTCCTTCTAATATCAACAATCTAGTATTTCTTAATGTTATCCATTCCTTAGCCCATGTCAAGTTTGTAGCTTGGTAATAAAACTCCCAATTAGGCAGACCAAATCCTCCTCTAATTCTAGCATCTTGTAAAAGTTTTAACTTTATTCTCGCTTTCTTACCTTGCCATATATATTTGAACACAATTTTGTTTAAATCTTCAAAGTAGTCCTTTCCAAGCCTAATTGGTATTGTTTGAAACAAATATAAAAATCTGGGTAAAATATTCATTTTGATTGTTGATATTCTCCCTATTAGTGACAATTGTAGGTTCTCCCATTTCGTCAAATCTAGTGCTATCTGTTGTTTAAGTTTAGTGTAGTTGTTCTCTTTTAGTGTACTACATCTTGCTGTCAAATGTATCCCCAAATACTTAACCTTGTTCATGACTTGAATTTTCAATACATCTGCCAATTCTTTTTGTCTTAGTAGCATATTCTTTGTCAAAATCTTTGTCTTATCTTTGTCTATTTTCAAGCCGGCCACCGTGCCATATGCCTCTATCTTTTCCAATAGTTTTGGTGCTGTTTCTAGAGGGTCTTCTAAAATAAAAGCCAAGTCATCTGCAAAAGCTTGCAATTTGAATCCTTCCTTTTTAATTTTCATTCCTTTTATACTCTTTTCATCTCTAATGTTTTTATTTAACACTTTCAAAGTTAGTATAAATAGCAAAGGTGATAGTGGGTACCCTTCTCTTGTACCTTTTCTTATATTGATAGAGTCTGTTAATTCTCCCTCTATCATTACCTTTGCCATTTGCTTATAATATATGGTTTGTATTGCTTGAATAAATTTTCTGGCAAAGCCCATCTGTTCCAATAATAATAACATGAATCTCCGGGTGAACATCCAGTTGCAAGGCTTAGGCGGCAGCAGGAATCTGCGATCGTGCGCGGTTCCTGCTGCACTCGCAGCCAAGGTGCCCCTGATCCAGCTGGATTTGGAGGCTATGGTTACCCCGTAGAGGTAACCGAAGACAGGGGAGATCCGGGCAAGGGTCTGGGGGAATCGCAACCCCCCTCAACCGGTTTAACTCCCTTTTCCCAAGGCTGTGGAGCGGCGGTCAGTCATGGCCGCCACAAAGAAGCTTTCAGCTGGATAAGATTGTGCAGGAGGAAGTTTGAAAAAGTGAACGTTTTTGGCTGAACTGGGACAATAAGTTACAGCTTTATTCTGGAGGTTCAACTTTTCAAAGGATACATTGTTTCCTAACAAGATCGTTAAAAGCGGCGGAGAAAAGACAAAGGGAAAGTTTTTTTTTCTTCTGACTCTCCTTCCCTACGGAGATAGCAGATGGAAATCTGAAAAACCTGCTTTGGCATAGAAGGTAATTAAATTTGAAAATTAAAGCCAAGGGGATATTAAGATTTCTGAGCATTGGAACTAAAAACCAAAGCTCTCTCTTTTTTTTTTGCTATAAGTGGGAAGGGATAGGCAAAGAATATATATTAAGATTTTGTTGAAGGAGATGACTTGGAACATTTAAGATAAGAGATAACGGCAATAAGACTTTTTAAAAAGATTACTTTGGAACTGTGTATTTAAATTTCACCCCAGGAAAAGAGTACAAAAAAAAGAAAGTGTAAATGAAACAGTTTGTGCTGATTTGGATTGCTTTGTGACTTTGGGACTCTTGGAAACTATTTTTTGAAAGACTAAAATCATTTGGGTTGTTTAAAAAAAAAAAATTACAATGGCATTATCTATTGAAGAATTGAAAATAGAATATAAAAAGTTAAAAGAAGAGGAACAAGAAGGCAAGGGCTCTTCAGGATCTGTTTTTCACTTCTTAGAAGTGGCGATTGCTACCTACCAGGAATTACAACAAGAAAGTTGGGATGAAGAAGAAGAAGCCATTTTTAATGGACAAATAATTTTAGTTGAAGAAGAAAAGGCAAAAGGAAAGAAAATGGAGAATTCAAGATTTAAAAAAACAACCAAGAAAGGGAAAAAATAAGGTGAAAAATCGATACAATGTCAGGAAGCAACAGAAAAGGAATACAACAGAGAGGGGAGACTAAGAGGTTGGAGATTGAGAGATGGGGGGGACAAAAAGACTACACTGGATAAGAGGAAGGGAAAAAGGGAAGAGA
Source organism: Laticauda colubrina (assembly GCA_015471245.1). NCBI lineage: Eukaryota > Metazoa > Chordata > Lepidosauria > Squamata > Elapidae > Laticauda > Laticauda colubrina. Next base: position 64,631,404 of record BLBF01000007.1, on the reverse strand, counting down.
AGTTATAAAGATTTAAAACAAAGTGTTAAAAAACAGGTTTTTTTTAGAGACAAAGGGTAAAATGTAATTAAAGAAGAGATTCTGCAAAAGTGCACAGGATTGTATTGTTGTATTTGTATTTGAAATAGAGTTAGAAAATTGTAATATTATATGACTTAACAATATATTAAAGGGAATGTATAAAATGTCTGATAGAGTTTCATTAGTTATGGAACATTGTTTTTACTATATTATAAGCTTATTATTTTTATTTTTTCTTTCTTTTATTATTTTAAAATGTACTGTGTAGAATGCACCAAGCAGAATCAGTATGGAAATTATACATTATTTTAAGTGTTAAATCTAGGGGAAAGATAAAAAGTCATCATACTTCAACCAGTGATTACAGAGAAATTTTGCAGTAAAGAGAAAAGAAAAAATAGACAATAGAAAAAGAACGGACAAAAGATATAAGTAAAATGATTTAAATTGAGATGAAATAAATAAAATAGAATTAAGAGAGTAAAAAGAGGGGAGAAAACATATAGAAAACCTAGAATGATAAATGAGATATGAAATAGTATATAAGGTGAATATGAATTTGATTTATGTCTGTATAAAAAGATGTTAACCCAGGATTAAGCCGCTTACCCCCCAAAAAAGTTTTATGTTTTCATTGTTTGTATCCTCAAAATAATTCTGTTTAGCACTTCTAATTTTCTGTGCTAATTCTTCTTTCTCTATTAAACTCATTTTATGTTTAATTGTATCCAGTTTTAGCTTAATATCTTTTTTCTGTGGCGTTTTCTGTAGTTCTTTTTCAAGTCTTTTATACTCATCTTCTAAAGCTTCCGTGGCTTGCCTTTTCCTGATATTCCTTTTCCTTGTGTAGTCTATTATCAAGCCTCTAGCATATGCCTTCATTATGTCCCAAACATTCTGGATTGAAATGTCTTCTTTTTTATTTTCTCTAAAGAAAAAAGCCAATTCTTTCTCCATTTTATACTTGCTGTATAAAATCCTTCTCCTTTAGAATAGTATTATTTAACATCCATCTCGATGTTCTTTTTTTCCCCTTTCCATTTAATTGTCACTGGATTGTGATCTGCCCAAGTACTTGTTTCAGTATTTGTTTCTTGAATATTAGATATTAGTTCTGTTGAAGTCCAAATCATGTCTATTCTGGACCATGATAAATGTCTATTTGAGTAAAAAGTGTATTGTTTGGTTTTAACATTTCTTTCTCTCCATATATCTTTTAAGTTTATTTCATCTATCATTTAAAAAAAGGATTTGGGGAGAGTCTTTCTATTTTGCTTTGTTGTTGTTGTTGCTATATAGTCCAGTTTATTGTCTACAATTCCATTGAAATCTCCCATCATAACTATATTGACATAGTCCAGTTCAATCATTTTCATGTGTAATTTTTTTATAAAATTCTTCTTATCATTCAGAGCATAAATTACATCAAGAGTGTTTTCATATTATTGTCCATTATTTCCACCATTAATACTCTTCCATCTTCATCAGTATAAATCAATTTTGCTAAGATGGTCTCTTTAATATATAAAACCACTCCTCTTTTCTTACATTGAGTCAAAGAAGTAAATATTTTCCCTAATTTTGGTTGTATCAACAATTGTTCATATTATTTTTTAATATGTACTTCTTGTAGACAAATTATATCAAATTTTAGTTTCTCTAATTTGTGAAAAATTTTCCTTCTTTTAACAGCTGAATTAAGTCAATTTATATTCATTGTAATCAGTTTTTTCTCTTCCATGATTATGCTTTATAATTAGGATCTTGTAGATCTTGGTTCACGTTCTTTAATCTCCACCAATCCACCTATTGCGCCTTCTTCTTTTTCAGTCTCCATTTGGTCATCTTGGAATTCAATTAGTGAAATCTCTTTTTCTGCCTCCTCCTCTCTCTTTCCAAAAAATTCTGCATAAAATAATTCTGCTTTCTCAATTGGGTCAATTCTATGTCTCTGTTCTTGCCATGTAAACATTAACCCTTCAGGGATTCATCTCTTTTTTCAAAAGCATTTTAGTCAGAAATCGGTATTGTCTTCTCATCTCTCTCACTCTTCTAGGTATTTGCTTTAAAACCACAATCTCCTTGCCTTTATATTTCAATGTTTTCTCTCTTACCACTTGTAATATTTGTGTTTTAATGGCTTTTTTTGTAAATCTGATATGAACTTCTCTTGGTAGGTTATTTTTCATCGCCTATCTTGTAAAAACTCGGTATACCTCATCTACTCCATCCATCATCTTCTCTTCTGTTATTTCCAAAGCTTCAGCCAATATTTCTATCATTATCTAAGCTAGATTTTGTCCTTTTTCTTTCTCTATGTTTTGAAATCTGAGATAGAATTCTGATCTGTCCATCTCCCATTTCAGCATCCCACTTTTATCTTGTTCAACCACTGTTAATCTGCTATCAATATCTCCAATCTTCTTGTCTCTTTGTTTCTCATCTTCTTCCTGCAAGTCGAGGGCTACCTGTTAATTTTGCTAGGTTTTCAGTGGCTGCTGGAATGGCCTGCAAGATTGAGGATTGTATATCACTCATAAAGCTATAAAATTAATTTTGGGAGAAAGTTCCAAAGTTGTTTAGAATATCTGAAGTTGAGTGTGGTCTCTTCTTCCGGTGGGAAGAGATATCAAACAAACTTCTCTCCCCCCTATATAGAAATTGTCTTTGGATTATGCATATATCTCAAATAAGAGAACTGATGCATGGGTAATACTAACAAGCATGGAAAGAAGGCCCATCCATTTTTTTACTCCCCCATCCGCTTGTTTGAGCTAATCAAAGTTTCATGGGGTGTCTTGCATTAGAGCAAGTGAATTGCAAAAGCCCATGAATGCAGAATGCATTAAAGGTTGACATCTAGAACATTTCAACAAACCCTCAATCATGAATAGTCATCACTTAAGTGTCAAGGCATCATCTAGTCTCTTGCCAAAGGAACCCTTTTAGTCAACTTCCTACCCTTTTATAAATATTTGTAAATGTTAGCAGCAATGGGGAAAGCAATTGGGGGGGAAAGAAGCACACACAAGCACATTAGCAATGTTTTTTTTTTTTAAAAAAAAGATAATGCAGATAGTTCTTGAGTTACAATAGGAACTGGGACTAGAATTTTCTAAGGGATGTGGTTGTAAAGCATGTGGTCTTGTGTCCTTAATGACAACAGCCCTGGTTACTACTCTGATCCAAGCCATTTCTAGCTTAATCCCTCCTAGCCCTGAGCTTTGGTTACGATAAGGGACTTCCTCCTCTTCAATTCTTCTGACCTGCCTCCCTCCCTCCCCATCTCGTCCTTCTGGCTACTTTGTACTCCACTGTCCTGTGTTCAATGCCCCTCTGGCCTTACTACTCCATCTGATCTTTGCTGTCTTTTTTCTGCCTCTGCTGACAAGCCACACAGTGCATGCCTTTGTTCCAATCCCATGTAGGTTTCTTGTGAGATTTTGGAAGGCTTCTGAGCAGGACTGTCAGAGCCAGTAAGCCAGTGTGGCAGGCTGACAGGGCCAGTGGAATGCAGGGAAGTCAAAGGGGGCTGGGTCATAGATGGATGGGGGGGGGCAGTTGAAGTGCCTCTGTAGTTTGCAGTGCAGACTAGTTGCCAAGCATCTGAATTTTGATCCCATGAAAATGAGGCTGCTGTAATGGCCATAACTTGTGGGGGGGGGGAGGGAGAAGTGTAATTACCATTCATGAAGGACCACCATGCCTCTGAATGCCTACAGAGATTCTCAATCATCCAGGTCATGGTTGTCCCAAAGGTGCTTTTCCAAAAAGCAACTGGACTTCCTTCCTTCCATTCCCCACCAATCAGTTAAGAACTGAAGCTCCTTGGATGAGAAGCAAAATGTGTTCAAAAGAAAAACCCAAGAAAGTCCAGTTGCCTTTTGGAAAAGCACCTTAGGGACACGCCTTTGAATGGGTCACAGAATGAATGATAGTAACATAAGGACTGCCTGTACATTATTTTTTTTAAATCATGCAAAACTTTGCCAAAGGGCAGGAAAGCAAGCCTTTCTGAACAGAGAAAAATCATGATAAATCAATCACCTATGAACTACACCACCTTTCCCTAGTTAAGGAGAGGGAGATCAAATGTTTTGCAAATTATAGCATCAGAAACTGTGACTGTTTTCAAAATAATTACCTGTCATCTCGCTTGTGATCAGTTCCAGCTCTTTGGGTGCCTCTTTTTCATTATTGTAAGTGATGGTGAATTCTGCAGACTGATATCGGACAAAGGGTGGTTGAATTTGTTTCCAGAAACCTAGAACAGAAACCTAGACATTTAGATCCTAGCTATGTTTAATCTCAAAAGGTAAATTAATCCAAAGCACTGCATGCATAGAATTTATTTACTTGTAAATTGTTATGGACATATAGATTTATTAAGTGATTATCGTAAAATTGCCTTTAAAATGATTTGGAAAACCAATTACAATACTAATTGTGGCTTTTACAGAATCTTCACTACTAGCATTAAGTACTATCAAATTATCTCTATAAGGCTTAAAATGTTGAAGATTCACTTGAATTGAATTTTAAGATAAAGGTAAAGGTTTCCCTGTCAGTTGGGTCTGATTCTAGGACATGGTGCTCATCTCAGTTTCTTGGCTGAGGAAGCCAGCACTGTCCAAAGACAATTTCCATAGTCATGTGGCCAGCATGGCTATATGCCAGTGGTCCCCAACCTTTTGGGTATTAGGGACAGTGGTTTTTCCACAGGGTAGAACAAGCATGGTTTCACATGCTGACTGCATCCCTATGGATGGGGCTTCACTTGTTTATGTGGCCCAGTTTCTGGCATGCTGTGGACCGGTGCCAGTCCATGGACCAGGGGTAGGGACAGCTGCTTCTCACCGAAGTGATACCTATTATCTACTTACATTTGCATGCTTTTGAACTGCGAAGCAGACAGGAATTCTACGAGGACAGGGGTCTCCAACCTTGGCCACTTTAAGACTGGTGGATTTCAACTCCCAGAGTTCCTCAGCCAGCTTTAAAGTGGCCAAGGTTGGCCCTGTACTAGGACACAATTTTCTTATCTCTTATAGTAATGGAGGTTTATATTTTGCTTTTTAGATGGCAAAAAGTTAGTGTGTGGAAATTATTTCTCAAAGGAGCCAGCAAAAGCTCAGCTTATATACATATTTCTAGCTCTACAAAATATTCTATGGAAAGTAGCACTTTATTTCTTGTACCCTCACGAATATAAACTTTAAATGTGCCTTTAAAATCCTAGTGCTACCAAAATTTAGGCCTTGCCATTGTTTCTGATCAAAGCCAGGCCCTGCTAGAGAGTCAAAGCAGCAGCACAATACATAAAAAATGTTCCATAAAAACCTTGGTGGTTGTATAGCATCATAAATCATTCATGCAGTCATAAACGGCAGGGAAACAAATGTAAGAACCTATCCACAGATTCCCACAGAGCAGTCAGAGAAGTTGAAAAACAGGATGAGCAAGATCAGAGATATCAGTGCCAGCTCTCGCTGAATGTCCAACTCACTATATATAAAACATGATGCATGGGTCAGGAAAGAGAAAGGTGGAGCAGGTCAAGGATATTCCTCCTACTGAATCCAAAAGATATTACTGATCAGCAGGAAACATTTTTTATTCCTTCTTGTCCTATAACAAAAACAAAAGATTGCCACTAACTTGGTTTTCCAGTGTCAGATGAACCATACGTAGTCGCTTGCTTTCCTTTTCTGTAAGGAAGGACAAAATAAATTAGACTTTTCCTGCTTCAGTTCAAATAGATTTTACAGAATCTATTAACTTGGTAAATTCCAAACAGCAGGCAATTTTGAATTTTCAGGCCTTTGTCTTCCCAGGTTTATTAAGTACTATGGATTTTGTCAAGAATCTACAAATCATGGGCAAATTTGTTATTTTTCTTAGAAGTCAGATACATAGTTTTCATACTACATTTTCACTAGACTTCCAAGTATGGGGTTTGATTGAAATCATTTTTATTTATATTCACAGCATCATTAGACAAACAAATCAAGAAGATAACAATTTCTCCTTTTATTTGTTCAATTGATAGCATTTCCTTCTTGAGTTCAAAGTAGTTTAAAATGGAGATCTCTGTTTATTGCCACATGAACTCTGCAGGTAGGTTGGAGTCGAGAGAACAAGTTCAAAGACACTCAGGAAGCTATCATGTCTAAGTGTAAATTTGTATAGATATTGCCCTACTTAAGAACTTTCAAGTTGCAAACTTTTGCAAAAATGAGCAAATCTGTCTACAAACCCATCCTAAAAGGTCCTGGAAGGCAGGAAAAGGTTAGTTTCTGGCTTGCTGTTTGCAGATCCACCCAAATACTCTACCACATGTTTTTTTAAAATACTAGTTTGGACTTGCCTCTTAGAACTTAATCTGTTGATAAGTAAGTAGATAATGTCTGTACCTGGGTCTCCTCAGCCCTAGTCTAGCGCCTTTAGAATAAAACTGACATTATGATGAATCTCTTTTCCAATCTCTGACACGCAAAATAAAAAGGTAGATATTTTTAGTTTGATCATCAGCCAGATAGTCTTGTAATCTATTTAATGTCTTATGTAAACTAAGGCTACTCTCCAAAATCAGTATTTGTACCATTGATCAAGCTATAGTTTACAAGTAATATAATTCATTTCATGCATCTAAGCTTGGGCTATGTATGGCTGAGGCAATCAGTGGCATAATACAATATGTATGACTTTCTGTTCCAATGGATCATTTTGTGGTGGTAAAACAGCAGAATGTGCCTACTCATTCTTCATTTGAAAATATTACTTCAGATAAGGAGCTGGTTCTCATCAGTAATATTATTCCTTTCATTAGGTTCCAGGGTGAAGAGGAGTTAGAAAGTTCATTCTTCACTAAGACTAGATGGCTTGGCAAGGAGGAAAGTGGAATGTAAGATGATTTGACAGGACTTCAACTCAGTGTGTCAATCAGGTTGTGTCCATGTCTACAAATTTCTCCCTGTTCACCAGCAGCGCGATATGCTTACTCAAAAAGCAATCTCCGTGAAGCTCTATGGAACTCTTTTTTTTTTTTTTTTGCTTATTGTAATGTACAATACAATTCAGAAAGAAAGCATGGTTAAAAGATACAGGACAGTGAAACCTTATTTTAATAGGCCACTTGCAGGAAGGGGGTATTGGATACTCCCAAATGTCTATTAAAAAGTACAGTACATAATCACAGTGATTTTTGTTTTTGTAATATGCAAATTGAAATGTAAAAACATAAGGAAATCTGGGTCATGAACCTTTCTTTGCAGATGTTGAAAATTAAGGTAAAATTAATATAACTAGACTACTTTGGATTTAGAGCATGGGTGTCAGATTCGATCACATCATGGGTCGGATAGTGATGTATTACAACATTTTTTGGCTATGCCAGGGTTGGCGTAGCCTGTGTGTGACGTATCCAGCCCGGAGGCCATCAGTTTGACAGGCCTGATTTAGAGTATTTGTCCATTATGTCAGTGGATATCCAGACTGAAATTTGATCTGCTGCATCTAAAATTTGTTAAACAGCGATAGTTTAAATCAAGATTTCACTGTAAATATGTTTGTACTCCATGATCGGCCAACAATCACCAAACTATAGTCTTATGTAGCAGTGTGTCCATAAGAGAGAGAGAGAAAGGTAGACATAAAAATACTTGCTCTGAGGATATTTTTTCATAAGCTACTTTTTCTGTCTATGTTCAGAAATAACAACAATACCTCATAACAAAGCAAAGCTCAGTGTAATGTTTTTCCTCTGCCTCAGCTCTCCTTTAATGATTTGAGTGCATTAAAAAAAAAATGATTCTCTCTTTCAAGGCTAAACCAAGTGCAGCTATTCTATTCTGAGCTAATTCTGCTATGCTTGCCCACGAAATGTGGAAAGAACTTTCTGAGCAGGCACACTTTGTCAAGCTGTACAGTCAGCTCGCCCCATTCTTCTTAAGTGCAATTTATAATTATCACATATTCTCATGCATAAACTAAGAACTGTAGATTCCAAAATACACCACCAAAATTGGGCTTGGTTTATTTACTGATGGCCTTTTCATATACAACATATGCAGTACTTTTTTTAAAAAAAGAATCCATGTATTCCGTATATTCTGATGGATAAGCCAACCCTGGAATTTTGAAACAAAATACTATGAAAATTATACCATCCATAAATATGCCAATTCTAAAAATTAAAACATTCAAAAATTTGGGAGGACCATCATATTCATGTGTGCCACATTTTCCATAGTATTTTGGTTATAATTCAAGACTCAGCATATTCGTTAATGGGCTTGTTCACCATCATATGTGGTATGCAATGAATGTTAAGAGAAGGAAAGAAGGAGACAGAGAAAGCATTTCTTGGAGAATCAGAAGTGTGGAAGCCTGATAAACTAAACTAATTAAAACTGTTGGGAATTATATGAGATATCAGACATGCATTAGTTTAAAGAATATATAAAATAATTATACAATATTTTCCCCATTGGAATTATTTTATCTGCTGATTACTTTTGAAACATTGTAATGAATCAAGGGGCTGCACCTATTCAAATGATGACAATGATCATGTGCCTAATTCTGAATGAGAAAAAAAAAAGTCACTTACTTTCGTAGTGCAGTAAAGATCCAGGTTCCCAATAACAGGAGCAGCAAAAGCACCACAAGGGTTGGAATAATGATAGCCATAAGATTCAGTCCTTTAAAAATGTAAAATATCAATCAAGATTTAAAATCTGCTGAAAACAAAGCTAGATAACTGACGATAGAGCTGAACTACATACCAAGGATCACATTTATTATCATATAGAGGAGTATCTCTTGTATTATTACAAAAATAAAATTGATGGAGTGCTATTCTACTTCAACTTTAAAAAGCTATATATCAGAGAAGTTGATGGAAAAATGGCTAGTGTAAATGCCCAATATTTTGTCCTCCATAATTGGATCACATTGGAGTAAGCTCATTATTCAGTAAGTTCATTATTAAATCATTGTTTCTATTCAAGCCTATTACGATTAAATGATGCAGCCAACATGGCAGAATTCCAACGGCATGATTTTAGACCACTTGGAGGGAGTGTTAAGGACGAAAATGGGAACAGACTGCTGTCTGCATCCTCTTCCATTTTATTTTTGAAGAAAGCAAAATATATCACTGAAAGTCTGCTATGTCCTGTCAAACTGCATTGATAGCAGCTCAGGAAGCAGAGGTCACAAGCAGAATGCTAGGCAAATATGAGGAAAACAGATAGATACAGAAAATGTGTGTCTTTGAGGGTGGATGGGAGAACGAGATGAATGGGAACTGTCTGCCTTTGACCCTGGACAATGTGACTGTTTTTGAGTAGTTGTTCCCAACCGCTAAAACTTTTCTTCCCCATTTCACATACATAGGATTGTACTGATTGTCATACCTAAGTTGGTTTCAACTAAAGGTATATATTCTGTGCTTGATCGGTCATCTTTTTTAGTGGGAACACCTGTACTTTGACTTGGTCTTTGCCCGAGTGGATGAATAAGAGAGCTGTTACCTACAAACAGACAAAAAAAAAAGTCAACATCTCATTTGTGGGACAATGAGATTCTACATTTTACAAGCTGTGTAAAGATGGCTTACTTCGCACTGCCCGACAACCAATAAGTTCCATTTTCAGGGCTATTCTTTTGTACCAGGTCTGTGGAATAATTCTCAGAAAACGAGCTACTATAGGGGGAATAAAATTATTCCGAACAACATCTCCATGATTTGAGTTGGCTTTGAATACCTGCAATACGGAAGAATAACAAACGCACACACAAAACAGGATAATTGATACAAGAGAAAGTTAGGAACAAATGGGGATTTATAAAAGACAAATACAAATTAATCTTTCACAAATTAATCTTTCATGGAAATATGGTAAGAGGATGGTTAAACTGAGCAATTCAAATCTGCTTTGTCAATGACTACAATATGAGAAATGGAGTGGGGTTTTTTGATGGCTTAACAGCAAATTCTATGTCACTGCCCAGATTTGAGCAGTGTCTGGCATAGAGAAACCTTACTTAATAGAATTGAAGAATCTGAACCTGGATGCCGCAAACTGCCAAGTTAGCACAATAAGTCAGCACAACAACAAAAAGCCCTGCAGTTTTGGGCCAAGGCCCATTTTCTTCAGCTATTTTGTTTCTCGTGGTGGTCAACTTTGGGGTACTCAAAACTTCATCCTCAATAGTCTGCGAATTTATCCGGTTCCCCTTTAAAGCCATCCAAGTTAGTAGCTATTGCTACGTCTTATGGTAATAAAGTCTATAGAATAACTACAGTATGTACCACTAAATCTAGCCATCTGGAAAACTGAAGGTTGCATCATTATATCTAGGCGGGACTTTTCCCACCTGTTGAAGGAAATTGGGGAGAAAACCAACCCCTTTGGAACCATTTCATTCTGGTTCCTCCCCAAACTTTAGTAAAGAAATGCCACCAAGATTCATTTTGGGTTAAATTTGCATAGAAACACCTAAATAAACAAATTACTATTAAACATTTGTACATTTTTATTAAAAATGACAGACACACTGTCCATTCACTGCCTTGAAAAAATAGGTTTATAAGCACAAACCTTTCTGGGATGTGTGTGTGTAGTTTAAAATTTTGTCAATTTGTTAAAAAAAACTTTATTTCACTCCTGTTAGGGCACTTAAGATTTTGATGAATCTAACACTGCTGCTTCAATCATAAAAAAAGCACTGGAGGAAAAAACAACTTCAATAACACCGTTCCCACTCCATTCTCCATCCCCTAATCAGCATTACCTTTTCTTCATTGCTTAAGATTCTTTTGTAGGTTCTCCACTTTGTGTTATTATTTTTATAGTTCACAACAAATGTCTTCACGTAATAATTAAAATGAAGCATAGTAGACCCCGCAGTTCTAATTCCTTGTAATGTAAGAAAAGAGAATACAAATAAATATGAAACTAAACTTTTCTTCAAATAATATTAATATACTGAAACCAAAGTTAAAAAAGGCAATATGTTAGCTTTATATTTTATCACCATTTCCACTACTATTCCACTACTATTCATGTTAAAAACATTTGTCCACATGCATACTTTCTATCAATAGATACAAACAAGTGTCCACTGAAGAAGCCCAATTTTCCACAAATTAAAGTAAGGAAAAAAATGTAAATTTCTGGATTGTGATTTTACATATGAGTATAGTTCAACCCCCATTAATAAGGCATAAAAGATTTCACTAGCTAGCAATTAGGGAAAAATGTCACAAGGCAAGAACCTTTGTATTTTATTATCAGTACCAGATTTGTTGATATAGTTCTTTAAAAAACAGAGCTTCAGGATGCAAAACATTGTGAGAAATTTCTAAACTCAATGCACACGCAGCAATAAATACAACCAAAACAACATGAACATACACAAACACGGGCTCTTCTTGTGAGACATAGCCATTTAGGTTTATTTAACTATTTTGTTTTGCATCAGAGCCAAGAGAAAGTTTGAGCCCAAAGCAGCAACATGAATTTTATTCCATAGAAAGCATGGTTCTAGCTTACCATGCTGTCTGAACATACCATTGAATTACAGAAGGCAAGTAATTTTATTCCATGAATAATTGACCCAAAAGAATCTGCAGGATCCAACACTCAACATGAAAAGGCAGTGTTGTGCCCTCATGATGCAAAGACCACACTTTTATAACTGTACACAAAATCATCATGGCGCACATATTAAAGGCATATGTACTAAGCAGGAAGTCTCCGAACTGACCTGTAATTCTAATTTTCTCTCCCAAGTCAATTTCCAGCCACTGCTGATGGTTACTCTGGTTTGCTGCCCAGGATGGCCCAGGAACTTTAAGCCGAGCTTTCTGAGGAGACCACTCAACTAAGTCCCCAATTTCATTGATTTCATTCCAGGATGATGATGCGGTTATCTGAATATTCAAAGCATCTCCACCTCCTAAATTCAGTGCTGTGTCACAACCTTTAAATTATAAAAAGAATGTGCATTTTTGTTTTCACTGTACACATTATAATCAGAAAAATATTTGCCTTGCTCAACAGGATATCTATCCTGGATATTTTTAATGTTATATTCAAATGTAGAACCCAACATCTGAATTTAACTGTTGATAAAAAGCACTTATATATTATTTAGCAGAATTGGATAAATTCCCCGACTGAAGGTTTTGATTTCCAAAGATGATGTTATTCTGACACTAAATGAATTGCATGCTAGTGAGCTAGTGAAATGGGGGTGGAGGAATAGATAGATAGGAGCAATTGCAGTGCCCCTCTAACCAATCACAAGGATGGGTAGATTGTCAAGTGCCTGAATCTTGATTATGTAAGAGTGTTGCGAACAGCTATAACTTCAGAAAAGGATAATAACAAGCACCATCATAATTTTGAACAGTCATTGAATGGTTGTAAATTAAGGATTACTTGTATAAATATCTACTCGATAGAAAAATAAATGGATTTAGTTTTGAGTAATATCTGAATAATATTTATGATAACAGCTTTGAAGTACTCATTAAAATAGTTATGCTTTATTAAGAGAAAAAGCAAAATAATACTACTCCTTACCATTTGAGTTAAAAATAAATCGCTTGTTTGATAGAGATCCACTGTCAAGAAAAAAGATACTATAATGTTGACTATTGTCATACATATGTGTTTGTGTGTACTGGTATTATCTGTCTATCTTTACCAATCAACCAGCCAACCATTCAAAGCTATTTATTCATGAATGATATTGTTAGCATTTCTATTTCAAAGAATGAACTCCTTCCATGACTTAGAGCAGGGATGTCAAACTGGATTTCTTTGAGGGCTGGATCAGCATTGTAATTCTCCTCCACAGGCTGGCCGGGGGGTGGGGAGACAGGACAAATGCCTCCTGCAGCCTCCACCAGCCAAAACAGGGCACCGGGGGGACCACATGTGTTTCTCCTGTGGCCTGTTTTCACTACCAGAGGCACTGCAGGCCAGCCCCATGGGCCTTGAGTTTGACACCTCTGATTTAGAGTAATGGTGACAGATCTGATGCCTATTATTATTTAACTGTAGTATTGAGGTTACGCAAATGATCCTGAGAAATGAATGCAGTTTAGTTGCTTTTTAGTTCAGAAGCAAGTTTAAGATCACACTTCGGCAATCAATGACTGAATTTTGACACATATATCTTCATTTAATAGGCTGAAAACAGAACAAAGCTCATGCCCTCAATCAGCTTTTCTCTTTGAATGATTTAGCAAGCAAACTGGGAAATCTGCATTAATTACAACAGAACAATATTTAACTTTAGACAATATGGTACAGTTGCTCATGCAATGGAAGGTGCAGACCTATTGCGGAAAAAAAAGAAGGAAACAGCTTTGTATGGGAACACACAGTTATACGTCTCATTATTATGTTAAGGATAGCATACACAAACATGATTTTAGTTTAGATCAAATTATGGTTATTTAGACTTCCTAGTTTATTTATGACTTATTTTGAAAGAAAAGGAAAGGTGTTGTACACTACTATAACCTGGCTTTAAGTAAGCATATCATACGTCAAGCACCAAAACAATACTTACTCTTGGGAAAGGATGCCATTGGCCAAGATACCCTGATACCGATTTTTTCCTTTCAACTGAACTACATTGATCTGGCCACCCACTTCATCTGCAATGATTCCAGCGTGTATGGCAGATTTGCATAAAAAGGATGTCTGATGTAATAAAATCCAATTAACAAACAAACAAACCAAAGATTATGTTTCAATACTTAAATAACTCATACCCATCTAGCCAATAAGAGACCACTCTTTCAAAAAATCAAGTCGAATAATAGAAAAGGAAAGTAACATTTTTCTGTAAATTATCTATTTAACTGGAGACAAGGCAGCATTACTTCTGGAAAGATTGCAACAACTTGGCCTGTCAGGTAAATATGCTCTAAGGTTAATATTTTATAATGCATCAATCTTTCCTTGCTCAGAAATCATTAAGTGCCATTTCCTCAAAGTATAGGTGGTGAAAAATAATACCACGGGCTCTGGTTATTTAGTTGAAGTTACTCTATAATGAATTATTACCTAAAAAGCCTGTTAAGCTTCATCTGTAAACTGGATTAAAAGAAATGATATGTGAAGATTACATCTATTGGCATTGATCTGAAAGAAACTACACACCTACATAAATACACATACAAGCAAACACCATGAAGAGTACGATAATAAAAGAACAACCAGTTAAAATGACCAGATCAAAACACATAATTATCTCTGTACCTCCAAACTGTGTGCAAAGCCTAAATATATATTTGGTTTCAACTGATCTTTCCATGACCTGCCCCATCAGTCCAGGTCTTCAGGTGAAGCAATACCTCTTGCTATGCTCTACAGCGAAGTTGCATTGTAGCATCTTAACTGGCTGTTCTGTTCGTATGTGGAAGACGACATTTTCATTCAAACAAAACAACAAAGTGATCTGTCTCAAAGTATCAACTAGAGGCAATGGGACAGAACCTGTTCTTAGATTTGCAGTGCTACTTTGCTCCACTGAGCAACTCTGAGATACCTTGGCAAAATGATCTGGAGGATATCATAGAAAGGCAGCTTATCAGATTTGTAGATGATGGCAAAATCAAAATTCAAAATAACCTTGACCTAACCCTTAATCTAAATCCAATAGAGTGATATTTAAATGTGCCCATGGTGCCTTCTGTAGCCTATCCTCTGATACAGGATTTGAGACACAAGCTGGGCAATAAGGATCCTAGGAGGATCTAGAGTTCTTACTAGACCACCAGCAAAACATGGAGAAGCAGCAGCAAGCAGAGCTACTTAGACTAGATGGCCACCTGCTGGAGAAACTTAGTGGATTCCTACACTGACCATAAACTGTTTTATGATTCATGCAGCCTAATGTAGTGGTTTTCCTGATCTTCATTCACAATAAATTCCTGCAAAATATATTACTGTACCGAACTTTCAAAACAGTTTTCAGATCATAACAGATGGATTTTTTTTAGTTTAATAGAAAAACAGTTCTAACAACCATTTGACCTGAACTATATTAATGAAACGAAAAAGCATACTTTATGTGCTCCTCATTGTTAAGCCTGACTTTTCAAGAGTATCTGCACCTGTTCATATCACTATTTTCAGATCTTAATATGCTCCATGTTGCATAATAATTTATTGTACTGACTTTGACTTAAGTTAAATGTTTTATTAGCTGATTGAAAACATCTAGAAAACAGCACTGTCACTTTTTTCTTCTAAATATGCTTACATTGAGGTACTTACATCTCTGTAGCCTTCTATGATATTACCAGAAATATCTCCTATTATATCTCTGCAACCAGGAGGACAGTACCTGCTACCAGGGAAAAAAGAGGACTCATTATTTGAAGTAGAGATTAATAATCTGCGCAGTATGCACATACACTCATGAATACAAGCATAAACACAAATGATGCTAAGATCAAGGCCTTTCCCCTCAAAAATTCCAGTTGATTCACACTCTATGGAATAGCATAAACACCCACAATAGCGGCAACTGGAATGCATGTCCTTTGTTTCTTGTTGCCATATTTGAGCTGGATGTTATGTACATCAATTTGTTTTATAATCCACTACATATATGTATATGGTATTCAGCTTTGTTCAGGTTTTTTCCCACGTCATCATAGTTGCGCTTTTAAAGTTGTAGCAATGTTTCAGCAGAATCTCATCTGCCATCATCAAGCTTCTGTATTGGGTTCGTCTGTGAGTTACAGAATACAGAAGCCTGATGATGGCAGATGAGATTCTGCCGAAACATTGCTACAACTTTAAAACACAACTATGATGAGGTGGGAAAATACCTGAACAAAGCTGGATCCATACATGTAAGTACCCGCGAAAACTTAAGAAAACACACACACACACACATATATATGCATGTATGTATGTATGTATGTATATGTATATGTATATACATATGTATATGTATATGTGGATACATACATATCCACAGACAATACTGCTACCCTTTAAAAAGACCTTGACTATGTATCAGAACGGTCAAACAAATGGCAACTTCAAATCTCAACAAATAAATGCTCTGTCTTACATACAGTATGTTAAAGTGTTTCTGCAGCTTTTACAGGTGTGGATAAGATGCTGTTGTTTCATCACTAACAGCAGCTATCAGAGATACAACTATTTCTGGAGGTTACAACAATGAATTTGGAGAAAACAAGCAAAAAACAAGAGGAGATGACTCCTGAGAGTCTGTTTCGTGGTCCACAATTTTCTTTCATCCTTTCTAAGATTTTGCTGGGTGTGGACAAAGCATGCATGCTCTGAATAACAGTGTGGTCATATGCATATCCCTTGACTCCAAATCCAGATAAAAAAGATACCCATTCTCACTGTTTCTGAAACTATTTCTAACTTGGATGCCTTTATTTTTAAAGCTACTACATGAGATACTTCTTTCTGTGGTTAGGAGCCAGACATCCCCCCCCCCCCCGACTTATTTTGGCATCACAAGTCAGCATACTATATATTAGTACAGTGCGGCATTCCTTCATTATGTTTGGAATGTAAAATCTTCCCAAAGAAGTCTTTACTGCCTCACTCAGATAAACATCAAGTAGATAATCACATAGGCAGATGCCTCCAAGTATCCCCTGAAAAACACATTCCTGTGGTTGGCAATAGGCTTCCTGGCTTATGGTCATATCTATTATCTGGTTGCAGCAATAAATATGTTCCAAGCAAGTTGCAACTTGACAGCCAGAGAGCCTAGCTCTTAAGCCTATACTTACCTAAACTCCAGCTCTGTGTAGTAACTGCCTCTCTCCAGGCATGTGATTAGATCTGTTCAAAATAAAAATTATTTTTCAATTTGGAAGAAAGGGTACTTGTGAAGTTACATTAATAACTCCATACATAAAGACTTAATCAATTAAAGCTAAAGTGTCATTTAAGAAGAATTAATATTCACAGAAGCCCTGCAACATTTGTTTCTCTCTTCATAACCTTTGTTTTACCTTCCACATCCTTCTCCTAGATCTCTTGAATTAGATCTACGTTTCCCCCAAAAAATACTTATGGCAAAACTTCAATTGAACAAATATCTTGAGGGAAGCATCATTGTTTAAACTCTAATATTAGAATTTATATAATTTACTTGTGTGAAATTCTAGTTTAGCAAGAACTGTCTTATCAATGGTATGATAAGCCAGTCAGACTTACATGCTCTATTTATAAATCAAGTGCAAGAAAAGTTAGATTTTTGTGTACAACTTGGCAGAGTAGAGTACAGAGTAGAGATTTACATTCTTTCATGCCAATACACAGATTTTTTTCAATAACAATTTCTAACTGCAACCATTACTACTGAAATAGTAAGATAAAGGTAATTTCTCTCTGTTTGCTTCTCTTTTCTGATCAGAATGCTTGGCATGCTAACCAGAAGGCATTCTCACTGTAATCTGGCCACCTTCCCCTTTCCATATGGTGTTAACCCTGAAGCTGACCTGACTGAAGCCATGTTGGAACTTCAATGTTGCCACACTGGAACTGAGGGATTGGGGGGGGGGGGGATTAGAGATAGCTGGGGTTTTGTTGCCAAAATAAAATACTTTCTTTTGGGAACCAAGGACATTCTCACATCTGGCCTGAGGAAGGAGGAGTAAGGTCACCAGGCAACTAGTCAGTGTCTTGATTGGACCATGTGACTGATTGTTTGGGGTTAAGGAAAAACTTTTATTTTTAATTAGGTGAAAACCGTAAGAACCTTCAGAGTCGGTGTTCACCAGATCTGTGCCAATATGATATATCCAGTAAAGCTATTCTTTGAGGAATTCATCTGCCTCAGAGTTTTGTTTGCTATGGGTCTATTATTTGGAACCCTGACATAAGGAGCATAAGATGAGCAGGCAGCCAAACAAGGCATCATGATTAGAGATAAATAGCATTGAGGTTATCCTTGCTTCCCAAAACTAAAGAATGAGAACAGTGACCAGCTGGTTTTATAGTCATTGTTCCCTAGATAGTTCATCTCATTTGAGGTTTTCCACTTTACCTGAATGATCACTGCTGGTGAAGGACAGGAGAAAGCCCCTGCCAGATACATGGGACCTGCTCTCAAAGCGAATGGTTACTTCATGAAAATCCAAGATTATTTCTTTGGGGATGGGCACATTGCCACAAAAAGGTCCTAAAAATAGAACAAGTAAAATTGGAGACTTCTTCCATAAAACAGAGGGGCACACACGGACACAAAATCCATAGAACTGAGTTTACTATGTGCAATTTTGTGCATATTTGACTTGTAATCTTTGAAGCTATTTAGATAACTAAATTCTTGCCACCTTGCATTCAACGAAAAAGAAACACTAATATTAACATTTTAGATTATTTTAGTTTCAAGTACTGTACAAAACTAGAATTCAGTGGTTTTCAAAATATAGCTTTCTTAAAAGAGCAGTAAAGAACAAAACCTGACAATTAGAGCTGGCTTATAATTTATGGACTGAATACAGTGTATGTGATAAATACATTATATGTATGTGTGTGTGTATGTATATATATATATACATGTGCTGTTTAGCTTCCTTCGGGTATTATCCCACGTCATTGTAGTTCTGTTAAAGTTGTAGCAACGTTTCAGCAGAATCTCATCTGCCATCTTCAGAACATATACAGAAGCCTGAGGATGGCAGATGAGATTCTGCTGAAA
>BLBF01000007.1:64583482-64612248 GCA_015471245.1 Laticauda colubrina | reverse complement strand
CCGAGAAGCTCAAAGCCCTACTGATGAGGGCCCAGAAGGCCCACCCAGAGGGAGGAAGAGGCATTCGCAAGATAAGGGTGAGAGGAGACAGTGCTCCATTGCAGAGGAACATGAGGATAACGTGCTCGAATGGCTGAGGGAGAACGAGAACCTCTGGAGGAAGGGACACAGGCTCTATCGAGACACCAAGCGGAAGCAGGCGGCTTGGAGAGAGAAGGTGGAGAGCCTGGGCTACACTTCGGATGTCCTCCTGGGGTGGTGGAAGCACATGCACACCTGGTACGGGAAGCTGCACCTGAAGAGGTCTGGCCAGGCCACGGTCAAGCTCACCGACCGGGAGACCGACGTGATGGCCAAGTGCAGCTTCTTGGAGGGTGAGATCCGCCACCGAGGAGCAGCCTCTCTGTCTACCCTCACTCTCAGGCAGCCCATCGAGAGCCAGCCCTCTTCTGGCCAAGAGTCAGCTCCTGTGTCCAGGCAGGTATCTGTGGAGCGCCCCACGACAGAGACCCCCCCTGGACAGCTGAACTCCCTGTGGCGGAGCACATGGAGGACCCCCTCACACAGTTGGAGCAAGAAGAAGCCGCTGCCACCAGAGACCAACCCACCCCCAGCTCCACCTCCACCTCCACAGAAAGCAGGCAGAGAGGCAGACTGGAGGGACAAAGCCACACTGTCCTCTTGGAGATCAGGGACACAATCAAGAGCATCATAGATCTCCTCTCTCAGCTGGTACAGTCCGACATACCATCCTCTAATAGAAAGCCCTTCCTCACCTATGTCAACCAGACCCTCATGGAAATGTCCAAATGCCAGTACCAGGTGATCAAGGAGAGGATCACAGGTCTTCTGCACCACCCCCCAGGCCCAGCTGAACCTGCTCTGACCCACTCCAGGTCTGCTTCTCCACCCCAGGTGATGTCACAGCCCTTCCAAGGCTTTCCACAGCCCCTCACCTTCCAAGGCTACGGCTACCAGGAGTTTCCGCAGCACAGGCAGCCCTTCCCAGTCCAGGCACAGGTACATCGCACACCACAGGTGCCACCGATGCCACAAGTGCCACTGATACCACCGATACCGATGCCACTGACGCCACAGATGCCACCGACGCCACAGATGCCACCAACACCTCACCTCGCTCACCTGCAGACCAGACAGCCCCACTACACTCCTCCTTCCTCCACCCCACAGCCAAGCCCAGCCTCAGAACATCTGTCATCGGTCTTGGGACGGACACACCATGTCCTGGAGGAAGGGCCTCTCAACATCACGGGACTGAGCCAGCTCACTGAGAGCTTCCTCCACCCACCGTCCCCTGTTGTCCTCTCGGGGCCAGGCACCCCAATGGTGCCTCAGACCAGCACACCAGCCTCTGCCACCTCCAAAGCCCCTGGACCCTTCACCCCGAAACCATGGGCACACGTCAGAGTGACTGAGAAGAGTGCCAGAGACTGGGTTGCTACCTGTTGACTTTATCTTTGCTTGGGACACTTTACTTGGGTCATTTTGCTTTTACAGCTTGTCAATAATAAAGGTTATCTTTGCTTCATACACTTGGTTCAGTTCTTTTAGTAAATAAAGTCTTGGTGGAAACTTTTAGAAATGGTTTAAGCCTTTGCATGCTTGTGGGATGGGTAAGGATAGCAGTGGGATGGGCAGGGATACCTTTGGGATGGGTAATAGCTACGGGATGGGTAAGGATAGCAGTGGGATAGATAAGCCTCCAGTGCAAGCATAGTGGGACTGTATGGTCCACCCTCCCAGGTGCCACACCTATGGCCCTTTATTATCAATAACAATTTAATCATTCATCAACACATTTCAACATAAACACAACTCTTCATTAAATGCCCTGTTCATTGTAGCGCCACACAACATACATGGCACAATCTCATCAGTGTGATGAGGCAGGCTGAAGGAAGCATCCATTAAGCATCTACCATCTTATCTTGCCACTCCACTGCTCCAGCTGGGGAGCTGCACCAGTGTTTCAGGAGATTGCGCTGCTTCTTCCCTTCATGTGAAGCTCTGTTGGGGCCTGGCACATCCACAGTGTCTATCAGGTTTCGCCCTTGCCTCCATTCCCCAGGCTCCATGCCCCCATTGCCTTGTTGGAGGTCCACAAGCCTGTTCTGCAACACTGGGTAGCGGGTGCACATGAGATTGTGCAGGATGCAGCAAGCTTCTACGATGTTCCTCACGGTCTCTGGGCGATGCTGCATGGTGGTGAGAAGTACCTGGAACCTGTTGGCCAGGATGCCAAAGCCATTCTCCACCACCCATCTTGCCCTGGACAGCCTGTAGTTGAAGATCCTCTCTTCACGGGTGAGGCATCTGGAAGTGTAGGGCTTCATGAGGTAGGTTCTGAGGGAGAAGGTGTCATCCCCCACGATGAAGTAGGACACATCTTGTGTGTCGTTGGGCAGGGGGTTTGGATCTGGGAAGCCCATGATGAGGTTGCGTTCCAGCCCCTCCTTGAGGTGACTGGCGTTGTATACCTGGGCATCTGAAGCTTACTCATTGCCTGAAGCATCGATGTACATGAACTTGTAGTCAGCATCGACCATGGCAAAGAGGATGATGCTGAAGAAGCCCTTGTAGTGGAAATAATTGGACCCTGAGTTGGCTGGAGCTTTGCAGGCCACGTGCTTCCCATCTGTGGCTCCAACAGTGTGGGGGAAGTTCCACTTCTGATATCACTGCTCTGCAACTTTCTTCCAGCCTTCTTCAGTGGAAGGGCACTGGAGGAGCTCCTCCAGGTATTCTTCGATGATGGCCTGCACCACTTCTCTGACCACAATGCTGATGGTGTTGTTTGGCACCCTCCAGCCATACTGCATGTTCCTGTACGAGGTCCCTGAGGCCAGGTGCCGCAGAGTCAGTGCCATCTTCAGTCCAGGGTCCAGGCTGGGCCAGAAGTTGGTGTTTGTCTTGTCAACCTGGGTCTCAGCCGCTCCACAACTTCATCAAACATGGCTGATGGCATCCTCATGATGTGCTGAATGCACGAGGGTCTTCGTTTCTCAGCTCCACCATCAGCTTGTCATACAGTCTGTACTCGGCTCTTCTCGTGATCCATCTTCGGACCCACACACTTCTTGGACGCCTCCTTTTCCTTGCGTAGAACAGGTGAAAGAGCCTGTAGAGGGCTTCACACTGTTGTAGAATGATGGCGGCTACCAAAAGGAGTGTGCGACGATCCATGGTGGAGATGACTGGATGCTGTGGAAGAGCAAGAGCAAGATGAAGGCTGGAGAGGTCTGCACACCAGGGCTGCTGGACTGAAAGTGAGATCCAGGTCATTTCCTCCCCCTTTTTAGAGGAAATATAGTATAACGGATGTTCCCCGTATGCGTAGCGGATGTAGAACGGAAGTGTTGGATACTTCATCCGCTCAAAAAGTTTTGTGCAGCTCAAAACTTTTTGAGCGGATGAAATCTCAGTAGACGAATGCTGGACGGATAGAGAGTATGAAAAACGTATGCAGTGAGTACAGAATGGATGCATCGCGTTAACCAACGGATGGCAAGCATTTTTCTCCGTTTTACATCCTCTTTCCATCCGTTGGTGCAGTATGACATGGGCTTAAAGAAAGAGAGTGAATAGCAATCCATAGTATTGTAAAAGATAATTAACATTATGTAGGGGGATGTCGAACAGTATTATTCTAGATCCAAAATCTCTTATGTCATGTTATTCTATAATGTATAAACTTTAAAGAGAATTACAATGTCCTCAAATTCAGGTTCAAGTAATTCAGATTTTTGTAAGTTTCACTTATTGAGAATTCTGTTTTTTTGCTGTAAGATTTGATGTCCTCAAGGTCAAAGAAAGGTTTAATCTTTTTACTCTGAATGTAAAATCCTTAAAAATGATTACAACAATCAAGTTCACATCCAAAACAGAGGCTTTCAAACTCATAATAGGATGTTTCAAATTCAAAACAGTTTGAATTCAAAGCATTTTGCATACACCTAGGCATTATTGTCTCCTGACAAAGACAGATTGGAGGAAGTCTGAATTTTGTTGATAGAAGGCCTGAATTACAGAGCCTATCAGAAATTGTTCTTACTTGCTTTGAGAGTTAAGATATGTGGTGAAGCATAATCATAGCCGGTTTAGCTATACTCCAAAGTGTTTTATATCATAAGAAACCATTTCTACCAGCCTTTTGCTTTTAATACTTCTAGGTATATTACCACAACAAAAATAATGTCATGGTTTAAAAATATGACAACTGAAGGCAGAAAGGCCTGCAATTGACTCATCAAGAGAAACTAAACAAATACTGTCATAAAAGTATTATGTATGTATTATGACCATCATGCTGGTCATAAAAGTCTCTGGAGCATTAAACAGGAAAATCAAGGAAGCTTCCAGATGCAGCTTAGATTCTTCATGGAAAATGATAATATTATATTGGAGACAGTGAAATACCCCAGCTTGATCCAGGGTTTGATTTATCAGATCTTAACCAGTGTATTTGACAACTAGTCTTCACTTAGCAGCCATTCAAAGTTAGGACAGGCCACTCCAGAATTCCTTATGACCCATTCCAAAAGTTCTGATGGTCACATGATTGCACATGGAGTGCTTGTCAACCAACACAGATTTACGGCATCCCATAGTCATGTGATCGTGAGTTTTGTCATTTTTTGCTAGTTTCCAGCAAAAAAAAAAAAAAAAGTCAATTAGAGAAAGTAGGTTCATGTAATGACTATGGCATTCGCTTAATAACTGGACATTTACTTAACAATTATTGCAAAAAATGTTACAAAATTAGGTCTCACATGGAGAGTGGAGCTGGCGTCGCAACGATACAGCATGCGATCTTGGAGGTCTGAGATCGCTGCCAATATCTTTGCTCCTGGATGGTCTAAATGGATCTAAACCATCCTGAAGAGACAGTGAATGTAAAGAGCGCATCCTTTGATCCTAGGGATACCGCAAAATCCCTGGTAGATCCAGGAGAAGCTCTTTTTGCCAGCGGCAAAGAGGCAACCATTAAAGCTGCTGAAGTTGGGACAGCTCCGAAATGAAAGAGAACGGAAAGAGAAAGGTTTGGTGAGAACTTTTTCTTTACTTTAAGATTTGAAAGGACACCCTAAGGAAAAGAAAGAATCTGTAAAAGTTTTGACAGAAGTGATTAAGCAGTGATTTTAAACAGGAAGTCAAAAATAATATATATTTTTCTCATTGCTGGATTTTCTACACATAATTTTATATTTTGAAACTGGACAGGTTTTTTTCTTCTTCCACCTATTCTTTCTCTCCTTTTTGACTTTATAATATTCTGGCTAGAGACTCCCTTTTAGTCATCTTTTAAAATATCTTTTCCTCTTTTTAATTAATTTTTATAATATCTTGTTTGGAAAAGGAGGGGGAAAGTAAAAGCAGAAGAAACTTTGTAACACTGCCAACTAGAGGCTTGAAAATATTCTATCTCTTTTTCTTGACCAGACAAAGCTGAGAAAGAACTGAGACTTCTTTTCAAGGACATTGCTTGTTTGATAAGATAGAGGGAAGAGCATGGGAGAGTATTATTGCAGGTGCTCTTCTGGATTTCTATCGATAGCTGGAGTCTGGTGTTGAAGTTTATAGAAAAAAAAGGTGATAATACTCTGGAGAAGAGAGTTATAAATTTTAACAAAAGCCTTGGATAACCAAACAAGGTGCTCTTTTTATTTTTTTTAATCTGGGCTATTTCTTACTTTAACAAGCCCTCTCCTTACTAGCTTACTTTTTGAAATAGCCATTTGGATTTTTGGCCTTTTGGAACTTGTTTTTGTCTTTCTTGTTGTTTTTGAAGTCTAATTTTTATGTTTACATTTTATTTAAAAGGAAAAGCTTCAGTATTAATGATTTCCTTCCTTTTTTTTTCTTTTTAAGGGAGTAGTCTCTTTTCTTTTTTCTCTCTCCCTCCCTTGTATCTTTTTTTTTTTTCTACTTACTTTCCATATTGGGTTTTTTTTTGTGTGGTTTTCTTTTTTTTCTTATGCAACCTTTTGTACCTGAGACTTTTTAATCGGATTAAGGTGTTGAAGAACCTGAAGAACTTTTCTCTTTAGTTTTTTATTTTTTACTTTTCTGCCTTTTTCAGGATTTAACAATTTTTTCTTTTTTGTGTGTGTTTATGGTCTTTTCTTACATTTTTGAGTTTTTCCTGCTATCTAACCAATCGATTGGATTAAGGTATACAAGAACCTGAAGAAATTTATTCTTATTGTTGTTGTTGTTGTTGTTGTTGTTATTTGCTTTCTTTTTCCCCCACTATTTTTACTTGGAATTACAATTGGTTATTTCACAAGTGGATTAAGGTCTTGAAGAACCTGAAGATTTTGAATTGTCCAAAATGAGTAGAAAACTAACAGCCCCTGGTTCCTCAACTTCTACTTCTTCCTCTTCACCATCTGGAGGACAACGCTCAATACAGACAATGTTACAGCAAGAAAAAAAAACAGGAAAAAGTGACCCTGCAGATGATTATGCAAGGAATTCAAAATATTCAAATAAGAACAGAGAATATTGAAAAGAGAACAGAGAACATTGAACAAAGAACAAGAAAAACTGATGAAAAGGTGGAGAACATTCAACAAATGATGATGAAGTATGTTGAGAGATTCCAAAACATTGAAGAAGATAAAAAAAGAGATAAGAAGATTGGAGATATTGATAGCAGATTAACTGTAGTTGAACAAGATAAAAGTGGGATGTTGAGATAGGAGATGGACAGATCAGAATTTTACCTCAGATTCCAAAACATAGAGGAAGAAAAGGGACAAAACCTAGCTGAGAAAATGATAGAAATTTTGGCTGAAGCTTTGGAAATAACTAAAGAGAAGATGATGGATGGAATAGATGAGGTTTATCGAGTCTTCACAAGATATGCAATGAGAAATAGCTTACCAAGAGAAGTTCACATCAGATTTACAAAGAAAGCCATTAAAACGCAAATATTGCAAGTGGCAAAAGAGAAAACATTGAAATATAAAGACAAGGAGATTGTGGTCCTGAAACAAGTACCCAGAAAAGTGAGAGAGATGAGAAGAGAATACCGATTTCTGTCCAAAATTCTACTTAAAAAAGAAGTGAATTATAGATGGCTGATTCCAGAAGGTTTAATGTTTAAATGGCAAGAATAGAGACATAGAATTGACTCAATTGAGAAAGGTGAATTATTTTATACAGAATATTTTGGAGGGAAAGAGGAGGAGGCAGAAAAAGAAATTTCACTAATTGAGTTCCAAGAAGACTGCCAAATGGCGACTGAAAAAGAAGAAGGAGCAGTAGGCGGAAAGGTGGAAGTCAAAGATCTATGAGAGCTGTTAAACCTAACAACAAAATATAACCATGGAAGAGAAAAAACTGATTACAATTAACATAAATGGACTTAACTCAGCTGTTAAAAGAAGGAAAACTTTCCATAAATTAGAGAAATTAAAATTTGATATAATCTGTTTACAAGAAGTACATATCAAAAAGAAACATGAACAATTGCTGATCCAGCCAAAATTAGGGAAAATATTTAAGCCCCTGTCACCCAGCACCAACGGATGGAAAGAGGATGTAAAACGGGAAGAAACACTTGCTATCCGTTGGTTAACGCGAGGCTTCCGTTCTGTACTCACTGTGTCTGTTTTTCATCCTCTCTATCCGTCCAGCATCCGTCGACTGACATTTCATCCGTTCAAAAAGTTTTGAGCTGCACAAAACTTTTTGAGCGGAAAATGTATCCAACGAGCCGTTCTGCATCCGTAATGCATACGGGGAACATCTGTTCTACATCCGTCATCATCCATTACGCATCCCCTATATTCACTAGGCATCCGCTGCGCATCCGCGAAACTCGCATCCGCTCCAGCAGAAAATGGACACAGGGAGGAAGCGAAACGGACGCGGAACGGACACAAAGCGTTAGTAGCACGGACGGAGAAAGAATGAAAGTGGATGCAGCTCGCATACAAAGCATTAAAATGGAAAAAACGTTCGCAGAGAGGACCTATCTCGGATATTTAGGATGTCTGCAGGATGCCTAGAGGATGCAAAAGGACACTGAGCGGAAAACCTATATTTCCTATAAAAAGGAGGAGGAACTCACCTGGATCTCACTTTCAGTCCAGCAGCCCTGGTGTGCAGACCTCTTCAGCCTTCATCTGGCTTTTGCTCTTCCACAGCATCCAGTCGTCTCCACCATGGATCATCACACACTCCTTTTGGCAGCCACCATCGTTCTACAACAGTGCGAAACCATCTACAGGCTCTTTCACCTGTTCTACATGAAGAAAAGGAGTGTCTCGGTCCGAAGTGTCTGGGTCCGAAGAAGTGTCAAGAAGTGTCTGGGTCCGAAGATGGATTGCCAGAAGAGCAGAGTACGGACTGTATAACAACCTGATGGTGGAGCTGAGTAACGAAGACCCTCGTGCATTCCAGAACTTCATGAGGATGCCTCCAGCCATGTTTGATGAAGTTGTGGAGCGGCTGAGACCCAGGTTGACCAAGCAGAGCACCAACTTCCGGCCCAGCCTGGACCCTGGGCTCAAGGTGGCACTGACTCTGCACCACCTGGCCTCAGGGACCACGTATAGGAACATGCAGTACGGCTGGAGGGTGCCACACAACACCATCAGCATTGTGGTCAGAGAAGTGGTGCAGGCCATCATCGAAGAATACCCGGAGGAGCTCCTCCAGTGCCCCTCCACTGAAGAAGGCAGGAAGAAAGTTGCAGAGCAGTGGTATCAGAAGTGGAACTTCTCCCACACCGTTGGAGCCGTAGATGGGAAGCACGTGGCCTGCAAAGCTCCAGCCAGTCAGGGTCCACTTATTTCAACTCCAAGGGCTTCTTCAGCATCATCCTCTTCACCATGGTCGATGCTGACTACAAGTTCACGTACATCAATGCTTCAGGCAACGGGTCAGCTTCAGATGCCCAGGTATATAACGCCAGTCACCTCAAGGAGGGGCTGGAACGCAACCTCATCATGGGCTTCCCAGATCCAGACCCCCTGCCCAACGACACACAAGATGTGCCCTACTTCATTGTGGAGGATGACCCCTTCTCCTTCAGAACCTACCTCATGAAGCCCTACACCTCCAGATGCCTCACCTGTGAAGAGAGGATCTTCAACTACAGGCTGTCCAGGGCAAGGCGGGTGGTGGAGAACGCCTTTGGCATCCTGGCCAACAGGTTACAGGTACTTCTCACCACCATGCAGCATCGCCCACAGACCGTGAGGAGGATCGTAGAAGCTTGCTGCATCCTGCACAATCTCATGCGCACCCGCTACCCAGTCTTGCAGAACAGGCTCGTGGACCTCCAACAAGGCAATGGGGACATGGAGCCTGGTGAATGGAGGCAAGGGTGAAACCTGATAGACACTGTGGATGTGCAAGGCCCCAACAGAGCTTCACGTGAAGGGAAGAAGCAGTGCAACCTCCTGAAACATTGGTGCAACTCCCCAGCTGGAGCAGTGGAGTGGCAAGACAGAATGATAGATGCTTAATGGATGCTTCCTTCAGCTTATCTCATCACACTGATGAGATTGTGCCATGTATGTTGAGTGGGCCTACAATGAACAGGCCATTTAATAAAGAGTTGTGTTTATGTTGAAATGTGTGGATCAATGATTACATTGTAATTGATAATAAAGGGCCATAGGTGTCGCACCTGGGAGGGTGGATCATACAGTCCCACAATGCTTGCACTGGAGATTTATCTATCCCACAGCTATTACCCATCCCAAAGGTATCCCTACCCATCCCACTGCTATCTTAACCTATCCCACAAGCATGCAAAGGCTTAAGCCCATGTCACACTGAACCAACGGATGCAAAGAGGATGTAAAACGAACAAAAAAGCTTGCCATCCGTTCGAAAACGTGATGTACTCACTGCCTCCGTTTGGCTTCCTCTCTATCCGTCCAGCATCCGTTTATGGACATTTCATCCGCTCCAAAAGTTTTGGGCTGCCTAAAACTTTTGCGTGGAAAATGTATCCAGTTCGTCCGTTCTGCATCTACTACGCATCCGTTACGCATCCGTTATATCCGCTTGGCTGCTCATCTGCGCAACTCGCATCCACCCAGACGCAGGGGGGAAGCGGAGCGGACGCGGAACAGATGCAGAACGGATGCAGAACGGATGCAGAATGGATGCAGCACGGAAACAAAACGTTTAAAGGGGAAAAAACGTTTGCAGAGGGGATCTATCTCGGATATTAAGGATGTCTAGAGGATGCCTAGAGGATGCAAAGGGTCACCTATACTGCCTATAAAAAGGGGGAGCAACTCGTCTGCATCTCACTTTCAGAACAGCAGCCCACCTGTGCAGACCTCTGCAGCCTTCATCTGACTCTTCCTCTTCCACAGCATCCAGTCATGTCCACCGTGGATCGTACCACAGTCCTTTTGGGAGCCACCATCCTTCTGCAACAGTACGAAGCCATCTACAGGCTCTGTGAACTCTACTACGGGAAGAAAAAGAGGCGGCCAAGAAGCGTCTGGGTCCGAAAATGGATCGGGAGAAGAGCAGAGTATGGACTGTACAACAAGCTGATGGTGGAGCTCAGGAACGAAGACACTCGGGCATTCCAGAACTTCATGAGGATGCCTCCAGCCCTGTTTGACGAAGTTGTGCAGAGCCTGACACCCAGGTTGACCAAGGCAAATACCAACTTCTGGCCCAGCCTGGAACCTGGGCTCAAGATGGCACTCACTCTGCACCACCTGGCCTCAGAGACCACCTACAAAAGCATGCAGTACAGCTGGAGGGTGCCACACAACACCATCAGCATTGTGGTCAGAGAAGTGGTGCAGGCCATCATCGAAGAATACAAGGAGGAGCTCCTCCAGTGCCCCTCCACTGAAGAAGGATGGAAGAAAGTTGCAGAGCAGTGGTATCAGAAGTGGAACTTCCCACACACCGTTGGAGCCATCGATGGCAAGCACGTGGCCTGCAAAGCTCCAGCCAAATTGGGGTCCACTTATTCCAACTACAAGGGCTTCTTCAGCATCATCCTCTTCGCCATGGTCGATGCTGACTACAAGTTCATGTACATCGATGCTTCAGGCTACGGCTCATCTTCAGATGCCCAGGTATACAACGCCAGTCACCTCAAGGAGGGGCTGGAAGGAAACCTCATCGTGGGCTTCCCAGATCCAGACCCCCTGCCCAACGACACGGAAGATGTGCCCTACTTCATCATGGGGGATGACGCCTTCTCCCTCAGAACCTACCTCATGAAGCCATACACTTCCAGACTCCTGACCCGTGAAGAGAGGATCTTCAACTACAGGCTGTCCAGGGCAAGGCGGGTGGTGGAGAACGCCTTTGGCATCCTGGCCAACAGGTTCCAGGTACTTCTCACCACCATGCAGCATTGCCCAGAGACCGTGAAGAGGATCGTGGAAGCTTGCTGCATCCTGCACAATCTCATGCGTACCCGCTACCCAGTCTTGCAGAACAGGCTCGTGGACCATCAACAAGGCAATGGGGACATGGAGCCTGGGGAATGGAGGCAAGGGTGAAACCTGATCGACACTCAGGATGTGCAAGGCCACAACAGAGCCTCACGGGAAGGGAAGAAGCAGCGCAACCTCCTGAAAAACTGGTGCAACTCCCCAGCTGGAGCAGTGGAGTGGCAAGACAGGATGGTAGATGCTTAATGGATGCTTCCTTCAGCCTATCTCATCACACGGATAAGATTGGGTCATGTATGTTGGGTGGGCCTACAATAAACAGGGCGTTTAATAAAGAGTTGTGTTTATGTTGACATGTGTGGATGATTGATTACATTATTACTGATAATAAAGGGCCATCGGTGTGGCACCTGGGAGGGTGGACCATACAGTCCCACTATGCTTGCACTGGAGGTTTATCTATCCCACAGCTATTAGCCATCCCAAAGGTATCCCTGCTCATTCCACAGGTATCCCTGCCCACCCCACTGCTATCTTAACCCATTCCACAAGCATGCAAAGGCTTAAGCCAATTCTAAAAGTTTACACCAAGACTTTATTAAAAAAAACAAATGAAGCAAGTGTGTGAATCAAAGATAAACTTTATTGAACAACAAGCTGTAAAAAAAAAAAAGTCCCAAATCAAGTGCCCAAATAAAGTCCACAGGTTGCCAGCTACCTGGTCTCTGGCACTCTTCTTGGTCACTCGGAGGTGTGCCCAGTCTCAGGGGTGAAGGGTCCAGGGGCTGTGGTGGTGGGTGGTGCTGGAGTGCCTGGCCTCGAGAGGACAACAGGGGACGGTGTGTTGAGAAAGGTCTCGGACAGCTGGCTCAGCCCCGTGATGCTGAGAGGTCCTTCCTCCATGCCATGGGGTGTCAGCCTCAGTACTGATGACAGATGTACTGAGGCCGGGCTTGGCTGTGGGGTGGAGGAAGGAGTAGTCTAGTGGGGCTGTCTGCTCTGCAGCTGGGTGAGGACTGGGGTGGGTGGCATCGCTGTTGTCAGTGGCATCATTGGTGTGAGTGGCATCGCTGTCGTCGGTGGCATCATTGTCGTGGGTGGCATCGGTGGCATCAGTGAAACAGGTGGCAACGGTGTCGCCCGATGACTCTGTGCCTGGACTGGGAAGGACTGCTGCCTGTGCTGCTGAACCTCCTGGTAGCCGTAGCCCTGGTAGGTGAGGGGCTGTGGGAAGCCTTGGAATGGGAGGGACATCACCTGGGGTGGAGGAGCAGGCCTGGACTGGGTGGGAGCAGGTTCCTCTGGGTCTGGAGGGTTGTGAAGCAGCTTGGTGATCCGGTCCTTCACGTGCTGGTACTGTGGATCCGCCATTTCCTTGAGGGTCTGTTTGACATAGGTGAGGAAGGGCTTGCGGTTGGAGGATGAGGAGTCGGTGTGGACCAGCTGAGAGAGGAGATCTATGCTGGTGCGGATGGTGTCCCTGATCTCCAGCAGGACATTGTGGCTCTGCCCCTCCAGCTGTCTGGCTCTCTGCCTTTCTGCGGAGGCGGAACTGGGGGGGGTGGATGCGTCTAGGACTGTGGTGGACTCGATGTCTCCTTTCTCCCACCGCACCAGGGAGTCCTCTACGCACTCCACCACGCTTACCACACCTGTCCGCGGGTTCTCCGCCGTGGCAAGCTCCACAGAAACCTGCCTGGAGACAGGGACTGACTCTCAGCCGGAAGAGGACTGGGTGGCAGCAGGCTGCCGGAGAGAGAGGGTCGTGAGAGGGGCTGCTGGTGCTCCTCGGTGGCAGACCTCACCCTCCAGGAAGCTGCACCTGGCCATGACATAGGTCTCTCTGTCTGTCAGCTTAACCGTGGCCTGGCCAGATTTCTTCAGGTGCAGCTTCCCGTACCAGGTGTGCATGTGCTTCCACCAGCCGAGGAGCACCTCCGAAGTGTAACCCATACTCTCTGCCCTCTCTCTCCAAGCAGCCTGCTTCCACTTGGTGTCCCTGTACAGCCGGTGTCCCTTCTGCCACAAATAGCCATTCTCACTCAGCCACTCCAGCACCTCATCCTCGTGCGCCTCCTCAATGGAGTATTGCCTCCTCTCCCGTTGTCGCATACGCCTCTTCCTCCCTTTGGCAGGACCAGATGGGCCCTCATCAGAGGGGCTCCCAGGTAGTAGGGGCTGCTCCTCCACACCACCACCACCAGCAGCAGCACCAGCAGAATCATCATCATCATCCTCACCAGCAGGATCATAATCAGCAGCAGCAGCAGCAGCAGCAGCAGCAGCAGGACCAGGATCAGCAGCAGTAGAGTAAGCACCAGCAGGGCCAGCAAGTCCAGGAGCACGAGCAGGACCAGGAGCACGAGCAGGACGAGCAAGACCCTGCGGTTGCGCCATCCGCTCCCATCCGTTGGGCTTCCGTTCCGCCTCCGCTTTGCATCCGCCCTGCGTCCTCCCCGCGTCCGTGTTATCCGCTCCGGTTATGCAAATTTTTGCCCCTTTTAAGAGCGGATAACAACGGATGGAACATTTTGCTCCTCCGCTGTGTCCTTTTTGCATCCGTTGGCCAGCGTGACATGGGCTTTAATATTTGATTGAAAATATGAGAATATATACAATGTAATTGTAACTGAAGACTACAAAATGGAAGCACAAAACAATTTGTAAACCAACCGACACACTGTGTGTCATCTATATGGAAGATGGCTTGATGTTTTTATGTTTTGTTTGTCTATGTTTGGCTTAAACACCAATAATTTTTTTTAAAAAAAATTAGGTCTCACATGCTGATCTGCCATGACTTATAATCGTAATTCCAGCCTTAAGTATGATTGTAAATCAAGGACTACCTGTACATATGAGAGTTTGGTAGATGGTTAGCCATATATTGATTTTTTAATAAAATAAATTTGCAACATGATCTGGAAATTAACACTTAACATACTTAAAAAAATAGAATGGAAAAAAATGGTTATTTTTGTTTTGAAGTTACTAGAGAAATAAACACTTTCCCCATTCCTTTTTTTTCCAAACTAAATTTGCCTCCAGACATTTTCCCACAGGTACACTTCTAGTATCTCTTATATTTCCCAATGACCTGTGTTGCCCTCAAGTGTGCAGTAATTAAGACTGCTGATTCATTCTAAGGTTGACTGGTCTGAGGCTAGGAAACATACTGAACTGTATTCCAGATACTATAAAAGAAATTCTGCACCAAAAAAGATTAGACATGCATGCACTGGTGAAAGAAGTCAACCAAAAGTCTCAGAAAAAAGAAGTACAATGGAACCTTGCGTCATGAACGCTTCTGTTTGTGACTAAATTGGGTGACGACCAAAAATTTGGGGAAATTGTTACTTCTGGTCATGAACAGATTCTTGGGTACTGATCAAATACAGCCACGGCGATTTTCCTTGCCATGGCGATTTCCCCTTCCGTGCATGTGCAGAATTGTAGGTGCATGCACAGTTAATCTAGCTTCTGTTTGCAACCAAATTGGGTTGTGATCGAAATCCTGGAACGAATTACAGTATGACCCGAGGTTCCACTGTATAAAGTAAAGAAATAATTCTTAATAATTCATTATAAAGGTTGTTTACAGGTCTAATTCCAGGAAAGCTGAAGAGTATTACTGTATCTAGTTCAGAGAACCCAATGTCAGCCTTGGTCACGCGGGCTGCCATTTCGGGAAGTGGATGACTTGCTACCTACCTTGAGGAGCCAGAGAGCCAAAAGGAAATTGCAAACAGCTGAGAGGCACTAATTCAGAGACTGATGGTGTTTCCCTTATTTAGCAGAAGGCATTTCCCTTATTCGGCTATTGGGAGTTGATCATCGGATGTGATGAAGGCGGGTGGCTTTTGTGCGGGGTTAAAAGGTGGTGGGGAGCACTAGGCAAGCAGTTCTGACTAAATCTGCATTACATGATGGTCAGATCGTGCCATTTGCAAGTAGGAGATAAACACTTCAGTAAAGCAAAGTGTGTTTGTGGTTATTCTCAGCTTATTGAAGTGGAACCTGACACCCAAATTCTTGTTGAAGGAATTTTTGAAAAGTACTATAATAAAATCTTAGATTAAAGCACATGTGACAAAGTCCCAGAATTAAACATGTATTTCTATTTAAATGAATCTCAGATGGCAGAACTTGAAGAAAGCTTTTATTCAAGATCTTGGAGAAGCACTGCCAAGGAAAAGAGTATTGTACTAAATGACCCAATGAATGATTTTCATGATGTTAAGAAGTTCTATAGTTCAGCAATATTTCATACATTTGAGTGTTTCTATACACTGCAATATTGCCCTAATTCTTTTCTTGTACTGACCACGACAGTATTTAAATAAGTTTATTTTCCAAGCTCCTCATTTAAAAAGCCTATTATTCCATAACAATGTCAGGATTTTTATATTTATTAGAGATAAATATTTATCTTATAAAAATGTACATTTTTACTATTGAAGCAGCAGAACAATTATGTGTCTTTTAATAAGGTGAAAAGCAATGGTGTTAACACATACAATTATTTAGATTTGAACAGCATTCAGAATCCAAGGCTTTGCATAAAAACAGCAATTCGAACAGAACTCCTTGACAAATGTATCCCCCATCTTCTCTGTCATGCAAGAATGATATAAATGTAACCTGAAAATTCTAATCCTCTGCAAAAAAAATCAATATTCCATATTATATACATTAGGAAATCCTCCATTTTCCCAATTTAATCCTCTATAATAAGATATTCTCGCAATCTTTCTTTAGCCATCAAGTACTCATTCAAAATGAAAGCAACTCTACAGTTCAGAAGGCGGTCTCATTCCCAGCTTTTATTCCTTATAACATTTAACAACACAAATCTGACCATGTCTACTTAAAAGTAAGAGCTACTTCCTGTGGCAATTGCTCTCTGGGAAGTGTGTTTAGAACTGACTAGTCACATGTTTTCATAGCTGACAGATTAGAATGCAACAAAACATTCTTGCATTGTTCTGCTATGCTAATCACTGCATGGCAGTTTATGTAAAAACAACACAACTTGGAAAAAGCCATGATAAAATGAGGACTATTAGTCATATGAGAGTAAGGATCTGCTTCCTATTTTCCTTGATCATCACAACTTCAGTCTAGACTGAAGTCATCGGAACTGATGGTCTAGACTGAAGTCATCTTATTGGATGTTACCTCATTTCTACAAGTATATATGAGGTGTGCATCAGCTCTAATTGGATTCAGAAATCCCGCCTTCCACTTTCTTTACAGAATTAGGCCTAGGGTGGCCAGTTGGATCATTGTGATGACCTGGCCACTATTTTTTGTATCTATATACACATACCCTTTTCTCTAAGCAATTTAATTATCATTTCTTGCATCAACTAACATGCTATTGCTTTTAGGTGCCATAAGTCTAACACAGAAGGAATATTCAGTTGTGTGTTTCAGCTGTTTTTTTTTTTTTTTTAAGGAAGCAGTGAATCACTAGGCAATGATGAGAACTCCCGTCTCACCTTGCTTACCAATCTTTGGCTAATCCTTATTCCTGCAGCTGATTAACCACCAGACTATCACAGTGCCCTTGTATGTCTCAGTTCCCACCCAGTAACTAATGTTTTGTTTTTTTTAAGGAAAAAACAACCAAACTCCTGGATAAACACAATGCAGATAAGGATGAGAAAACATTAAGATAAGAGTGTGGATTTTTACACCCTTATTGGTCAGTCTGTGGGAGCTTTGGACAGCTCATCTAAAGAACTTGGGAGCTGCAGTGGGGATGAATGTGAGTCTCTGAGAAAATAATTATGATGATTTGGGAAATGACCACAGCGTTGTGGAAAATGCCTTACATCTTCTAACAAATCAGTTGTATCTTTACATACCATATATTGTTGTGGAATTGTAGATGATAAGGTAGTTAAATTCACATTTCTGTGATTCTATATCCAAGTCTCCAATTTTTAAGATCAGCTGCTTTCCATGAGGTACCTGAATTTTCTTTTCACAGACAGTATGATTGGGATAAGTTCTAGGATAGTTTTTGGATGTCAGAGTTCCACTGTCTCGGTAGATGACTATAGACCCACATCCATCACCTATTTGAAGAAAGAGATGAAAATTTAAGTCTTCATCAATTAAGTATATACCTCCTGCACTGCACGACACATTCAACTCTGTTAAAATATTACTGCCCATTTACTATTCTCCTAGATTTAAACATCTATTTTTAAAATAGGTTCTCAATTATCTCTTGTAAAAAGAAAGAGAGGTGTGAATCACCAATTCAGAGGTTACTAAGCTTACATGAAAAATGTTCTTTGTTGTCAAAAATAATAGTGAGACGTGTGCCAAAGCCAATTTACCCATTCGGCACATGAGGCATAATACCCAGGGCCCATAAAAATCTCTTAATTGTTTTTTAATAATAAAGAATAGAAATGAAATAGAATTTATTAATTTTAAGCCTTTTAATAAATATTTAATTTCATGATTTTTAGGCAAGCATGCAGACAAGGAAGACACAATATTTGAGCATCAAACTAATGATTTTATTTGTAATTTATAGGTATAGTGAGGATATTAAAATTTAGTAGATATGTGATGTACACTACAACTAATCAGAAATGATTACTACAAAATATTACATATTATGCACTATTTACAATTCTCTACTTCTCTGTAAAAATACAAAGAAAATATTGAAAATCATATGAAATATCTAACAAACAAAATATGCTACAGAAAATATGCTAAACTACGGTCAGAACAATGGCTTGGTGTAATCTTTTAACCCATCCCATGGCATTTCTTGAAAAGATCTCTTAGCAGGCCCCAAAATACTACAAAGCACATGATAATGTATTATTTAAAGCACACTGAAAACAGTTATAGACCAAGGAACTATTGTATATAGAAAAATGGATGCCAGTAAGCATGAATCCCTATTATAGAAAGTCACTATCCTAGACTGCCTATCCTTCACAGCTCAATATATCAATTCTTTATGATAGATTTACAACATGTATTTTTATCAAAGCTGCTGGGTGACAGGGTGAGCTCCTGTCATTTGCTCCAGCTACTGCTCACCTAGCAGTTTGAAAGCATGTAAATCTGAGTAGATAAATAGGTACCATTTCAGTGGGCTCATTAATGGGGACATGAAATGAGCCCCCAACTATCGGACAACAGTGATGTCACCAGCTGATCCTTTTACCATGGAAGTGCTTTGATGTTTCCCACATGGAAGTATAGGATCTATCTTTATATCAGTGCTGGTGTTCCTTATGAACACTTCAGAACATTCTTGGAAAATAAAATGGTGGTGACTACAATGTGGTGTTCTGTTTAATAGTGTTACATTAACATGCTAGAAAGCATCATAAGAAACTTGAGAGAATGATGGGAAACAACCTTACCCACCTGTTGTCTATCCAACTCCTCATAGTAAGTATTTGGTGAAAGTGCCCACAACATACTCTTAACATTTCAAATAAGGTTGGAAGTTATGACCTAAATTGTTGCTACTTTGGGCAGAGGTAGCATTGGGAGAAAGCTTGCAAGTATTACTACCGCTATATATCTAGATATTTGATCCATAGTTTGCTGATTTATATGAAGGGAAAATCAAGATTCCTCTGGAAAAAAAGTAACATAGCCCCAGGTTTCAAATGCAATGCTGGTGAAATATACAAAGCAGCCACAACTGATTAAAAGATAGGCAGAGTTGCTTTAAGGCTTGCTGGACGGACACATGTATGCCCTGAAGATATTCTGCTTGGCTCTGGTGGAAGAGTTTCCTAGTCAGGGATATCTACATCCTGAAAATCTTGGGACAGCCTCAAAACAGTCATGCTTCAAGCAGCTGCCACCGATTCCTGACTTTGAGAAAAGATCCAGATGAATACACATGATACATGCACTAAATCTCTTTTCTTCAACTGAAAATGCTTGAGTGTCATTTAAATTGGACAGCGGTCCACAAAAGTTCACATTATAATAAACTGATCGGTCTTTAAGAAGTCACAGGGCTTTTGAATGCTCTGATTTGTACAAGTGTAACACCCATTTGTTAATGTCAAAAAGCAAGTCTCTTCTCAAGGAATTTGTGTCTGGCCTTCTTCAATTAATGGAATAACAGAAATGAATAATGTCAGCATTTAATAGGAAGTGGGTGGAGTAATTTTTCAGCTGAGTAGCATGGTGTTTCATCTACTTTGGCTTCCATGTTAACTAAGCTAAAGGGTTAAATTCTCAAGCAGATTTTTCAGGAAACAGCTCCAGTTTTCTTTCCTGAGTGGAACCTTCAATTCAAGAAATATTAGGCCTCAAGAAATGGCATTGTTTGTGGCTTAACTCTTTCTTCTCTTTTGTTCCTCAGATTGGATCTCTCTCCCATTTTCTTTTCAGAAGCACAGCAATGTTAAAGTTCCTTGTCTGAATTTTATCCAAGGAAGAACGGGAAGGAACATCAGCCCAAAGAAAATAGGACCAGTGATTTTCACTTTTGCTTGCTTCCAAAATAATTATGAAACTACTGCTCTTACAGTAATTGCTTACTATGTTTTACAAGAAAGAGATGGGAATTATTTGATGCGCACAGTGTTCTTGTGTATATTCTACAATATTATGTCAGAGAGTTCAATCTACTATATTGAAACACATTTAACTTTAAGCAAACTGTTCATTCCACTCTGTGTTCCACATAGGTGTCATGTTGAACCACAATTCTCTATTTTGGTTATAAAACAGAGAATTGCATTTTCAAGATTAACATCCAAGAGATAAGAGGAAGGATGGGCACTACTTCTTCTTCTAACTTGCTAAACTATGGTTTAGCACACCAGGACTAAATATTCCAAACAATCTGATATCTGGAAGTAGCAATCTTTATTTGACCAAAGGTTGCTTACTTGCAGACTTGGTCTCTTGATGGTCATCACATGGTAATATGGCTGTGTCTAAAGGATGCATTGAATAAAAATGGCTATACAGCCCTTTCAAAGCAGTTTACTGTGTCAGCATATTGACCCCAACAATCTGGGTCCTCATTTTACTAACCTCAAAAGGATGGATGGCTGAGTCAACCTTGAGCTGGTCAGGAGCAAACTCCTGACTGTAGGCAGATAGCCTGCAATACTGCATTCTAACCACTGTGGCACCACAGCTCTTATGCCAAATTTTGGCTTGCTATCTTAAGCCCATGTCACACTGGCCAACGGATGCAAAAAGGACACAGCGGACGAGCAAAATGTTCCATCCGTTGTTATCTGCTCTTAAAAGGGGCAAAAATTTGCATAACCGGAGCGGATAACACGGACGCGGGGAAGACGCAGGGAGGATGCAAAGCGGATGCAGAACGGAAGCCCAGCGGAAGGAAGCAGATGGGAGCGGATCGTGCAACCGCAGGGCTTCCGGGGGGGCTCAGAAAAGCGGATGCGGAAAGGATACAGCGGATGCAGAACGGACGCCGAACGGATGAAGCGGATGCACAGCGGATAAAGCGGATGCACAGCAGAAGCCTAGCGGATGCACAGTGGAAGTGGAACAGATGCCGAGCGTTAATTGCGCATGCGGGGGGAAAGCATTGTGTAAGCCCCCCGGATATAAAGGGAAGCAGCTCGCACGTGGCCAGCATTCCGAGGAAAGACCTGCTGCTGGACACTTCGAGTTCCTTGCCTGGCCTGCCTGAATGCCTTCCTGCCAGCCTTGCTGCCAGCCTGCCTTCCAGCCAGCCTTGGTGCCTGCCTACCTGCCTACCTTCCTGCCAGCCTTCCTGCCAGCCTACCAGCCAGGCGTCCTGCCAGCCTGCCTGCCAGCCTACCTGACAGCCTACCTGCCAGGCATCCTGCCACCCTTGGTGCCTGCCTGCCACCCTTGGTGCCTGGCTTCCTGCCTGCCAGCCAGCAACCCCACAACCATGGGGAGGAATCGAAAGCCTCAGCAGCCTGCCGCCATCCCTGGCAAGAGGGACAGGGCCAACCTCCCGCCCCCTGCCCCTGACTCTGCTTCTGCTGGGGCTTCTGCTGAAGATGCTCCTGGCGGTGGTGCTCCTGCTGGTGCTTACTCTGTTGAAGCTGCTCCTGGTCCTGCTCATGCTCCTGGACTTGCTCGTCCTGCTCGTGCTCCTGGTCTTGCTCGTCCTGCTCGTGTTCCTGGTCCTGCTCATGCTCCTGGACTTGCTGGCCCTGCTGGTGCTTACTCTACTGCTGCTGATCCTGGTCCTGCTGCTGATGATCCTGCTGCTGCTGCTGCTGCTGCTGCTGCTGATGATGATGATGATGATGATGATTATGATCCTGCTGCTGCTGCTGGTGGTGGTGTGGAGGAGCAGCCCCTACTCCCTGGGAGCCCCTCTGATGAGGGCCCATCTGGTCCTGCCAAAGGGAGGAAGAGGTGTATGCAACAACGGGAGAGGAGGCAATATTATATTGAGGAGGCGCACGAGGATGAGATGCTGGAGTGGCTGAGAGAGAACGACTATCTGTGGCGGAGGGGACACCGGCTGTACAGGGACACCAAGCGGAAGCAGGCTGCTTGGAGAGAGAGGGCAGAGAGTATGGGTTACACTTCAGAGGTGCTCCTCGGCTGGTGGAAACATATGCACACCTGGTACGGGAAGCTGCACCTCAATAAATCTGGCCAGGCCACTGTGAAGCTGACAGAGAGACCTACGTCATGGCCAGGTGCAGCTTCCTGGAGGGTGAGGTCCGCCACCGAGGAGCACCAGCAGCCCCTCTCACTACCCTCTCTCTCCGGCAGCCTGCTGAGAGCCAGGCCTCTTCCGGCCGAGAATCAGTCCCTGTCTCCAGGCAGGTTTCTGTGGAGCTTGCCACGGCGGAGAACCCGCAGACAGGTGTGGTAAGCGTGGTGGAGTGCGTAGAGGACTCCCTGGTGCGGTGGGAGAAAGGAGACATCGAGTCCACCACAGTCCTAGCCGCATCCACCCCCCCCACTCCGCCTCCGC
Source organism: Laticauda colubrina (assembly GCA_015471245.1). Taxonomy (NCBI): domain Eukaryota; kingdom Metazoa; phylum Chordata; class Lepidosauria; order Squamata; family Elapidae; genus Laticauda; species Laticauda colubrina. The sequence continues at coordinate 64,589,883 of BLBF01000007.1, read as the reverse complement.
AGAAAGGCAGAGAACCGGACAGCAGGAGGGGCAGAGCCACACTGTCCTGCTGGAGATCAGGGACACCATCCGCACCAGTATAGATCTCCTCTCTCAGCTGGTCCACACCGACTCCTCCTCCTCCAACCGCAAGCCCTTCCTCACCTATGTCAATCAAACCCTCAAGGAAATGGCGGATCCACAGGACCAGCTGGTGAAGGACCGGATCACCGAGCTGCTTCACAACCCTCCAGACCCAGAGGAACCTGCTCCCACCCAGTCCAGGTCTGCTCCTCCACCCCAGGTGATGTCCCTCCCATTCCAAGGCTTCCCACAGGCCCTCACCTACCAGGGCTACGGCTACCAGGAGGTTCAGCAGCACAGGCAGCAGCCCTTCCCAGGCCAGGCACAGAGTCATTGGGCGACACCGTTGCCACCAGTTCCACTGATGCCACCGATGCCACCCACGACAATGATGCCAACGATGACAGTGACGCCACCCACACCAATGATGCCACCCACGACAGTCCTCACCCAGCTGCAGAGCAGACAGCCCCACTACACTGCTCCTTCCTCCATCCCACAGCCAAGCCCGGCCTCAGTACATCTGTCATCAGTACTGGGACTGACACCCCATGGCATGGAGGAAGGACCTCTCAGCATCACGGGGCTGAGGCACCTTCCTGAACACACCGTTCCCTGTTGTCCTCCCGGGGCCAGACACTCCAGCACCACCCACCACCACAGCACCTGGACCCTTCACCCCTGAGACTGGGCACACCTCCGAGTGACCGAGAAGAGTGCCAGAGACCGGGTAGCTGGCTACCTGTGGACTTTATTTGGACACTTGACTTGGGTCATTTTTTTTTACAGCTTGTTGTTCAATAAAGTTTATCTTTGATTCACACACTTGCTTCATTTGTTTTTTTTAATAAAGTCTTGGTGGAAACTTAGAATTGGCTTAAGCCTCTGCCTGCTTGTGGGATGGGTTAAGATAGCAGTGGGGTGGGCAGGGATACCTGTGGAATGAGCAGGGATACCTTTGGGATGGCTAATAGCTGTGGGATAGATAAACCTCCAGTGCAAGCATAGTGGGACTGTATGGTCTACCCTCCCAGGTGCCACACCTATGGCCCTTTATTATCAATAACAATGTAAGCATTGATCCACACATTTGAACACAACTCTTTATTAAATGCCCTGTTTATTGTAGGCCCACCCAACATACATGGCCCAATCTCATCCGTGTGATGAGACAGGCTGAAGGACAGGCTCCATGCCCCCATTGCCTTGTTGACGGTCCACGAGCCTGTTCTGCAAGACTGGGTAGCGGGTGCGCATGAGATTGTGCAGGATGCAGCAAGCTTCCACGATCCTCCTCACGGTCTCTGGGCGATGCTGCATGGTGGTGAGAAGTACCTGGAACCTGTTGGCCAGGATGCCAAAGGCGTTCTCCACCACCCGCCTTGCCAGCCTGTAGTTGAAGATCCTCTCTCCACGGATGAGGCATCTGGAGATGTAGGGCTTCATGAGTTAGGTTCTGAGGGAGAAGGCGTCATCCCCCATGATGAAGATGGGCACATCTTGCGTGTCATTGGGCAGGGGGTCTGGATCTAGGAAGCCCATGATGAGGTTACCTTCCAGCCCCTCCTTGAGGTGACTGGCGTTGTATACCTGGGCATCTGAAGATGAGCCGTAGCCTGAAGCATCGATGTACATGAGCTTGTAGTCAGCATCGACCATGGCGAAGAAGACGATGCTGAAGAAGCCCTTGTAGTTGAAATAAGTGGACCCCGACTTGGCTGAAGCTTTGCAGGCCACGTGCTTGCCATCGATGGCTCCAACGGTGTGTGGGAAGTTCCACCTCTGATACCACTGCTCTGCAACTTTCTTCCATCCTTCTTCAGTGGAGGGGCACTGGAGGAACTCCTCCTTGTATTCTTCGATGATGGCCTGCACCACTTCTCTCACCACAATGCTGATGGTGTTGTGTGGCACCCTCCAGCCGTACTGCATGCTTTTGTAGATGGTCCCTGAGGCCAGGTGGCGCAGAGTGAGTGCCACCTTGAGCCCAGGTTCCAGGCTGGGCCGGAAGTTGGTGTTTGCCTTGGTCAACCTGGGTGTCAGGCGCTGCACAACTTCGTCAAACATGGCTGGAGGTATCCTCATGAAGTTCTGGAATGCCCGAGAGTCTTTGTTCCTGAGCTCCACCATCAGCTTGTTGTACAGTCCGTACTCTGCTCTTCTCCCGAACCATTTTCATACCCAGACACTTCTTGGCCGCCTCTTTTTCTTCCCGTAGTAGAGTTCACAGAGCCTGTAGATGGCTTCGTACTGTTGCAGAAGGATGGTGGCTGCCAAAAGGACTGTGTTACAATCCACGGTGGACATGACTGGATGCTATGGAAGCGCAAGAGTCAGATGAAGGCTGCAGAGGTCTGCACAGGTGGGCTGCTGGTCTGAAAGTGAGATCCATGTGAGTTGCTCCCCCTTTTTATAGGCAGTATAGGTGTCCCTTTGCATCCTCTAGGCATCCTGTAGACATCCTTAATATCCGAGATAGGTCCCCTCTGCGAACGTTTTTTCCGTTTTAAATGATTTGTTTCCGTGCTGCATCCATTCTGCATCCGTTCTGCATCTGTTCCGTGTCCGTTCCACTTCCTCCCTGCGTCCGGGCGGATGCGCGTTGCGCGGATGCACAGTGGACGCCTAGCGGATATAGTGGATGCGTAACAGATGCGTAGCGGATGTGTAGTGGATGCAGAACGGACGAACTGGATACATTTTCCGTGCAAAAGTTTTGGGCAGCCTAAAACTTTTGGAGCGGATGAAACGTCAGTAAACGGATGCTGGACGGATAGAGAGGAAGCAAAACGGAGGCAGTGAGTACATCGCGTTTTCGAACGGATGGCAAGGTTTTTTGTCCATTTTATATCCTCTTTGCATCCGTTGGCTCAGTGTGACATGGGCTTTAAACAACAACCACATTTTGTAAATGAAAGTTTATGATTTAGTATATTGTACAAATCCAACTAACTATATTTAATAAGTGATGGGTTAAACAAATTATGTCTTAGTGCAATATATGAACCCAATCATCATCTTATTCAGTTTTACAAGCTAAAATGTAAAGCAATGATGCAGGATATTTTTCTTAAATTATATTTTTGGGATGCTACCCAAGATAATACAATACATTGCACCATTTGTACTCTTTCTGAAGCATTCAGTCACAGTAAGACAGAAGAATTTGAAACAGTTCTTTACATATTTGAAATTCAAGAAGGATCACTTAAAGTTAAAATGTTAATTCTCACCCTAGTTGGATTCCTTCCACTGGCTTGCCTTCTATTCCTTATAAGAATAATTAAAAATTGACAAAGACTAATTTTCTAAATTACAGTTAATTAATAAATAAATATATTGGGAAACCAGTATTATAGTACCATTGTACGTTAAATCTTGCTGACAAACCTTAGAAATAAATCATATTGTACAACACATAACCTGTATAACAGTGGAACAGATCTGGGTCTACTATTTGTTAAGTTTTTAAGAGGCCAGATACCACCTCTCAGCCCCCGCATACCCGCTGCGCATGCAATTCTCCCCCACTGCTCCCTTACCTGCACTGGCATCCCAGCTGATTTTTCGCCTGTTTGAGGCCTTTTTCGGCCTGCTAGAGGCTTGAGGCAAGTCTCTGCAGGCTTTGCAGGCTGGAAAATGGCTCAGTTTTGTCACTTCTGATATTTCCGGAAATACAGGAAGTGATGAAATGGGCCTATTTTTCAACATGCAAAGCCTGCAGAGGCATCTCTCAAGCCTTTGGCAGGCTGAAAAAGGCCCAAAAATCAGCTGGGAGGTGCGTGTATGCGTAGTGAGGTAAGTTTACCTGGGACCCGCATGCCCACACAAATGGCTCTGTGTGCCATCGATGGCACGTTCGACATCACAGGACTAGATGATGCTCATGGTCCCTTCCAATTCTGAATTCTATTATTTTATGTTGCTCTGCTTTACTCTGACTACTGTTTACATAGTATGTACAAACAATAACAGAGAATCTTTGCTCATCAGTCTATCCTCCATATTATTTCAAATCAAGCCACACATCAGATAAATGTTTGGGATTATCTATTTTAATACAAGGTATAACATCACATTATCTGACTTACTCTTTATAACAATGCACCTGTAATGCTGACGAGGAAGAAGCTGAGATACAGGCACTGCTCAGCCTAAGGTCACCTACCAAACTCATTACAAATCTGAGTTTGAAACAACTGACCTCTCAGCACTCATTCTTAGGCAGCTATACTTTGTAGCATAAATATATTTCCCGGTTTTATAAAGATATAACAAACAAAAGACTGTTTTCATTCATGCTTAGTTTTGTCCAAAGTGAAAGACAGGTCTAAGATATAGCTAGTCTACAAAGTTATTAAGAAATTGTACATACTGTGCACCTATTACTTCTTTGTTGCACTGAATACAATCTGAAAATTGCAATATGTGATGACTAATGCAGTTTGCAAAATTCTGTGTTTAAGTTGTAGATGTCTTTATCAGAACTGCTGTCTTATTTCTTTAAACATATTTTTTCCTATCACATATTTTGTTTATCTTCTTGAAAATTTAGAACCTAACCCTCCTCTTTTTTTAAGCAAACTACAGCAATAGGTTCTAATTGATGTATTGACCAAACTATGGATTTTGTATTTTCTCCTCCCCTCCCCCCCAAAAATAGTTATTTTACAATCTTATAACTAGATAAACAGATAAAGCTGTTGTGGATTAACAGGGTCAAACAATATAAATCACCCAAATCAACTAATATATTATAACTCAAGGTTCTATTTGCAAAGCCATGTTTTCTAGCTATATTAGACAAACCAAAGGTCAAAACAAAGAGGAATCTCTCCCCTTTTAAATTGTTGTAGAGCAGTGGTTCTCAGCCTATGGTCCACAAATCCTTAGGAGACCAACAATATCATCACAGGGAGTCCGTGAAGGCTTTAAGACATTTTATGATTTAAATCTTGAGTTAAGTCTTAGGGGTCTGTTCATGGCCACAAAAGGTATTTAAATGGGGTCCATAAAAGATTGAGAACCACTGTTGCAGAGTATTTGGCCATCATATAAGACATCTACATACACCCTTCAATATTTTTGTTTGACTATTACAACTGGGTATTTTTATTTTTCTTAATTAACAGACTATTAAGTAAACTTTCCCTCTAAAATTGTGGAAGTTTATAACTTCATAGGAAATAAGAACCATCCTGTATGTCAAAAAGTCAGCAACTTTAGAACACTGCATTTCCAGTTTCATTTAAGGGAACCACTTGCATGTACTAATCTGTATCCACCGATCATCTATTTCTGAGTTACAACTGATTGTTCTGATAGTGGAAATTCCCACAAGGTACAAATAGCAAAGTTCACCTGAAGAACATATCTATAACTACTCAAAGCTGATCCCTCTAAAAGGAAAGCAAATTAAGGGTACATCTTACTACATAGCAGGATTTCTTTTTGAGACTGTGCTATAGAAAAACTAGTTTGAAGTCAAAAAGCAAGCAGCTTGCTTGCTTTTCCTAAATAAAGAATTGCTAATCTTAAATCATGTTGCTTAAACAGGTCCACAATCTGAGATTTAATTTTGTAGGGAAAACCTGAAAGGTACGCTAGAGAAATTAAAAGTGACAAATTCCAAACACCTTAAAAAATACATCTCACACACCATGCTTTTTAAAAGATTAAGTGTGATATCCGGGAAATCACACTCAATCACACTTGCAGATGATTTTTTTTTTTTAGGTGACACCCAGCTTCCAGAAGATAAAATGCCATTTGGTAACATGTGCTTGAATTAACCAGCGTTGATACCGGTATCAGTGCAATGTTTCATTTCAACACAGTATTTATCAAGTTTTAGATACACAAGTTGGAATGAGACCCAGTAGAACCTTATCTCAGCATGGCCCACAACCCTGTTCAGGCATTCATAAACATGAATGTGCTGACTCCATTCATTCCACTCACAGCTTTCTCCACATTGCTCAGGAAGGTTGGAAAAGGGACTGTAGCTGTGCAAGTCTCTTTTTGCAGTCAGGTGGATTTCTCCATCTTTTCCATGACTGTGCCTGTATTCTAAAACTAGAAACTGAATGCTGATGCTGAAAAGGGAAATAAACGTATCAGGCAGGAAAAGGGGAATAAACGTATCAGGCAGGAAAACTCCACAGCTCAATATGGCTACCTCATTTCTGAGCAATACATGTGCCCATCTCTAATTTATCAAGGTACCCTACAAACAAGGTGACGTTAATAAAGATTCAAATGTACGTACATGCCAGAAGAACGCTCTTTATGACATTCGAGAAACCCAAAAGCTTTTTTTTAAAAAAAAAAAAAAAAAA
>BLBF01000007.1:64562561-64583472 GCA_015471245.1 Laticauda colubrina | reverse complement strand
AAAAAAAAAAAAAAAAAACCAACCACCTCTACCTCCAGAATGCTGAAGTTCAAAGAGTTGGATCAGAAACTTTTAAGAGCCCAATTATAGTTATTAATAAATACAAACTCAGCTGTTTAATCCCCCCCCCCCCCCGAAAGCTGCAGGGTATAAAGAGATTTAAATATATGCGTCTGGGAGCCACAGGATTAAAAAGAAGCTGCAGAGCGTATGGTAGCAACACAAATCCTCACTCCGGCAGATGATTTCAGCCCACAACTTCTAGCCGTCGGTTGAGCCTCAATTCGAGATTTCTTTTCTTTTCTTTTCTTTTCTTTTTTTAAATTTTTTGAAAGAGCAGCCCGTTGCGCCGAAACAAAACAAAACAAAGCAGGTTTTATAACCCGCCGTTCCAAATTCCAACGTTTTTGGAAAGATGCCTTGAAGAGATCAAAGTTAAGCTGAAGGTTGCAAAGACCTCGAGACCCCTTGAACACTCTTGCGACCTCCGGGATAAAAAGAGCTCCCGTTCGTCCGAAAAGGGAAGGAATATCTGGCAATGGAAAGGTGCTCGTTGGCTGAGTCCAGAGAGAAGAGAGACCCTGCGCGTACGAACCATGCCTCTTTGCGGGCGCGTCCATCCACCGCCAGGGTCTCTCACACCCTTTCCCCCCCCCCCCCCCTTCCCCCCTTCCCACCCTCCCCCCCCCCCCTTCCTTCCACTCGCCTTTCCGATTCCAAACGTGCGAACCGGCAGAGGCGGACAGGCAGGCAGGTCGACTCACCGAGCTTCTCCGCCGAGCTCCCGGACAACAAAGCGGGCAGCAACAGGAGGACACCCAATCCACGACTGCGGCCCATAGTGTCCCAAGACCTGCGCCCGGGGAGGCCCTTTCTCGCTCACTTGCTTCTCCCGGCGCTTTTCAAAAATCGCGGCCGCGGCCGGCCGGGGAAAAGTTTGCTGAAACCACCGCCCCCCCCCCCCTCCCTCCCTCCCTCCCTCCTCGCCGTGGGGCGAAGGAAACGAGGAAGCAAGGAGCACGGCTCTTCGGGTTGGATTTTGGGAAGAAAGGCGGAGCCTTGGGCCAGGCCCCTCCCCCTGAATCCTTGTGGGAAAAGCATCTGTCGTCTTCTTGTCCAACGCGTGGCGGTCAAACCCCCCCCCCCCCCCCCCCCCCCCCCCCCCCCACAAACACACACTTTGAAAAAAAAAAACGGTTTTTTTTGGGAAGAAAAAAAAAAAAAAAAACAGGGTTGTTGCGGAGGAAAGCGGATCGAACCTTGGACTTTTAATAGGAAGCTCGATTTCCTAAGCAGGAGTCCCTCACCCCAACACACACACACACACCCTATTTCCCCATGAAGAAAAATGCGATTATTCCTGGATCCTCTCTCAAAGGCGCGTATTTGATATTGCATGGCTGTTCCAGAGCGTGTTCTTAAACGCCTTCTCTTTTGAGTTTTGAGTAATTACCGGAACATGTATGTAAACCTGAAATCTCTGCAAGGGATTCTTGGGGATTCCTGTAAATTACCCCTTTTTCCTCTCTAAATTTTCCTCCCTTTTGGCAAAGAAAAATATTGTTTTCTGTATTTATTGTTAAGCAAGTAGACAAGTCTTGAGAGTCATAGTTTTAGAAAAATATAGGATAAGAAACCTTGTTTCATGTACAAAGTATTATGGCCACCCGCTAAGGAATGGATAATAAACCGGAACCCCATATACCTCTATCTGAAGAATATGAATACTCAGTGGAAATCATCCTTCAATCCAGTAGTGGGATTCCACTTTTTTTACTCCCGGTTCTGTGGGTGTGGCTTGATGGGCGTGGCAAGGGAAGGATACTGTGATGACCCAAAGTGTATCACAACCATAACAAAATCCAAAATGTAAATAAATGTCTTTTAATGCCTCCAACTTGGCCCCACTGTTCAATAATTCTCAGTTGGAGATAAAACGTACTCAAAAAAAAAAAAAAAAAAGCAATGCAGTCCGAATTTAATGAGCAGATAGAGGTGAAATAAAAAACAAACAAACTACAATGACAAAATTTCTACAATGGAACAGGAGAAGTATTTACCAAATCCAAGGAGATAAAAAGGCATAGTTGGAAGGATGCCAACCAAGATAACTTCAGACCAAAATAAAACACACTTGGTCTCCAGCGTTTGCCAGAACACAGGTCCAAACTCTTATGCAGTTCTCACACCTGCAGCCCATGAAGAGGATCCAGGCCCTCTCCTCCTGAGTAGACCACATCTCTCCCTTATCCTCTCCTCCCTGGGTGCCCTAGGATGGATAGGGGATGGGCCTGGGTCCTCCTCTGACTGCTCAGCCGGCCTCTGCCCTTCCCCAGACTCCTCCACAACCTCCGGAGCCACACCTCCACTCTGTCCACTGTTCTTCCTCTCCCTCAGAATCAGTCTCCACCAGGGGCATGATGGATACTGTAAAATCTCCAATTAGACGTGGTATTTGCTGGTTCTCTGAACTACTCAAAATTTCCCCTACCGTTTCTCTAGAACTGGTCAGAACCTGCTGAATACCACTTCTGCTTCAATCCTCTGGGGAAATCATGACAAACCGAAGACAGCGCTACAAAAGCAGAAACCACAGAGCCAGTGAGGAGACCTGTTCCTTGGAACCTCTCCAGATAAGGAGAATGTTGGGAGATTGCTCATATATGCTTTGGGGGTTGTTCCTTGCAAGGAGACCTCAGACAATGATTTTCTGCAGGTTTGAGCACTTGGAGATAACGGGATCAGCCATCTTGATCACAACATGGTCAAGCTGTTAAAACTGCTTAAGTTCATAAACCTCAACTTTCTAATTATTTTCAGAAATTACTCATTCGCTACTTCTAAGTACTTCTTGAGACCAACAGGTCTGAAAACACCAGAGGAGCCTGCCTTCAATCGTAACTGAAAGAAATATTTAATTTAATATTTAATCATAAGCTCAGGAATTTAAAGAATCTGAAACCAACAGCAAAAATGTAAACAAGATTTTGATCTTAGAAAGCTGTAAACAGACTATGTCAGATAAAAACTGGAACACTGAAACTTTTACAACAAGATTTTGTAATTAATTAAGAAAAAACCCAAACAGCTTCTTATGTTGTTTGGGATGTTCATAGGAAATAGATGCTGTTTAGGTTTTTTTTGCAAGATCCAACAAAGACAACAATCTTATGATTTCAAAAACTGGGCAAATAGAAGGGACTAATTCTTTTAGATAGAGGAAAGATTTACATACTTGCAAAATGTTCTAACAATAAAAGTATTATAGGAGACCTTTGAAGAATGAAATCAGAAAAGAGTAGCCACAGTGTCAGTAATGATGTTTACTTCTATGGATAGACTTTGCCCCCAAACTTGTTATTGAAGAAATGACAGATATCTAACAAATGTTGTCAAGGAAGGAAGAGATAGGTGTGGATATACAATTGACAGGCCCAAAAATGAGGTAGAAAGGGATGCTTTGTTTGACCTACACAAGAAATTAGCCATGTCTTTAAAATTTCAAAGGAAAACACCAATGACAAAACCAAGAGAGTAGCAAGAATGAAGAAATATTTATATAGGAACCCTTAAACTCTCAGAGGATTCAAGATTAAAGAAGACATATATCACCCATAGGAGTGAGAAGGCATGTGTGTGTGTGTGCACGCGTGTGTGAGTGTGTGTGTGTTCCATGGGGGAATCAAAAGAATCCAGGATTTTAAACTTTCCTTTTTATTATCAAATCTAATTGATAGCATGTTATAGTGCCATCTGCTGGAAAGCAAAATAAATCTTAAATTCACTTCCCAGCCAGGAAGAAAATTTAGCTTCTGGAGCATTTCCCAGATTTTGTATATAGACATAACTTAGAGAATTTGGGTCAGCATTGCTTTTATCTCTTATGGCCAATCATATCTTATTTGCTTATATCTTATTTTGACAACAAAATCACACAAAAATTATCAATGGAAATCAAATTTAGCAACCCATGGAGGTCTGGATTTGGAGTTACACTCAAAATTAAAGTGGAAGAAAACACTACAGTCTGATCTAACTGTGATGTAATGTCCTTAAAACAAGTCAAAATGAGGCTCAGTAGTGTGTGTGGCTTCCACGTGCCTGCATGACCACCCAACAAAGCCTGGGCATGCTCCTGATGAGGTGGCTGATGGTCTCCTAAGGGATCTCCTCCCACACCTGGACTAAAGCATCCCTGGACTCCTGGGACAGTCTGTGGTACAACATGGTGTTGGATGGAGTGAGACATGATGTCCCAGATGTGCTCAATTGGATTCAGGTCTGGGGAATGAGTGGGCCAGTCCATAGCATCAATGCCTTCGTCTTGCAGGAACTGCTGACACACTCCAGCCACATGAGGTCTAGCATTGTGGTACATTAGGAGGAACCAAGGGCCAACCGCACCAGCATATGGTCTCACAAGGGGTCTGAGGATCTCATCTCGGTACCTAATGGCAGTCAGACTACCTCTGGCGAGCACATGGAGGGCTGTGCAGTGCCCAAAAGAAATGCCACCCCACACTATTACTGATCCACTGCCAAACTGGTCATGCTGTAGGATGTTGCAGGCAGCAAACTGTTCTCCATGGTGTCTCCAGACCCTGTCACATCTGTCACACATGCTTAGTGTGAACCTGCTTTCATCTGTGAAAAGCACAGAGTGCCAGTGGTGAATTTGCTAATCTTGGTGTTCTCTGGCAAATGCCAAACGTCCTGCACGGAGTTGGGCTGTAAGCACAACCCCCACCTGTGGACGTCAGGCCTTCATACCATCCTCATAGAGTCTGTTTCTGACCATTTGAGCAACGACATGCACATTTGTGACCTGCTGGAGGTCATTTTGCAGGGCTCTGGCAGTGCTCCTCCTGTCCCTCCTTGCACAAAGGTGGAGGTAGCTGTCCTGATGTTGGGTTGTTGCCCTCCTACAGCCTCCTCCATGCCTCCTGATGTACTGGCCTGTTTCCTGGTAGTGCTTCCATGCTCTGGACACTATGCTGACAGACACAGCAAACCTTCTTGCCACAGCTCGCATTGATGTGCCATCCTGGATGAGCTGCAGTACCTCAGCTACTTGTGTGGGTTGTAGACTCCGTTTCATGTTACCACTAGAGTGAAAGCACTGCCAGCATTCAAAAGTGACCAAACCATCAGCCAGAAAGCATAGAAACTGAGAAGTGATCTACCAACAGAACCACTCCTTTATTGGGGATGTCTTGCTAACTGCCTATGCTTTCCACCTGTTGTCTATTCCATTTGCACAACAGCATGTGAAATTGCTTGTCAATCAGTGTTGCTACCTAAGTGGACAGTTTGATTTCACAGAAGTGTGATTGACTTGGAGTTATATTGTGTTCTTTAAGTGTTCCCTTTATTTTTTTGAGCAGTGTATATGTATGTGTGTGTGTGTACATATATATATGTACATATGAAACATACATATGAAACTGTGTTTCTGTATTGGAGGCTTTCAGCGCAGCTTGGCTTCGCGTGAAAGGACGGCTATTATCTATTAGGAAGCTAGGTTTCATCTGGGTGCCTGGTTGGGGTGTGTTTGAACTGGAGATATCAGAGGGAGTCTGTTTGTGCCCAGGTGTTTGTCTTGCTTTTGGTGTGGAGATATTTCTATTTGAGAGATAATATTGAATAGATAATAGCCGTCCTTTCACATGAAGCCAAGCTGCACTGAAAGCCTCCAATACAGAAACACAGTGTTGCCAGCCAATCAAAGCCACAAAACAGACAGAAGAAACCAGAAACACCAATCAAACAAACTCCAAGTCCAATAAACACAGACCAAGACTCCCAACCAATCAGGATGTAGAAAAAAACATCTTGGCACAGCAGTAGGCTAGCCTCAAATTTAAAACCAGCGCCTGTGATAGCCTGACCCACATACAAATATGTATGTATATATATAAATATATAAATATATATATATGCTGTTCAGCTTCCTTTGGGTATTATCCCACATCATTCTAGTTGTGCTTTTAAAGTTGTAGCAACGTTTCGGCAGAATCTCATCTGCCATCATCAGGCTTCTGTATTGTGTTCATCTGTGAGTCAGACTTTCACAGCCATTTCTGTTTTAAATTTGGTGCTAGCCTACTGCTGTTCCAGAATGGTTTTTTCTTCATCCTGATTGGTTGGGAGTCCTGGTCTGTGTTTATTGGTCTTGGAGTTTGCTGTGTTCTGCTTGACTGGTGTTTCTAATATCTTCTGTCTGTTTTGGAGCTTTTTTTTTTTTTTTGTCTTGATTGGCTGGCAACATTGTGTTCCTGTATTGGAGGCTTTTAGTGTGGCTTGGCTCCGAGTAAATGGATGGTTATTATTTATGAGGAAGCTAGGTTTCATTTGGGTGCCTGGTTGGGGTGTGTTTGAGCTGGAGGTATTGATGGGGGGGGGGGTCTGTTTGTGCCCAGGTGTTTGCCTGGCTTGTGGCATGGAGATTTTTTTTGTTTGTGAACTTCCAAATAATTGACAGTCTGCTGGAATCATCTCTTCTATTCATGCTTTCAGGTCTTTTTTCAATCTCTATGGTTTATCTGATAATTCTGTAGCTGGGGTTTTCTATAGTGGCTAGGGTTTTGGTGCCACTGAAGTCAATACTATGACCTGTGGCTTTCATGTGTTGGACTAGTGAGGAGGTGTGTTCCAGCTTTTTTACTGCATTTTTGTGTTCATCCAGGCGGGTACTTATTCTTCTATTGGTCTGTCCAATGTATGTGGCCGGGCTGGTTCACAGGGGGCTTCATATAGGCCTTGGTTTTCCAGGTTAATTTTATCTTTGGGGTTTCTAAGGATGGCTGCTATTTTTTTGTCTGTTTTGAAGACAGTCTTGATGTGATGCCTGTGTAGTATCTTACTGATTTTGTCTGTAGTACCTCTTATGTAGGGCAGGACAGCTGTTCCATAGGTCTGTTCATCTTCTAGGTCTCTATTATGTCTTAGTATGTTTTTGTGGATCAAGCTGGTGATTTTGTTTTTGTGGAAGCCATTGGCTGTCAGTACTTTAGTCAGGGTGCATAGTTCAGTCTTTATATGTGTCTTGTCTGCCAGGCATTTGGTTCTGGTAATTAGTGTTTTGGCCACGGAGTTTATCTGTGCTGGGTGGTGGTGGGATTGGGCATTGAGGTAGCGGTTGGTGTGTGTTTTCTTCTGGTATATGGTGTGTCCTAGTGTGCCATCTGTTTTTTTTTTGTAGATTAGTACATCTAGGAATGATAGTTGTTTGTTTGTTTCTGTTTCCATGGTGAATTTGATTTTGGGGTGTGTGCTGTTTAGGTGTGTTCGGAAATTGTTTAAGTTTTCTTTTCCATGGGGCCAAATAACAAATATGTCATCAATGTATCTTAACAAGTTTGGGCTTGTGGGTGGCATTGGCGAGGGGTCTGGATTCGACTTCTTCCATGAACAGGTTTGCAATGACGGGTGACAGTGGTGATCCCATAGGAGCTCCTTCAATTTGCTTGTATCTTTGTCCTTTGTATATGAAATGTATGTGTGTGTATGTATATGTATGTGTATGTATACGTGTATGTGTATACACACATACACATATGTACATATACATATACAGACAAACACATATATATACACAAATATACATATACATATGTGTGTATGGTATATCTAGCTTTCATATGAAGTAAACAACATACAGAGATGAATATTATTTTCTTATTGAAATTAATCATTTGTGTGACAAAATATTTATAATTAGATTAAATAATAATTTAAAAAAACATTTGAGCTGGCCTGAACATCACGAGATCATTTATAGCAAGAGAGATCATGAATGTAATGTCAATGAAAGTTATCTGTTTATAAGACAAATTATGTCTCAGATGACTTCTGTGACCCTTGTTCTTTCTAAGAAAGAATTTGAACCTCTGATTTTGTGATGTGATTCTGAAGCCTGAAACTGTCCTTGAGTGCAAAGAGGACCTATGCTTGAACTGAGAAGAAAATGCCATGAAAGTGTCAGTAATAATAACTATGCTGACTCTGTGACAGAAGAACACCTCTGTTTCTGTCATTCCAGGTGGATGCAACTAGAGTTCACACAATTCCAACCTTGCAATACTTTTGGTCTGAAAAATAGGAACGACAGAAGAATCTAGGAATTATGTAGAACAAGATATTGGAGAGGTCTGAGCTCAATTTAAATAATTAAATGGCTGAAACTAGCATTATCTGTTGGTTCTCACTAAATAATATTACCCTGTCCTCTACACAAAACACAAAAGAATGGTATGGTAATTTCCTTTCTCCATTTTTTCATTGCTCTCTGTTTTCACAAAAGTGAGGCAATGTTTGTTAAAACATCTTAAGGCCCGGTCCCACTGCACTTATGGATGCAAAGAGGATGTAAAATGTGAAAAAAAGCTTGCCATCCATCGGAAAACGCTATGCATCCGTTGTGTACTCACTGCATACATGTTTCATATGCTCTTTCCGTCGAGCATCTGTCCACTGAGATTTCATCCACGCAAGAAGTTTTGAGCTGCACAAAACTTTGTGAACGGATGAACTTTCTGCTGCGTACGATGTACATCCGTTACATATACGGGCAACAAACATGCTATGTCCGTTGTCATCCATTAAACATCCACTGTATCCTCTCTTCATCCTCTGGCCATCCCCTCAACTCACATCCGCTGCAGCTGAAAATGGAAAGAGGGAGGAAACAAAAGGTACACGGTACGTCTACACAGCGTTAGTAGCACAGAAATAGAAAGGATGTAAGCGTATGCATCTCGTATATAAAGTATTTAAAAAGGACAAAATGTTTGTATCTGGGATGTATCTCAAATATTTAGGATGTCTGGAGTATGTCTAGAGTATGTAGAAGGGCACCGAGCGGACAACCGATATTTTCCATAAAAAGGGGGAGAAAATCATCTGAATCTCAGTATGAGTCCAGCAGCCATGGTGTACAGACCTCTTCACCCTTGGTCTTGGTCTTCCACATCATCAATTGTTCTCCACCATGGATGATGACACAGTCCTAATGATAGCTGCGCTCATTCAACACCAGAACCAAAACTGTGTTCAGACTGTGTCACGTTTTACACAGAAGAAGAAGAAGGAGACGTCCAAGAGCTGTGTGGGTCCGAGGATGGATCGTGAGAAGAATGGAGTTTGGACTGTATGACTAGTTGATGGTGGAGCTGAGGAATGAAGACCCTCATTCATTCCATCACTTCATGAGGATGCCACCAGCCATGTTTGACGAAGTTATAGAGCGTCTGAGACCCAGGTTGACCAAGCCTAGCACCAACTTCCGTCCCAACCTGGACCCTGGACTGAAGGTGGCACTGACTCTGCGGCACCTGGCCTCTGGAACCACATACAGAAACATGCAGCATGCATGGAGGGTGGGAAGCACGTGGCCTGCAAAACTCCAGCCAACTCAGGGTCCACTTATTACAACTACAAGGGCTTCTTCAGTATCATCCTCTTTGCCATGGTTGATGCTGACTACAAGTTCATCTACATTGATGCTTCAGGCAATGGGTCAGCTTCAGATGGCCAGGTATACAATGCAAG
Organism: Laticauda colubrina; assembly: GCA_015471245.1. Lineage (NCBI taxonomy): Eukaryota > Metazoa > Chordata > Lepidosauria > Squamata > Elapidae > Laticauda > Laticauda colubrina. The sequence goes on along the minus strand of BLBF01000007.1, from coordinate 64,573,923 downwards.
TGACCTCAAGGATGGGCTGGAATGCAACCTCATCATGGGTTTTCCAGGTCCAGACCCCCTACCCAGTGACACATAAGATGTGCCCTACTTCCTCGTTGGTGATGACGCGTTCTCCCTCAGAACCTACCTCATGAAGCTGTACACTTCAAGATACCTCACCTGTGAAGAGAGGATCTTCAACTACAGGCTGTCCAGGGCAAGACGGGTGGTGGAGAACGCCTTTGGCATCCTGGCCAACAGGTTCCAGATACTTCTCACCACCATGCAGCATGACCCAGAGACTGTGAGAAGCATCATCGAAGCTTGCTGCATCCTGCACAATCTCATGCACACCCGCTACCCAGTGTTACAGAACAGACTTGTCGACTGTCAACAAGGGAATGGGGACATGGAGCCAGGTGAATGGAGGCAAGGATGTAACCTGATAGACACTGTGGATGTACAAGGCCCCAACAGAGCTTCACATGAAGGGAAGAAGCAGCACAACCTACTGAGACACTGGTGCAACTCCCCAGCTGGAGCAGTAGAGTGGCCTTCCTTGAGGCTGTCGCATAACACTGATGAGATTGTGCCATGTATGTTGAGTGGTCCTACAATGAATAGGGCATTAATAAAGAGCTTTGTTTATTTTAAAATGTTTTGATCAATGAATAAATTGTTATTGATAATAAAGGTCCATATATGTGGCAGCTGGGATGGTGGACCATACAGTCCCACGATGCTTGCACTGGAGGTTTATCAATCCCACAACTATCCTTATCTATCCCACAAGCATGTAAAGGTTTGACCATTTTTTAAAAGTTTTCACCAACACTTTATTAAGTAAAAAAAATAAACCAAGTAAACCAAGTGTCTTAAGCAAAGATAACCTTTATTAACTTTCTTAGGTAAACTTTATGACTTTATTAAATAAGCAAAATGAACCAAGTAAACTGTTTTTAGTGTCTTAAGCAAAGATAACCTTTATTAACTTTCTTAGGTAAACTTTATGACTGTATTAAAAAAGCACAATGAACCAAGTAAAGTGTCTTAAGCAAAGATAAACTTAAGTAAACAACTCAGTCTCTGACACTATTCTCAGTCACTCTGAGTCATGTCCCTGGTCTCAGGTATTAAGCGGGCAGGGACTGTGGAGGTGATGGCTTGAGTGCTGGTCTGAGGCACCATTGGGGTGCTTGGCCCCGAGGGTACAACAGGGGAAGTTCAGGATGCTGTCCGAGAGCTGACTCAGTTCCGTGATGTTGAGAGGCCCTTCATCAAGGACTTGAGATGTCAGGCCCAATACTGATGACAGATTGTCCGTTGACTGGCTTGGCTGTGGGGTGGAGGAAGGAGGAGTGTAGAGGGGCTGTCTGGTCTGCAGCTGAGTGAGGACTGGCATCTGTGGCTTCCGATGAACCTGGGCCTGGACTGGAAAGTTCTGCTTCTGCTGTGAGAAGTCCTGGTAGTCATAGCCTTGGTAGGTGAGGGGCTGTTGAAAGCCGTGGAAGGGCTGTGACATTGCCTGGGGTGGAGGAGCAGACCTGGACTGGGTAGGAGCAGCTTCAGCTGGGCCTTAAGGGTTGTGCAGAAGTGCTGTGATCTTCTGCTTCATCACCTGATACTGGGCCTCAGGCAGGTCCCTCAGGGTCTGGCCCACGTAAGTGATGAAGGTGTTCCGGCCCGAGGATGCTCTGTCCAAGTGGACCAGCTGAGAGAGAAGTTCTGTGCTGGTCTTCATTGTGTCCCTGATCTCCAACAGCACACTGTGGTCCTGGCCCTCCAGTCTGCCTCTCTGCCTGCATCCTCTGGAGCTGGGTGTGGGTGTGGGTGTGGGTGTGGTTTGGCCTCTGGTGGCTGCTGCTTCTTCCTCCATTTGTGACAGCAGGGCGTCATCTTCCATGGGATCCTCCAAGTCTGCCAGCATGGGGAGTGCAGCTGTTGGGGGAGTCTCTGCCGTGGGGCCCTCTGAAGACACCTGCCTGGACAGGGTTGCTGACTCCTGGCTGGAAGAGGACTGGCTGTCTGTGGGCTGTCGGAGGGAGAAGGGTGTCAGAGGGGATGCTCCTCGGTGGCAGATTTCATCCTCCAGTAAACTACACTTGGCCATGACGTACATCTCCTGGTCAGTGAGCTTGACAGCTGCCTGCCCGGATTTCCTGAGGTGTAGCTTGCCATACCAGGTGTGCATGTGCTTCCACCATCCAAGGAGTACTTCTGCAGTGTACCCCAAGCTCTCTGCCTTGTTTCTCCAAGCTGCTTGCTTCTTCTTGGTGTCCCGATACAGTCTATGGCCCTTTCTCCAGAGGTACTCGTTCTCTCTCAGCCATTCCAGCACCTCATCCTCATGCTCCTCGGAAACGGTGTACTGTTTCCTCTCTCCCTTCTGCTTCCCTTGCCTCTTCCTCCCTCTGGCAGGGCCTTCAGCAGGGCCTTCAGGGGCTTGAGCAGCAGGGCCTTTAGGGGCTCTAGCAGCAGGGCCTTCAGGGGCTTGAGCAGCAGGGCCTTCAGCAGCAGGGCTTTGAGGGCCTTGGGGTTGGTCCACCACAACAGCAGCAGCAGCAGCAGCTGCTGCTGCAGCAGAGTCAGTGCCAGGGGGTGGGATGCTGGTTCTGGCCTTCTTCACCTTGCCAGGGCTTGAACGAGTAGGCACAGGCTTCCTCTTCTTGCCTGACTGATGAACCATGGTGTTCCTGCAAGATGTACATGGCAGCACGTCTTTCCCCTGTATGCTGACTGCATGCGTGCTGCATCCTTTTATATCCATGGAGCTGAAGCAGTTCATACTCCCGCATGCACAGTGAACGCTTTGCATCCGATATACATTCGTGCAACATCCCCTTTGTTTCCTATAGGCGTCCGTGATGCATCCGCTTCATCCGCTAATCATCTGCTCCTTCTGCTATGCATCCGCTTTGAAATTCTCCCCGGAACTCCTTCGGAGGTGTCATCCGCTTCCATCTGCTTTCATCCACTAGGCTTCCTATGAACATCCGTTTAACATCCCTGCTTCATACTACCCACGTCCGTTCTTTTCTGTTCTGTTTATGCAAATTTTCACCACTTTTTGGAGCTGATGACAATGGATGGAGCCACCCCCGAAATTTTGCTCGTCCGCTGTGTCCTTTATGTATACATTTTGCGTCTGTCGGCTAGTGGGACCGGGCCTTTACTATAACAGTGTTTGTTTTGTAGCAGCAATGAACCTTTACACACACACACACACACACACACACACACACACACTCCTATCTCTTTCTCTTTTGCTACTAAGGCATAACATGCTTATGAAATGCGGCGAATTGACAGCCATGATATGGTTAAACATATCTGATGCTGTATAAGTTTTCATCCAGGCATACTCTCCTGGTGCTATAAACCAGCAGCATAGAGGTCTGTAAATATATGGAAATATTGACCTAACAGTGACAATATAGAGTTTTTCTTTGGTCACCCATGTAAGTCTTCACAAAGTTACCCCCCCAGACTGTTTATCTGTTTAAATAAGCATCTGTCTATTTAAGAAAAGATCCCCCCCCCTCTGTTATCACATTCCTATTACTGATTTAACAATCAAATCTCTTTCATCACCAAATTATACAGTGGAGATGAAGAAAGCTCATGAAATAAAATAGGAATTGATTGTGTATGAAATGATTGGAGCTTGGTTACATTTGATGAAATGCTTCTGAACTCAGAATACACTCAATATCCTTGATATTTTTTTTTTATTATTTATTTTACTTGGTTCTGGTTGTTGGGTAGGGCATTCTAACAAATCACTGTAGTTCTAACCAATTTGAAGTCCATCCATCCACCCACCCTGTCCACCTAATTCTTAATCTTTCCTTCCATTTGCCAGAAACTCAGCTAATTTTTTTGGTTTTGGACAACAGAAAGGCTGGGTGGATATGTATGACATTTACAATACCAGGTGGAAAAAACGTTAGAATTAATGGATCTTGAGTTGACTGACAATTTGTGCCTTTCCAGTGGCATCTTAGTGAGTTTGCATTCTAGAGATATATTTGGACTATTTTACAAACATAAAACTGACAAGAGCACTTAGTTCTGGAATGAAGGCTATCATTCATAACAGAAGAGTTTTTATATATGAGAAAAAAACACAGACATAATTTCTGATGATTACCTGGATAAATCCCAGCAGATTTCTTGGCAAGATTTTCAAAAAATGCTTTGGCCATTGCCTTCCTCTTTCTAGGGCTGAGAAAAAGTAACTATCCAAAGTCATTCAGATTGCTTTGTGTTTAAGGCCAAACTCATGGTCTCCTGAGTTGCCTTTAACAACTGTATCAAATTGGTTCTCATATGAGAAAAAAAAATGTATGTATTTAATAAATAGTTTGTTTGATAGCTTCAACAAGAGAGGGGTGGGTGAGGTGGTGTTTTTTTTTTTTTTGTTTTTTTTTGTATTGGGATTTTCTCCTTGTAAGTCATCCAGAGACACTGAGAGTGAGTTTAGCAGAATTATAAATTTTCTTAAATAAATAAATAAATTTCATTCCCCTTTGGAGATAGATTCTATGTGCCAGTCCTTCAGCATCTATAACTAAGAAGTTATAGAGCTGAAGAAGCTTCTTGGATGGGAAGTGAAACGTCTTCAGACAAAAAACAAGGAAGTCCATTTGTCTCTTGAAAAAGCACCTTTGGGACAGCTATGACTTGAATGATTGAGAATCTCCATCGACTCCATAGTGACATAACTAAGAAGGTTTGATTGCAATAAAAAAGCTGGTCAAAAATCCTAAAGAACCTCCATCTGAATACATATGTTCTACCTAGACCAGAGTCTAAATCTCATTCATCATAAGAAATCTTCATATAATCCTGTACACCTTCTCCATGCAATTGTAAGTGGTTGGACTGGCCATGGGATCCTTTTGTTTGCCTTCTTGTTTTTTTGACACATTTCTGTGGTAAGTACGCTTCTTATTCTTGATAGTAATCATGACAATAAAATACTTCAAAAGCAATAACTATCCTAAATAAGCAAACTATTATACCATATGCTTCACAAACAAACAAAATCCATTCTAGAAATGTGTGTTTAAAAGATCTACAATTCCACAAAAATATGCCTCCGAAAGAATCCTTAACATAAATAACTGTTGTTTTTTTATTAAATTTCCTTTCATTAAATAAAACACTGCCAAAGTGGAATGCTACTGTACATATTCAGACAAATTTATAATAAAAACAATTTTGCACTCCATTCATCCCAAACAGCCTAAATTTTAAAACTAGGCTACTTACTAACTGCTATTGCTACAAATACTGCAGAATAGAATTGAAGCAAGGCTAAAATGTAATGTACAAACTGATAAAGTACATTAGTGCTGTGTCTGACATGATTATTTTCACCAACAATCCAGGAAGGAGAGGAGCTATGAGCAGATATGGATAAACCTCAGCTCTCTTCTTAGCAATGTAGCTCTTGGAATATCAGTCATCCCCTGATTCTGATGCGGAATATTGCTTTTCTCCACTGACTTGCTAACCTTCATTTCCTTGGGGATCACATTATTTGACAGTTCAAAATGAGACCCTGTGGAAGGGCACAGCAATATATTTGACAGCCAACTAAAAACTATGAGAAACATGCTGGCTGAGTTGAGATGGCTTTTCCTGCCAAGGTCATGCCATTCCTTCTCTCTCAACCAGTTAAGCCTTCCACAGGAAAACAACTCTTGGATCTTGGGCAGCCAACTAATCTCTTGTGGAGTCAGACAACTAAGTGCATTGCTTCAAAAAATAACACACACACACACACACACACACACACACACACACACACACACACACCAGATTTTGACCTCCTGGCCACAGGGGTCAAAACTAAAAAGAGTACAAAGAACGCTCCTGCTTTCTGAATTGGGAATGTGCTGTCATCTTCTTTTCTATGCCAGGCTAAAGACATGTGGGGTCCTTTCCCATCAGTATACTATTATGAAGGGCAAATTTTTGCAAGCAGTCAGTCCTGGAGACGCACAATAACAAAGAAGGAGATTTTGTCTAGAGGTGCAGATTGAAAGAACTGAAATGATGTGAAGAGGTGCCGTAAACAATGCCTCACATTACTGGCGATATACGTACATTGATCCTTTATATATTATAAAGGAATAACGAGTTCCTTAATTCAAATCACATTCAAGTCCACTGTAGATGATAAGTTAATGATTGGCTGAAGGTATAGGTAAACCAAACTGAACACTTTCAATTTGTTATTTTTAATTGTGAAACCTGCAAAGAACCACATCTGTTGACTATATTTCTCAAGAAAGGCAAGAACAAATTGTGATCTGAGTATAATTTATGGCCAGCTGGATTATTTGATACCTCATCTGCTTTGAAGCATGTAAGTAAGGTATATAGCCATCTTCCAGGATGCTATGAACTTAGAGTACCCTTTGAAATTAATAAAAGATGTGAGTGGCCAGCATCTTGTAATATTGGGCCTGATGCCTGGAAAAGTTGACTCATCTTTTACTGATACCTAGTGCTGGGTTTTCAAGGGTTCAGCTTTCAAATTGGCACCTAAATAAAGGACAGATTTTTTTTCACATGAGCTCAGAAATCAGGAGCTCCAACTTTAAAATGAAGGGCAAAAGTGCCATAGGAGCAGAATTAAAATAGCTAGGGCAGATCTGGAAAAGACAAGGAAGCCCAATCTGTATAAAATGATACATTTCAAAAGCAGACTTCTAGAAATATGTGCCTTTCAATAGTTATGACTATGGTCAGAGGTGGTATTCAGCAGATTCTGACCAGTTCTGAAGAACCAGTAGCAGAAATTTAGAGTAGTTCGGAGAACTGGCAAATGCCACCTCTGACTGGAGATTTTACAGTATCCTTCTCCTGCCACGCCTACCAAGCCATGCCCACAGAACCGGTAGTTTAAAAAATTGAATCCCACCACTGGTTGTGGTTTATTGGTATAAATTAATACAGCTGGGCAATGACTGTGAAATTCAGAACTTACTGAACTTTCAAGAGAAAATATATAACGTGGTCTAGAACAGTTTATTTTTTATTTTTTGGACAAGTTTTATTCAGTTTTTCACACACAAAAAATCTCTTTTTAGTGGACAACATATTTCCGGGTCATCACCTTTACATACAAATATGACAGCAATTATACTTTCATATATGCATACTTAATTCTATTATGACCTTTTCCATTCCAAATTTTCAGTAAGGAGAGAAACAAACACATTAATTCTAGCCTCTTTCAATAATCTCAGTCAAAACATCTTTTTGTTTCATTTCAATTATTTCAAATATAATCCTTTAATATTTATTTTAAAAATAAGGATAAACATGTGTTTGCATAATAATAATAATAAAAATAATAATAATAGGTTGTCGATGTCTCTCCTTGCTTTTAATAGTCTATATTAATTTATTAATTTAGTTGGTTCTTTAGTCTGTCATATTCCCTTTCCATTACACTTTCTTTTTATAAATTCTAAATTAATTCAAGTTTTAACACTAAAGAAAAAAAAACGAGTAAAGGTTTCCCCCCTTTTACTGCTTTGAGTGTGACACCTCAGTGGTTAAAATATACCTTCATTCCCTAATCTTGATTCCCAATAATCCATTATTTTTAAGAAGTTACAATAATAATCATTACATCTTTTCATTTGAATTCCACAGCATATTTTTCCCCCTTAATTTTTATAAGAGTTATCAATATCTATATTACTCGATTTTCTAAATGTTTTTAATTGCAGAAATAGTCTTATTACCCCGTCACCCTGCAGAATCCCCTTTTTAATTCATCAGCCATTATCTCTGAAAAAATGATTTATTTTCAACATTTTACTAATTCTGTATTTATTTCATGCACCTGTTTCTTATTGCTTCTCCTCCCCCTCTTTTCCCCATATCTTTTCTCATTCCAGTTTATATCCCTCTCTTTCTTAATATCTTCCTTTCCCCTTTTCTGTTGAGTCTCTCTGTCTTTCCCAACTTCACCGGTATTCCCCCTCTTGATTGCCTTCTTAAATCTCAACTTTTTAACCTTCCTTCTTTCCCCACTTCTTTGTAGCGTTCTTTATGTTAATTGTCTATTTAAGATGTCTTCTCCTTGAGTCGACTCCTCCTCCTCTGAAGCTCTTCCTTCTTGTTCTTCAATCGCCATTTCCATTTTTTCTAACACAGAACAAAGTGATTCGCCTCTTTCCTGTAGTAATTCTCTCATATTTTTAAGTTCCATTTTTAATTCCTGAAGAGATAACATCATTATACACTCTTGTATTTTATGATCGTTAAAGTCCACAAAAAAAAACAAAACCACTTTACTTTCTTTCTTCTTTCAATCTTCCAAAATTCTCAATTATTCCAGCCCAGGGTCTATACCAAAAACATCAATCAACCCCACAGTCAGTCTTTCCTTGCTTTTTTTCTTTATTCTAGTTCTGCTTTCACTTTCTAAGATTCTTACTTTGTTTCAATATTTCTTTAACATTATATCCACACAAGTTCATTCAGAAACAGGATGCTTTCCCTTGTTTGAGCTCAAGTTTTTGTGAAAAGGTGGCACTCTCCATCATACAAAGTCTTTACCTTTTCCCCCTATTTTTTAATTTAGGGTTTTTTGAACCTCAATATTCCAACACAGTCCAGTCTCCAATTTGTAAACTTTATTATTATTATTTTTTGACAATCTTAAGTCCAGCTTTATTTTATGCCTATTTATTGCCAAAACATTTTAGTCCAATTGAATTAAATCTTTAGTTCTGGCTTCTTCCTTTCCCGGTTCGAAGCCTGTCAGAATTTAGCTGTCAGAAATATATTTTTTTTCCATCCCTTTGTAATTTCACCACTCACTTTTCTTTAATCCTGGAGTATTTTTGTTTAGTTGTATTGCCCAATTGTCCCGGTTCACATGTTATCCACCTCTTTCTTCCCTCCTGCACAAATCTTAATCCAGCTGAGTCCTCCTCTTCAGAGTGGCCATTTTAAATCACCGCTGCAGTCGTCTTCGGGGGGAAAAAGACCAAGCCCAGGAGGGGAGATACGGCTTCCCTCAACCTGGCTGGTGGCTTCCCCTTACTCCACCACCTCTCCAAGGCAGCTTCATCCCCTAATCATAATGAACGGGGCTCTCCAACGAAGTAGCATGGACCATAGCCACAGAGAGATGTGATCTATGGTCTGTCAGCGAGGAGGCTCCACCTTCTTCGTGGTCTAGAACAGTTTAATGGGTATCCTGCTGAATTCACTGGGTTTTCTCCAGCAACTGTATGTAGGCTTGAAATCTTACATATATGCAGGACTTTCTTTCAGTTAGTCAATCCCAAATCAGTGAATCAAACTTCAACATAACAGTTTTGTGAGACAGTATTCTGCTATTATTTTAATAAAGTATTTATTAAATTTAAAATCATTATAAATGATATTTCTGTGAAATCATTCATTAATGATTTATAATATTATGGATCAACTAAGTAGTCATATGGTAGTTATGTAAAACAATATACTTTAAAGAAGAAATCTGTTTATCTGACTGTCGGGTTATAATCTATCCATTTATCCATCCATCCATTTATTTGTGCCACTGAAACAATATAGATGATGATAGGAAGTTGATAAATAAAGGTAGTACTCAACTTATAACTGTTCATTTAGTGGCTGTTCAAAGTTACAATGGCATTGAAAAAAGTGACTTATAACCATTTTTCACACTTCCAATTGTTGCAGCATCCCTGTAGTCATTTGATCAAAATTCAGGTGCTTGGCAACTGACTCATACAGTATTTATGATAGTTGCAGCATCCCATAGTCTTGTGATCGTACCTTCTGCGACCTTCTGACAAGCAAAGTCAATGGGGAAGCCAGATTGACTTAACAGCCGTGTTACTAATTTAACAACTGCAGTGGTGCACCCAACAAATGTGGCAAGAAAGTAATCATAAAATGGTGCAAAACTCATTTAACAAATGTCTCACTTAGCAACATAAATTTTGGGCTCAATTGTGGTCGTACGTCTACAACTATTTGTAAAGACAAATGGGTGGTTTGATTTCAGTGTAAGCCACTTAAGTGGGAGAGAGATTATAGCTTTGGTTCCATAGTGCTATAACAACTAAGAGCTGGACTGAGATTTTAGAATCTGCGGTTCAAATCTCCATAGACCATAAAGATCACAGGGTGACTTTGGATCATTCATTATGTAGAAGCACGGGAAATCAGGAGACAGGAGACCAGCGTAACTTCAGCTCTTTATTCAAGGTATAGATCTGTGTAGCCTTTAGCAAGCCGCAGCAGCTCTTCTTATAGAGCTAGCCGGCGGCTCTTACCCAATGACAGCTTTCTGAATCTCCCGCAATCGGTTCGTCCAATCACAGGAGATTCCTTACTAACCAATCACCATCGTGAGTCTCGGCCAATCACAGTGTAGTTTGTTTCAGCCAATCAGGTTAGGGTATTACAAGAATGTTAATGTGTAACACATTATTTCTCATCATCTTCTGTCCATGCCACTCCTAGTTCCTTCCAATCCTTTTACTCTATCCTTCCATGCCTAGCATCGACTGCCCCATTCATGTTAATGGCTGTAGCCATCCACATTTACAGCTGCTTAAATCCTAAAATCCTTTGGTGCTTAGCCAAGGCTGGATGCAACCTGATCTGAAAAGATCCCAGAGTTCCCTGCAGGGACCAGCTGTCCCAGAAATTCTCCATTAGAAAAAGTAACCACTATGCATCAATGGTCTGTGAGAGCAGCTGAAAATGACTTATTATTTTTACCTTACCATTTCTATCTGACTCTCATCATTCACCATCATCCTCTTCAATCAGCATCTGTTTTGAGCTAAAAGGATTTTCATCTGCATTCCTACTTAACAGGGACTGAATCCTTTTCACCTTGTACTTGCTAAGAAACAATACACTTGCTTTAGACTGAGAGAGACTCCAAAATGGAACTGAATCAAGTTGCCTGTGAAATGGGGATCAGATGAGTTCTCTGGAGAACATAGGATGTCTTTTAGAGTTGTTGTGCAGATAAACAAAGGCAAAGTTAAAGATTTATTTCATTAAACCTGTGATTGATACACAGCCATGATTGCAATATGGTCTGATCTATAATAAAACATTCAAACTGTAGTCTTTTTGCCAGCTCACATAATTTGATTTGTGGGAAAAGGGTGTAGGCCATAGATTAGAGTAAAATGGCTGAAGTTCATCTTGTATCGGTTTGTTTTTTAACCTTACATCACAACTTAAAACACTTTTCTGTTTTCTGTGTGTATTATGTCCTTATATGTGATTTGGATAAGCCATAGAAAATATGGTTGAAGTCTGAAATTCTTTTTCTTTCTTTCTTTCTTTCTTTCTTTCTTTCTTTCTTTCTTTCTTT
>BLBF01000007.1:64463990-64562551 GCA_015471245.1 Laticauda colubrina | reverse complement strand
TCTTTCTTTCTTTCTTTCTTTCTTTCTTTCTTTCTTTCTTTCTTTCTCATTGGATGCCTGCTGGAATTCTTGAACGAGACCTTAGCTTTGCTGTGCCATGCTTGACATCAGGAGTGGGATTCTACCAGTTCACACCTATTTGCTAGAACAGTTATTCACATTCTAAACAGTTCAGAGAACCAGTTGTTCAAAAAAATTACTGGCCTCATCTTGTAAGGAAGGCAGGAAGAAAACATTCTGGTGTTGCTTACAGAAACTGCCTCTCCGTTAACCCTTAGTACATTCTTGGCAGGACTGGACTTCCTGTCTCTGGAACTTCTCTGAGGTTTTTTTTCTCTCCTTTGCTGGTACTTTGCTTGTGTGGAGTGACCATTCAAAGTTACAATGGCACTGAAAAAAGTGACTTATGACCATTTTTCACACTTACGACTGTTACAGCATCCCCACAGTTACGAGAGGCCAGGCGAGGAAATGTGTGCCTCAATGTGAGTGATGTTGAGTTGGCCACGGCCAGCCAGTAACATGACCACCAAACCATGTCCACCCAGTTACCTGACCACCAAGCCACACCCACCAACTAAGCCACACCCACAGAACTGGTTTTTAAAAAATTTGAATCCCACCCTTGCTTGACATACTTGAATTTCTATCAAGGTCTGTATTATAGATCTATAGTTATCAATCCCTGAGAACAATACTTTGTTCTCAGCATATTTCTGGTGAAAGCATCATACCTTCTCTTTTTTACTGCTGCCTTCGTCAATAAATATACACATTTGTCTTCTGTAAACATAGACTTTCTAACTGGCAGTCTAGATGGCTATCCATTTGGTTCCCACAAAAGTGGCTTCAAGTGTATGTGTGGATATGGATATGGCTAGAGATACACATGCATACATAAATTTGGATATTTCCACTGCAAAGTATTTGCTCAAAGAGCATCATTTCCTAGCATAGCTATAGATAATTGGATGTACAATGGTGTGGCCAAGAAACTAATGACCTATGTTCCAAGAAATATTTGGTTCAATACTTGCTATCTTTTCAGTAGTTTGCTGGAGGGTGACAAAGCCTCAGCTCAGCTTGAAATTCAGGAGGGAAAAAAACAGCTGACTTTGCAAAGTTGAGAGGATGCATGAGATAAACTAAGGATGGGGAAAAGTTACTATATGAGTAAGGTACGCTATTATTTGCTCTATGACATTATATTTTCAAGTGTGGTCCTAGGATTTCTGGGGATATCTCTCAGGGACTTTGAGAATAAAACTATCTGCCAGCTTATAGTGAAAAATAACTCAATATTAAAATTCCATTGAACAGTCATGAGAAGCAGTAGCTGCACTAAATTCATCAATTTTAATATGGTAAATATTGATAAATATAAACCAGACAAAGAAAAGCTCCTATTGAGCTGTTCTGGGAGTATAGACCCAACAAATCAAGAGCCTGCCAAGTTGAAGGAAGACTTGTATATGAACTTCAGAGATACTGAGCAGTATCTCTTGGAGAGATACTCAGACTCTTTTCCACATGCAATTTAAATCATCTCCAGCATGCTGTTTAATAATATATTTCTTTATTTCATGAATATTTTATTTATTGTTTTATTTCATTAATATATTTTTTCAAATTCACATAATCCTGGCTTCAGTTCACCGCCATCCCAAATTTAGTCTGACATGGTCTCTTTGCATACTGTGATAAAAGAAGTTTTTACCTCTTAATCCAAACTGTTTCTACCATGCCTTCAAATATTAAATCTATAGTCATTCCCATGTATATCTTGGAGTTTGTCCATACATTGTAAAGCTGCCAAGTTTGAAAATATTGATTATTTGTACACATCCAATGGTACAGGACTGTCCCCCTTTCTTCCTGGCCTCTGGTCACCATTCTGGTATTAACATTTACCTTCCTGGGTTTACCCTTTCATTTGGAGTGAGACTGCTGTAGGTTTTCTGCCTTTCCTTTTTCTAAAATCAAATTCTGCAAATATTTGGCAGGTCCAAACCCAGTGAAGAACAATAGAGGGCAGGTGAGCTCTGTCAGACAGAGGACAATATTATGTGTTGGGAAGAAGAGGAAGCAAATTTGTACAACTCCAAAATGGCCCAAAATATATTCAGTAACCCCTCGTATAGCATTCTGGAAATAATGAGAAGTGTTGGGTTTTGCTGCTTATTTCTCAGTTACACCTTCATGCCCCTTTATGTGCAGATGCTTTCCCTGACCTAATCTTTCCCTCCAAATATTGGTCCAGGGAAGGAAGAAAGTTTAAATTCCACAAATGAAGAAAGCACTAGATTTGTAAAATAAACATATTTGATTTCAGTGTGAGTGTCTTTATTGATGCACACATAATTTGTGTGTGTGTGTGTGTGTGTGTCTCTCTCTCTCTCTCTGTTTTCCTGATCAGAAGAACATATAATTTCATTTTAAATGCTGACTGTTTTTAAAACTGCTTTAATGAAATGGTATGATCTACAGGAAGAGATAGATGAAATTGCTTACATAGGTATAAGTTCAGCTGTATATAGTATGCAAGTATACAAATACTTTTAACCATATGCAATATATAAGTATACAGATACTTTTAACTGTATACTTTTCATCTGGTTGATAAGTGGTTGTGAGGGTATGATTGTCATGAATTGTGAATATCGCAACTGCTCATGTATCAAAATGAAATTTACACTATTTAAGAGTGAACTGGGAGGAAAATCTAAGGGTTGATAAGCAGTATTTTATTTATTGTGTGGTTCTCTTGATAAAATAAACAATCTATATGATGTCTGTTAAAAACATAGTGACATCATACATATTTGTATTTAGCTCACCTCATCATCTCTAGTTATTTATGTAAGGAAGAAATGTGACTGCTTTTACAATGTTCTATACTTAGTTGGGTCTATTTATGATAGCCTGTCCTTTATGTCCCTGTGACAATCTTTATTAATCAAAAAGATAAACACTAAAAATAACGTATTTGGGGAAAGGTTTGAATGAGTATATTGATTATAACTGGAATGCAAATATGAGATATTTTCTCAGCTATTTTCTATTATAGCTGAGGAATTTATTTTGTTTAAAAATCTGTTTCCTTTTCAGCTGAATCAGAAATATATTTTTTCTGAACTGTAATTTCAATTAGCAGTATTACCCATTGTCCAACCATGTAAAATTAATTTAAAAACTGAACCCCCAAAAAAGAAACTATACTGTTTTTTCATCCTAAATGACTGCAGATATAAACATTGCCTTTTGCAGTATCACTGTAATTAATTAAAAAGAACTTAGCTACTGAATAGTTAGTACAATAATAAACAAACGTTATCACAGGTTTATCTTGGTGTTCCTGGTTACAGGCACAAATATAGGTAGTCCTCAACTAATGATCACAATTGAGCCCAAAATTTCTGTTGCTAAGTGAGACATTTATTAAGTGAGTTTTGCCCCATTTACAACCTTTCTTGCCACTGTTGTTAAGTGAATCATTGCAGTTGCTAAGTTACTAACAGGGTTGTTAAGTGAATCTGGTTTCCCCATTGACTTTGTTTGTCAGAAGGTTGCAAAAGGAAATCACATGACTTTAGGACACAGCAACAGTCATAAATATGAATCAGTTGCCAAGTGTCTTGAATTTTGATTACATAACCACAGAAAATCTGCAACAGTCATAAATATGAAAAATAGCCATGTCACTTTTTTTAGTGCCACTGTAACTTGTAACTAGCCCTAATTGCTAACCCTAGCCCTAAATGAATGTCATAAGTCAAGGACTACCTGTAAAGCTGCATATATTAATGCAGGTAAGGGTTGGGTACGAGTTGATTCTTTGCTTTCTCCAGAGTAGGTTTTGAGAAGAGGAAATGCAAGATGTTCAAGGGAGAAGTAACATTTATAAAACAGTTTTTCCTGGTCCTCAAAGCAATAGCCTGCATCTAAGAGTGTTCTTCACTGTCAATTCTTCATCACTACTGCCCTGAAAATCTGTATCAGATGGTCGAGGACCTTTTGAAATAGACTTAAGGGCCAAGAATGCCTCCAGACATAGCAAGAAATAATGGCTGTTTTTCTCCATATATCTCAGCTAACAGAAACATTACAGTGAGGTGTCATTGCATTCTTGGAAGCCATGATGTGGCTATTTTAAAAGGCTCCTGTTTCAAAGAAGCTTCATTAGTTTATTCCTCTGACCTAACAATGCAATAAAATTCAACCAGACAAAAAAGCCCATTATCTAACTTTCCCAAAACCCAGGACAACCCTCGTTGCTGCTTTCTTAAACAGGAAGTGAGCTGAATGAAACCTTAGGACAGAGGAGTCCATGGTCAGGGGTGGGATTCAGCTGGTTTGGGCCTGTTTGGGCAAACTGGATGTTAAATTTTCATCTGGTTCACTGAACTTCTGGTTGAACTGACTGGCTGGCCCTGCCCACTCTGCCCCTCCCCTCCCAGAGTCTCCACACAGCCTCTTTTGGATGCAGGCAATGCAGGACCGGCACAGAGGCTCTGGGAGGGCGAAAAACAGGCCTCCTGGAAGTCCCAGAAGTCCAGAAATGGACCTGTTTCCAGCTTCCAGGGGAGGCCATTTTCACCTTCCCAGAGGCAACAAAGGAAACCTCCGGGAAAGGTGAAAACAACCCTCTCAGAAATTCCAGTAGGCCATGCCCACCATGGCCATACCCACCCAGCAATGGGGCAGAGAACCAGTTGCTGGGATTTTTGAATCCTACCCCTATACCCAGTAATCTGTCCTAGAAATTCTAGTTAACCTGGTACTAGTTTTTCTCCATTTCCCCTCTTTCCTATTAGATGATCGTAAAGGGAAAGCAAAAAATAAAATATGAAAATGAAGCAACGCTGGAAGATGTATCCTAATCCATGATATCTCAGAGGAAAAGTCAATCACTCAGTTGTGGTAAAAGATGGATTTTATCAATTGAACATAGCAGACCTGAAGATATTTCAAACAAAAGGGGGCATTCCAGCATTCCATATGATTCATTCTCCACAGAAAAAAGTACCATGCCTGACTGCATTGCCAAGACATTCTCTATCAGAAAAAAAAGCTACACGCAGATTTTTTGGGGGGATGTTCATGAACAAAGTAAATAAATCTACACTGATTTAACTCTTCCTCTATTTAATGCATATATTGCAAAACACAAACAAATTCCAAGTCTAACTAAGTTTTGGGGCAGGGGGGTCAGTTTGGGGGCTTCTCAAACTAGAATTACTATTGGGGCACTTGTGGTATTTGTCAATGAGGCATGTGACTGGAATTCACAAGGTACAAGAGGTTTGCTCAAAAATATGTTGGGCATTTGCCCCAATCAGGGAGGCACGGGTTTATATTATAGAAAGCCATCTAGAATTTCAAGTCCAAGTTCATATTTGGCCTGCGATCTTCCACCTCACAGCTTATTCTGTTCCCACTGTGTTATGGTAGGTTTAATGTTATGCATTTGAAGCTGAAAATACTTAGTGGTAGGAAAGTATTTCATGAGTGAAGCAGGTGATAAGTTGTTACTGAAGATTTCAGTACAGAGATGTCATTTTGTATAGTGTGGCTGCAAGGAGAACCTTTATTAACTGGGACAACATATAAACACCAATTTGTTTTGCTATCAACAGCTGCCAGTGTGAAAAAATAATCTTTTGTGATACAATTGTAGAATTCTATGAGGAAATCAAATCAAATCTTGTTTGTTATGAAACTGAAGTTTCTGTCCTCCAAATTTTCTCGTGGGTGGAGGGTTCTAAATGTTTGACAAACAGAGAGTTGGCTGCTTGCTACAGTTAGATTTGGAGTATCTTCCCAGGTATAAAGCTTGACTTTTATAAGAACTTCTTGGAAAGAATGGCCTTGGGATACGTTTTCCGAAAAAGCTCTCTTGTACTGTGTAGAATGGAATTGCCAAGAAAGCACACATAGGATTGCAACCTAACGTCTTTGAACATGGTCTGCTTTGACAGCTTATGTATGCCCTTGTTGAGACGGATCAGGATGTCATGGCTGGTGACAACTGGGAGCTGTTCTTGGAGACTCTCTTGCCTTTTTAGGTTAGGAGGGTCTCTGTGTGTTTAGGGAAATGTGATTGATGGCTCCACTCGGGCCCCAATTAGCACCTTATAATTTATTAGCTTCTGCTTTCAGATTATGCGTTAACTTCACAAATATTTCAACCATGGAAACCTCAGCTATCAAGTGTCTCTTCCCTGATCCAACTTATAAGGGCCCTGGTTAAATGCAGAGAGAGCTGTGCAGGTCTGTCAAGAGAGAATAATCATTTTCATCTTACTGTGCAATAAGCAGTATTACAGCGCTTCAGTTGCAAAGAAGCTGGGGGAGTGGGGAGGGAGATAGATACCAAATTAAGGTTCCAATTGGATTTGGGGGGCTGCAGTGCCTGGAACAGGTTGAACCTGACTAGAGGAGGCTTCTGTTGATCTATCTCCTGCTATGTACTTATATATCCACATTTCAGTTACACCGAACCAGCAACAGAAAAACAACCCCTGCCATCAATCTAATAATTCCATTGCCCTCTTACGGCTGAAATGGAGAAGAAAGACAAACATATATATACGTGAAAGATAGAAGAAACAAATGTGGATTAAATTTTTTTGGAAACTTAAAATGAAAACCCAGGCATAACAATTTAGAAGTTATTTGTCTGGAATTTAGTGGGGCTTTCTCCTAAAGAAAGGATTATGGAGTAACAGCTTTAGGTTAGGACTTAGTCAGAAAATACCGGCTTTGCTCATAGAATGTGCTGAGACCAATCTCCATGTACAGCTGGATTTTTTTTTTTTTACTCAAAAACCCTGGAGAGAAACTGCAGACCAAGTGATGAATTTCTGAATTACTGACACCCATACCTCTGTCAATTTGTACTGCTCTTCTCAGCAGGCTGCAACTGAAAGTGCAGCCTACCTTCCTGTGAGTTAGCATGCATGAAGCGAAAAGTTTCACTGGTGATATCTCATTTCAGTCATTGGCTGATGAGCTACAAAGTCATACCTTCTAGTTGTAATGTCCAATGAAGAGGCACGTGAGTCATTTCATTATTCTGCTGAATCTGACTCCCGCAAATCATGAAGCAATCCGTTTTGTACAGACTCGACTGATCTGATGGGTCAACTGTGTTAAAAAGAATTATTAAGATTATAACTGGTTTGGGGTATTTGAAAGCTCTGAATAAGTGGCATATTATCAATCATGATAATGATGATGTGATGCTTTCATCTAATAGGAGGCTGAGTTTGTTAAGGTCAGACATTTCCTGACTGGTTACATTTATCTTAGTGGTTCACTAAATAGCAGCAAAGAGTTCAAGTTTCCTATGTTTCTTTGTTGCCTTTTGCCGGTTGTCTGGATTTTTGAATTCAAAATAAGCTAGTCCTGGGATTTCTAGGAACCAGCTTGATCAAGTGTCCATGCAGTTGCATAGAGAAAACACATGAAAATTTATGTATCTGTGCAAGTGCTTAAAGTGCTTGCACACTGTAGTAGCAGGATTCTCTGTATCCTTAAACTGTCATGTGTGTATGCTTTTCTTGGTCTGTGCAAAACAAGCTTCTGGAGAGCAAATCTTACTACAATTCACCTCTCAAAAAGTTGTTTCTGTTTCAGATGGATTGCTTCTCCCCCCCCCCCCCTTAACATTTCTGCCAGTGGTGTTTTTTAAAATTGATGTTGTGGTAAGCTTGAAAATTGCTGTCTTTTTTTCTCCCTGTTTCAGAACTTGTGTACATTGATTTAGCCCAGGAGCTTGAATTGCTTCAAATACTACTTTAATTGTTGTGCAGTCTCTTTCCTCCCTTCTACAGTATGAATATTGGCCTTTCCGCACAGACATGTAAATATGGAGCTTTTTGAATGATTGAAATGATGGATGAATATATTACAACAATTCTTTGTTTTGAATGCAAGAATTAAAATATTTTCTCCGAACATACTTCTGTCTGTACATATTTTAGCAATATATCCAAAATATGTTTGGATATTTTAAAAATTACCTCATAGCAAGGACTTTGGTGCTCTTTTTCAACTCCATGACTGTGTTTGATTTTTGAAGGGTAAAATAAGAAATTCATTGCTATCTTCAATTTGTGCTGAACTCGGCATGTTTTCGAATATTATATCCCACTTCTTATATGAGATAGAAAAAAGTATTCAGGCTGTGTAGAATGATCTGTGTAAATTGGTCTCTGCTCCCCCCTGTGCTTTTGTTATCAGTACAAGGAGCAGAAGCTGAACATACAGTTGGTGATCTATACTTAATCAGCACACATTTGTCTTTATCAAGGTTGCTCTATTGGGTTTATACAACACTGGAAGGAATCCATAATTAGCACTAAGCTTAGGAAGAGATTCAGCAAACCCTTATCTAGTTAAACTAATTATGCCATGTACCTATTACCTCCTATGTTTGCTAAGCTCTAGATACTCCTTCTTAAGCTGAACCTTTGGCAAGTCTCTGTTTCTGTTTGGCTGTATTTCATATCTCATAAATTGCAGCTGAATTATAGCCAGGGGGAATGTTCAGATAAGATCCAGACTTTTGTCACTGGGGTAAAACTTTTGACTCTTTTGCAATAATGTTTTTCTTGTTTGTGGTGCCCTTCATCGAATGAGGCATTATATTTGTCAATTGCTTACAAGATAATAGGTATAAGTAAAAACATAGTTATGAATACATGGATACATATAAGAAAAATAAAAATATATATAAAAGAAACAATAGGACAGGGATGGTAGGCACATTGATGCACTTATGCACACCCCTACAGACCTCTTAGGAAAGGGGTGAGGTCAATAGTAGACAGTCTAAGGTTAAAGTTTTTGGCGTTTGGGGAAAAATATATGGCAATAGACAGCAAAAACAATAGACAGCAATGTTTGGCTTCTGAAAATACAGGTCTTAGTAGAGTTGTACAGAGTTTACAACTATATGAAAAAACATCTGGACTACAAACAAGAATAGAGTTTCCTTCAGCTATCTCTAGTTTCCAGCAAGGACAAGAGATTAAAACAAATGAAACTGGGAAAGATTACAAAGGTTGAGAATGGAAGAAACCTCACATAGCTAAGTTTACTACAAAGTAGGAAATTATAACCTGCTGGGGTTTATCTTTAACTGCTTTTGTTACTCTAGATTTGGAGGACAGAAAAAAACAGGTAAGGAATAGCCCAAGAATGGGTAGAAGGGAAAAAGGTTGGTGGAAAAGTCGCAAGAATATAGTTTACACCAAGAATAGGCAACCTATGACCTTTTAAATTATTCCTGCCCTACAACTTTGAACTCCCTTGCAAACTAGCTTGTTGATAATTGTCCATCCCAGTTGTATACCAATAGTACAGATCAATGTATGCTTAAATAAAGTTCAAACCACTACGTTACGTTACTCTCTATGCAGCCTGAATAATCCCAGCAAGTTTACTGAAAAGAGACAATACAATTAACAAACTGCAATGCAGGTAGGGAAAATAAATCACCTGTGGTCACAGATAGGACATGGGGGCATCACATTTCAAGTTCAACAGCCCTAAATTTTCATGAAAGCCAGCTTAATTTGAAATGGAGCATTTAAAGCCATTTTTGGGGAAAATACTGCACATGAGCTTGTCCCAAATATGCTTTTTCAAGGGCCAGTTGGATGTTATTTTTCTTTGAAGACATTTTGCTTCTCATCCAAGAAGTTTCTTCAGCTCTGACTGGATGGTGGGGAATGGAAGGATTTATGCTTCTTGCATACAGCTGGTTATTTGCATTCTTTTAGAGAGTTGTTGCGGTCATTTGGAGGTTTGTGGGCACAGACCAAATGGCCTCAACCTCTCAAAGAATACAAATGACCAGCTTCTGCTAGAAATATAAATCCTTCCATTCCCCACCATCCAATCAGAGCTGAAGAAAGGATGCAAAACATCTTCAAAGAAAAAGAAGAAAGTCCACTTGCTTCTTGAAAAAGCACCTTTGGGACAATACTTGGAGTGTTTCCTTCTGTCTGTATTGCAGGAAAGGAATATAGAGAACAAGCAAATGATAAAATCAACTCACCTTTGAGGAAAATCTACTCCACTTTTTTAAAATTTAGAAAGAATAGTAAGAAGGGGTGTGATAATGCTCGATTCAAAATGATGCAGAGTATGGAAAAAGTGGACAGATGTTTTTCCTCATGACAGTCACAGTTGGAGATCCAGAGTAAGAAAACAAGTTCTTATTGATACCACTAAAATATAGAAATATAATCTTAGGCAATTTTAAAAAAATAATTTTATTCATCTGGTGCACCCGTTGCATCTTTTCCTGGATCAGAAAGAGAAGTCACTCATAACTTGTTACCTTAGGGTTTCACTACTGCAATGTATTTCACATAGGTCTATTCTTGAAAATCACTTGGAAGCTTCAACTGAATACAGTGGCATTGGCAGTAATGGGCAAAAGTAGGTATGTCCATGTGGCACTTCTGCTCCCTGAATTGCACTGTTATCAATTTAGTTCCAACTGTTAATTCAAGGTATTAATTGTGATTTATGAAGACCTACATGGCACAAAGCCAGATTATATGAGAAAAACTGTCCCTCTCCTGTGTTGTCCAGGTGACCCCACACTGATAGTTTTCCAGAAAGCCTTGAACACTTGAATGTTCTCCCAGGGCTTGGGGTATGATTATTGGTGCCCCTTGTTGGATATAGATGTTAATCAAAACCACCATCTTTAAAAAAAATTCCCATTCTTATTTCTTAGCACTTTATAATGTATATTCCTATTTTGTTTGGTTTCATTGTATATCTAGAATCAGTCTGGAGCCAGAGAGTGCCGAAATTGAAGAAATGAAATGAAATGAAAAGTTGGTCAGTTGCTACTATGATCTGTAGGTGCTGTCATGTATTTGGCTTGGTCCATATAGTTTCTAAATCAATATTAAGCAAATTGATGGAATTTTTAAAATTAAAACATTGGGAGAATTGGGATTCCCAATGGGCATCTGAAATCTCCACCCTCTACTTCATAAAACCAATGCAATCAAAAGTTAAAGAAAACATTTTTAATTATCTTCCCTACAAGTAAACACTTCTTATACTGTATATCCTTTTCAAAACAAGAGAGAGGAGAGACTGTCTCCTGGTTGTTGCAAAAAGTCATAAGGGAACATTCAATTAAATGAAGTCTTTTGTCTACTTCATTAGCCAGTCCTCCCCTCCCACTCAGTCCAGTTGTTTCTCCTGAAAGCTGGAAGTTTTTTTTTTAAGGATATTTTTTTATCATGATAAATGTTTTTGTGTAAAAAAACTTATATATACAACGATGTATATAAGTATTATCCTATGCAATTTTTGTGCCAAACTCAGAGAAGTGCCACCTTGATTATCAAGTTCTTGGAGTTGGAAGAGTTGTCTCTTGAACAGCTGCATTTGTGTAAGCCTGAAGGCAGGTGGCCCCGCTAGTCACTTGCCACTCATCACCACACTGAAGTCAGAAAGATCCATCCTTTTTGTTAAAAAAAAAAGATGTTCCAAATGCGTTTAAGAGTTTAGAATTACTTTGCTTCATTCACAATGCCTGAATATCTTCCATGCTGCTTCCAAACAGTTTTTTTTAAATGCCACATCATAAGTATGATTTATGTCCTCACTAATATTAACAAACCCTTCAGCTTCCTAAAGTCAATGTTTTTCACATCCTTATTCATTTTACTCAGTTCTTCTGAATGTGAAGCTGTGGTGTTCAGTTTTGCCATTTTAGGAGAAGGAAATGCCAAGCTGAAGAAGCTTTTAGCCTCCTTTGCCATTTTGCTTTTCTTGTCTTGATGTGAGATGCTGATATCAGAACCATGAGGCAAAGAACGAAGCTGGTATTTATGTGTAGGAAGGGAAGGTTATAACCAGCAGCTCAGCTCAGGAGCGATCCAGCACAGTAGGAATAATGGTGAGCTGAAAACCAAGATCAGAAGCTGTTACAAATTGACTTTGGCTCTGTCCCCACTCCTACATAGGCAAAAGTTTGACCAGAGGAGAAGTCATGGTGGAATCTAAAACCAGTAGAGATCTTTGCTTTTATCCTGAGGTTGCAAACCTGAGAACAGAGAGGAAAAAGAAAGAAAAAGAAAAAGAGAAGTCGGAAATTTAAAAAAAGGAAGAGAAAGAAAAGAAATGAAATAAAGACAGAAAGAGCCAAATACTCCCACATGCTTGCAAACGTTACTTATAGCACAAGAATTGATTTCTAGAAGAAGTGTGAAATGAAGAAAAAGATGTATAGATTAACTTCATGTGAAAACTTACAAAATCTAAGATGCTTAAAGTTACAACCACTGGGCAAGTTACTAAACATTACAGCCTGTTATACTGTGTTCAGACAGTTGTTTACAAATGAGCCACCTCTTTATTTATTTAAAAAAAATAGAAAATGCCAAGTCTCTGACTTTTTACATAATTTCTGGCATCAAAAAATAGTTGCCATGATGATCCTTGACCAAAGTAAATAGAAAAAAATACAATTAACTTTCAGAGTTATTGTAAAGTTGACAGTAATGGACAATATCATTCAGTTGAACAGTGTTTTTCAACAGTGGCAACTTTAAGATGTGTAGTCTTCAACTCTCAGAAATCCCCAGCCAGCAGAGAATTCTGGGAATTCAAGCCCACACATCTTAAAGCTGCCAAGGTTGAGAAACACTGTAGTAGAGTTTCAGGACACTTACTGAAAGAAACAAAAAAGGACCTCACACTGTTGGGTGTTCTGTGTCTGTTTCTCCTGTCCTCCCGGTAACATGAGGCAATATGAGTCATGATGTCATCATGCTGACTGTTTCCTTGTCCCCTCATGGAGAACCAATGATGTGGAGAGGGCTGAAGAAACACAACAGCTTTGTTCACACCTTGTGTTAGGCAAGCTATGGTTTGTTTAATCAAGGATTATTGAAAAAACTGCTGTGCCTGGTTTCCTAACATTATGCTAAACCACAAAGCATGGTTAACAAGTTACATTGGCTGGACTAACAAAACAGGTCACATTCTAGGTAATATGTTTTTCTTGTTCTATTGTCAGGATTGCAAGCAAGTAAATTACATGATAACTTAACGCTGGGGTATAGAACCTTTGTCAGCTTAGGACCAAAAGCTACAATTCCAAATGTGACAGAAAGCAGAATTCCAATTTTGAGTTTTCATCAGGATTTTTAAGGGCTGAAATGGTTCTTTAAGCCTCCAGAAGACTTAAGGTACCTAATTTGCACTTAAAGTCTCTGGGATATAAAGAAACAAAAAAAAAATCTGATCACAATAAATTATTTTTCCTGCCAGATCTTACCTGTTTCTACATTCAATCCTAAGCTCTGTGCCATCTCTCCCGCAGGGCCAGCAAAAGGAGCTGGCGTTGTCCATGATGATGTGGCAGGCTCATTCTTGCCTAGCTCACATTGAGGGCTGACTGGTGTGGGCACCGAGGCAGGAGTGAGACGGTGGGGACGCACAGAAGCAGCAGGCACCAGCAGCGAGCCATAGCGAGGGTCAAAATGTGGGCTGTAGACTTCATGCACTGTGGTGGGCCGAGGGTAGGCAGAACTCTGGGCACCGATGTATGGGTGGTGATGGTGGTGATGATGATGGTGAGCAGGATGCCAAGGTTCTGGGGGGCCCTGATGAAGGTGGCTGTGCAGTGAGCCTGGAGAATAAGGGTCCGCTGTAGCAAAGGGCAGTTCACTGTGGGCAGTAGCTGCCAGTGGGCTGCCCAAAGAGGCAGGCACAGAAGAAGATTGGTAAGTGCTGTTCCAGAAGGAGGGTGGGAAACTACGCTGACTCATAGGAAAAGATCCCTCTGTATAAAGAAAGACAAGCACAAAACAGACAGCATTAGAAGGGTAGGACGACAATATTTCTATTCTTTGTCATTTACATACCACTAATGGTGTATCTTCTAGGTACCTTTTTCCAGTTCTATATCCAAGCCCAATAAGTTTATTCTTTTAAGAGTTCTCAAATAGACTGGTATAGCAATAGCACTTGGACTTATATACCACTTTATAGTGCTTTACAGCCCTCTCTAAGTGGTTTACAGAGTCAACCTCTTGTCCCCAACAATTTGGACCCTCATTTTATCCACCTCAGAAGGATGGAAGGCTTAGTCAACCTTGAGCCTGATGAGATTCGATCTGCCAAATTGCAGGCAGCTATAGTCAGCAGAAGTGGCCTGCAGTACAGCACTCTAACCACTGCACCACTGAGGCTCTAGTGTCCTGCCTTTCACATCCTTACAGAATATGTGTTTAAAACAAAAGTGGTTCCCTAAAATGATCCACTAGATTTTTCAGACCTGTTTTCTTTCACAGATGACACACAATTGCTTTCTTTTGTATTTTATTATTAATATTTCTAAACCAAATAAAACACTTCAAGTATTTGTTCTCACAACTATGATAAAAACTGTTTTTTATCATGCAGGTATAAATGTCAAATAACTTCAGTGTATGCTTCATTTCACACTGTTTCTTCCTGACTCTGGGCGATATACAAAACTAGAGAAAACATAAAAACAGACAGCCTAGGTTGAAGTAAGAAAACCAACAAAACAAAGGCCATTGAACAAATCATCAAACTTAATCCAGGTCTGAGTCCAAAGCCAAGTTTTCAAACCTTTCTGGAACCCCAGTAAAAAGGATGCTATCTTTTATCTCTAGGGGATGCTGTTCCAGAGGATGGGGGCTGTTACAGAGAAGATATACTTCTGAAGAAGTGGGACTGGAATGTGCCCATTTTATAGAAACATACTGACTAGCTAGGCAGAAACCTTTGGAGACAACTAATTTCTCAGATACACAGCTCAGATACACAGCCCCTATGCCATACAGAACTTTGTAAGTAAATATTATTTCAGAAATGAATATCACGAAACCGTCAATGGGAGGCTCAGAGCTGTGTTTCTGTTCTGAAATAGATATAATTGTTTATAAATTTAAACCTGGGTGTTCAAAATTGAGAGTATTTATATGCATCTTGAAGGTGAATTTTCTCCTCCCAAACTGAATGACACACAAAAAATTGTAAAATATTATTTTTGAAATCATATGAAAAGGGTTTATTACCACAAAATAATTTTTGAGACTTTGATGCTTTTAAAACAATAGTTGGTTTCATATACTACTGTATGTGAAATTCTAATGTGTGTTTTATTTTGGCTTCGTGTTAATACAATCATGGTTTAGACACCTTTAATATAAAACATAATTTAGTACAAATCTGCTCATTCTGACTTATTCAAAACATGAATAAAGCCAATCTACCTTTTCATTCTTTCACATTAACTTCAAATCAAAACATAAATTCCGACACAATTTAAAACATTCTACTTACATTTAAAAATAGGGTTCAGATGAATGTTTGGTATTGTGCATGAAATTGTTCGGTTACTTATCAATTAAAAATCATTCTTAGCACCACTCTATCTTTTTTTTTTCTGTGTTTATAATACCCACCACTGAGTCTGATTGCTGGTAACTTAATTGAACAGTTCCTACAGTTTTCTTGGCAATGTTTTCAAAAAATACTTTGCCATTGTCTTCTTCTTATAATGAGAAGAAGAAAAGACAGAATGACAGAGAATGACAGAGACAGAGTGACTTTCCAAGATCAATCAGTTGGGTTCCATATCTAAGGCAAGACTAGAACTTATTGTCTTTTGGCTTCTAATCCCATGACTTTAACCACTATACCAAATTGGCTTATAAATGCGGGGCAACCTTTACCTTTATCTTTATAACAGTGGTGGGATTCAATTTTTTTTACTACTGGTTCTGTGAGCATGGCTTGGTGGGTGTGTCAGGGGAAGGATACTGCAAAATCCCATTCCCTCCCTACTCCACTAATCTGCTTTCCAGCTCTGTTCTCTTGTGCAGGGCAACAAAAGACCCAGCCAATCAACTGGGACTCGGGAGGCAGAGAATAGATGGGAGTGAGGCCAGTCAGAGGTTGTATTTGCCAGTTCTCCAAACTACTCAACATTACTGCTACTGGTTCTCGAGCACCGCTCAGAACCTGCTGAATATCACTTCTGCTTTACATTGAAGATAACATCTTCTTCAAATGACTTCAACTGCATATCCATCTAGTTTTTGGGTAAAACTAGATTGCTAGTTTTAGCAATAGAGCTGAGTTATTCTCTTTTTCTGGATTCCTTTCCTTCCCTCCAAAAAATTCACAGTATAACCTAAAGCTCTGGTGTTAATTCATATCCTTTTACTAATCAGACCAAAGCATTTTTACTTTCTGAGCCCATACTCTCCCATTTGCCATATGTTCCCATTTGTTAGGTCAGCTTATTAAAAACAAAACCTTCTAAAAATCAAGAATAGTGAATATGTGTCATCCAGAGTTCTATGACAACTCACCATGGCCAGCTTGCCACAGCCAACTCACCACAGCCAATTTGCGAACAAACTCACTGTGGGACAACTTGCCTTGGGGCAAGCGTTACACTAATATCGAAGAAATAGTGGAATAGAATCATTAAAGAAAGGATGCCAAAGGAGGAACAAAATGAAATGTGAATGACAAAAATTAAAATATTGTTTAAATTATTTTAAATAATTAAATTGAATTGTTGTATTGTCCCACAGCGAGTCATCCTGTGGCGAGCTGGCCATGATGAGTTGTTGTGTGGTAAATTGGCCATGGCAAGTTGAGTGTGACGAGTTGGCCATGGTGAATTGGCTGTGGTGAGGTGTCCCAATCCGACTTCTAAGTTCCAGCAGTCCTAATCAATGTGACCAACTGCTCAGCATTCTATCTCATCATGCTCTATTTTTTTCATAATTCATTGAGGATTTTTAATGTAACTGATTTCATTGTGTACTAATATTATACTTCAGTAAGTTAGTGATTAGCTATCCTGACTAGCTTACTAAATGAACTGCCCTTTTCATTTAATTAGTCTTAAAAATATCATTACTCTTCCTTTTAAAAACTATTTTAACCGCTTATTAATTATGATATAGCCAATGGCATATTTTACACCCTCCATTAAAATATAAACACCTCCCATTTGGGAATTCAGTAAGGAATGTTGATGGTTAGGTTGTTATATTAATACTCCAAAAGTACTGTAGGGAAGTAGGATAAAGTTTGCACACTTCGACTGTGATAAATTGAACAGGAAAGCCCAACATACAGTTTATAGTATTTAGATTATAGGTTGGGAATAATCTAAGGTCAGAAGAAAGTTTGAATTGCCAGAGTGTTTTTCAAGTGACAAAATGTCCTAGAAACCCCAGTTCCTTTGTCTTTAGAGAAGAGGCAATCTATAAACTGCAATCTTTTTCCTACCCCCATTTTAAAAATTTAGAAGGAGTGTTAGATAATATGTCCTAAAACCAAACAATTAATTTTAAAAGATGGAGGACTATGGATGAAAGAAACTGCTCTATTTGGGGCACTTATCTATGATTCATCTCACAAGCATAAAGGAAAGACACAAAGACACCATGCATTTTTTTCTAGGGATGCAAAATTATTGCACTATATTTCTTCTCTCAGGCAACTGCCAGCTGAATGCACTGAAGTGCAATCCACCAGTTCTTGAGCTGGCAGAAAAGTATTCCAGCACAAAATTTGCTTCCTTGATAGCCAAACTTGTTTTTCCTTTTCTTTCTTTTTAATCACAGTAATGAAGACAATGAACAATGCCTTATATTCACAAATTCAGGAAAATTATTGGTTGAAATATCTGGCTTCCCACTAAGTATCACTGCTTATAGGCAAAATAGTGACCCACTCACTCTCCATAATGTGGGGATAACAAAACAACAGAACAGTATGAACTTGTAATGTATCCAACAGTGATAGAACTAGTCACACAAAGCTGACACAATCACCTTCTTTCTAGCACAAGACTCCCCTTGGCTAGGCATTTCGCCATCCTTTGTGTTGCTTGGTTGCTTTAGGTTCCTAGTGCACACTGGAAGCCTGTACTGTACCTGATGGTCTTTTAAGATGAGCTAAATGTGTTTTTGATGCCTTCTTTGCAATCATAAAACCATAGGTGTATGAGCAGGTATTACACTAATGGATAACTGCAATGAGGCATATATATTTGTTTCTGTAGCTGACCTGATGCCATCTAAATGCAACTACACTCCTGCATCTGGAACTAAACATTACTGTGGCCACTAGGATCTAGTGGAAGGGTAGAAGAGAACAAATTGAAAAGGAATTTCTCAACTTCTATCTTGAAGAGTAACATTACAATAGTCTTCAGTAGCACCTTTGACAATATTGTTGGGGGGGCGGTTTCCTTGTTTTTTAATGACTTTATCTGAAATCACAGTTGCTGGGAGTGGGGGGACATATAGTTATGGGACACATTTCTAATAATTCCAGGCTGTGTGAAAAAGCTGAGCTAATTGGGAGCTTGCAGGAGCTGTAATGCGAGACTCCTAGATGGAGGGCATGGATTTGGAAGAGGTTACTCGAAGCTATGGTAAATTCTTCCAAATATTTATTTATTTTATTTATTTATTTAGTTTAGTTTGTCAAGCATATATGAGAAAACAAGTATAAGTATGAACATAACATATAAACAAATAAGTATAAATTGGTACAAGTACACACATAATAAATAAGTGTGAATAAATGGGAACAGTAGGACAGGTATGTACAGCACTTTCAAATTGAAAGTTTTTACTTGAGGACAGTTCATTGTTTAAGAGAACTAAGGAAGTGTTTTCTGAGGCATTTTAGGATGAAATTCTGAAAATGTTAAAGATGAATTGATCCATCAAACTGCATTGCAAGAGCTGGGAATCACTGGCTAAGCAGCAAGGAAGCAAAGGACATCGCAAAGATATGTTTTATCTACCATAATAGGCTGAGTTCACACCTCATGTTAACACACATATACACCAGTTTACAAACCATAGTGCGATGTTTATGGCATAATAATAATAATAACCCCAAACTATCATAGCTTACCTCAGTATGACTTGTTTTGGTTTAGCATAATGGGTGGACTAAAACAAATTGGTAGCACCCAGTTAAAATTTGGTCTGCTCATAAGCAAGCCATATTTATTGAGCTACTCCAAGGTGTATGAGATGGCAGTTATGGGGATTCACTGAGAATCTGTCACCCTCTCAAATGCTTTGAGGTGCAGAGATATGCCCAATAATTTGAATTTCAGGCAGAAGATGCCTCAAGGCAAGGCTTGGCTGACTGGCATGATAGACCAATATCATGACAGACCAATATGGCTTTTGATGAGAGCAGCTATCAAATGCACTGAATTTCTCAATAAAAATAGTTGTATAAAGCAGCCCACTGTAACCATTTGGGCATTCAGTAGAATAGTGTGTGGTCTTACTGGAGAGAACTATAAGAATACAAATCTATACATACTTGGCCAAAAATACGTATTTCTGATTTCAGCAGGGTTAATTTCCAGGGAAGATGATGTAAGAGTCTAAAACTCCCCTTTCAAATTGGCTACTTTCCTGAATTTTAAAGGTTTAAATCAGAAATATTTAAGGCCTACAATATTTTTATCAGACAGAAATGTCATACATTGTTGTATATGTTGTTATGTTATAGAGAGAAAAACTGCATACTAATTTTGATCACTATTTTTCTTTATTTGTACAGAAGGAGCAATAATAGTGACTACTAATTCTGTTCTTCCTTAAAAATCCAAGTCTGGAAGATGGGTCAGTATATCTGGAATGATTATATGTTTTACAGTCAGCTTGGCTCTCAGAAGATGATTTAAGTTAGATTTTTCTCTATGAACATCTCACCAACTTTGTCAGGACTTGAAAGCTAAGTGATGCTGTCTTGCTTAGTACTTGGATAGAAGATTGTATGAGAATACAAAGGCTGGAATGTTTAAAAAAATCCAGAAAAAGACAGTACAGTATAAAAGCATGTTGGAACTGCTGCTAAAAAAATGACACAGTGATATCCAGTGGGAGGCAAACAATATTCAAATGCATCTTTTCCTTTGCTTTGTTTAGGAACAAGGCAACTGGAGCAGCACAAATTTCAGGCATAAAAAGAGGCTGTATTTAGGTGAACTATTTATTAACCAAAGTTTACATGATGACAAATGTGTTTGTCTTTCAGGTGCCACAGCACTCTTCATGGCTGTAGCTGAAATTTGAAACTCTGATGCTTCTGAAATAGCACTGTCTGACAATGACAAACTTTTCCAGTCGGAAAGTTTGGTTTCCCACGACAGAAATCAAGACGGTGATCACAAAAGCTTTCCACTTACACTTACACTGACTTTACTTTGATCAATTTCTATAAGGCTATCATTGTGGTATACTGAGGTGATGTTGGGATGATGTTAAGGGTTATGTTCTCCATGACCAGGCATGGCACTCAGATGCTCCATTTCATTCAAAACAGAGTGAAAAAGGACTGTGCTTCAGAGCCCCATTCCTTCAAGCTTCCATCCAACAAATGCTTATGTTAGACTTAAATAAAACCAGATGAGTTTAGTCACAGAGCAACACCAATACCCTCCTCTACCTACTTGCCTTCAGATATTCTCAAAATGGCATAGACATTTACTGGGAGATCCAATTCCTAAGTGCTATACTCACTGTGCCAAAGGTGGACCCTAATGCCCTCCACATCTGCCAATTGCTTCACTAAAAATAATCTATCTTGTTCTCCCAGCACTGGGCTAGCTCCAGAACTACCATCTTAGAAGATTTTGACAATAGAGACTATTCTCATCTGGGCATCTCATACACGTCCAGTGACTGGTTATTTCTTTTCCCCAAAAATATAGTTACTGGTTACTTCTTTTCTCTCAGAATATAGGACTGGTGTAAGCAATCTTTTTGTAAACATAATCATGAATGCCTGTCATCTTTCAACACTGAATGGTGTGGCTTATTCAACAAATCTTGGTTAAGGAATGATAATTTTAGAAACATCTTTCTATGGTGTTCTATACAGGAACATTATGTTTAATATTGCTTGTTCCTCGTGTTTGTTTTCCCATTTATAAATAAAAAGCTGGTCTGTACTTGATTAATAAAAGCAGCATATTTTTGATACACTGAAAAAATCTCTGCTTATTGCTTTATTAGATTCATCCTCAGTAACCAGAGTTAATTTTTATACTTGCGAATATAGGTTTTACTGTTTTAACATGTTATAATTAACTGCCCAGAATTGCATTTGCAAGATGGGTGTCCAAATAAATTTATTTATAAATGAATGTACCTACCTTACCATTGGAAAAAAAAAATACAATTATCTACGTAACCAATCTTCCACCTATATAAATATGTATAATTTCACAGCTTTATTAAAACATTATTATAAACATATTAATTCATGTGTGCTAGACTATGATTGTTTAACAGAATTGCTGAGTGACACCCTATTCTAAACCAGCAGTCGCCAACTGGTGGGCCTTGAGAAAATTTTGGTGGGCCGCAGAGAAATCTCCCAAAGCAATTAATCCAGGCTGCATAGAAACACAAGGCTGTGCCATCCACATGGCCCACAGGAACGCTCCCGCTCACTCACTCTTACCCGGCAAATTTGCCTTCTAAAATTGCTATTTTTCTTTTTTTCCGACCATAATCTGTTCTACTGTGCCGAGAGATTTAGATTAGCTAGGAAGCAGGAAATGGTTGGATTTCTTGCTTTCTAGCTATTCTTTAGATCTTCAGCTCTGCTTTCCTTAGGACTGAAAGTTTCCTTGCAAGCAAATTCAGTGCAGACTCACAGCAAGCAAATTTGAGAGACTGAGCTAGCTGATGGCAGATAGACAGATCACTGAATGATTCTGTGAGCAACTCAATTTGCCTGCTTTGCCTGATTTTGGGTAAAAAATGCTTTTTTTATAAAAAAATTTCAATATTTACATACATAATGTGTTGTGAGTTAATTTTGTGAGTTTGCTTGCAAGCAAATTTTATGTGACAGATTGAGCTAGCCAACGGCAGATAGATAGATTTCTGAATGAATCTGTGATTCTGTGAGCAACTCAATCTGCCTGCCTGCTTTGCCTGATTTTGAGTAAAAGTTGCTCTTTTTAATAAAAAAAATCAATATTTATATACTTATATTTACATACAAGCCATGACCAGCCAGTCACATGACCAAGCCACATCCACAAATTAGGCCACACCCACAGAACCTGTTAGTGGTCCCTGGGATCTAAAATTATGAATTTGGTGGTCCCTGAGATCCAAAAGGTTGCCGACCCCTGTTCTAAACTATAAACTATGATTTCCCACCACAGCTTCCGGATTCACACTGACACTAAGCTAAAATTAAGCCATAGCTTAATGTAAACCATAAACCAGGCAACCTATCCAGCTAATATTAACTATTCCAACTAATCCAATTTTCAGAGGAAAGATCCCAAAGAATTCTATTTGACCAAAGCACAGTAGCATCTGGTACAGTAATAAGTGGCCAGCAGGAAAGCAGCAATCCACATAAGAAGACAAAAGTGTTTTTCTACCTCTAAGCATGCCTGAAATCAGTTTTAGGAGAAAGTAATCTGGCATTTTTTTCATGCTGTTTGAATTAACGGATGGAACCAGTGCTTATAATTGGGGGGAAGGGGAGGCCTGGGGAGATTGAGCAAAGTTGCAGATGACTCTCTCATCTCTGGCAAAGTGAAGAAAGATTGCTATCTGTTCCCTTTTTTCAATGCAAGTTTTTACATGGATGAGGCTGCTGGACAGATCAAACCATAACCCTTTATCCAGAAATGTCACTGGTCTGCCCTACATCCATCCACCCTGAACATGAACAGAAGCAGGCAGTAAGTACATTTGAGAACGAAGAATTATCTTGCTTACACAAACATCTTTAACCTGTCACACAGACTGGAGATATGCCTCTCTTTCCCTCTCTAAAAATTACTTGGGAAATGAAATATACTAGAGCCAGCCTTTTACTTGTATATATTCTTTCAGTTCTGCATTCAAACTATATTCCTGGGTTCAAATTCTTTTATTCTTATATCATCTTTTATCAGACTATGATTGGCAGTTCTGTTAAAATGAAGTAAGTTTCACAAACCTGGTTGCCTTTAGATATTTTGATAGCAACTAAAATATATTATTAAAGCAATCTATATTTCAAAATAATCTTAATTTTCATAGATGTGATTGCAATGACACTGGGATAACTGCAGAGGGAAAGAAATTGCAAAGACTTATCCCCCAAGGCATACATTCTCCCTGCCAGTCCTTATTTCTTCAGCAGCTGCTATCAGATGGCGCAAGATGTTTTGCTGCAAGACGTCTCCCCTGCCTTTTTTTTTTTTTTTCCTCAAAAATCAACAACAGCAAAACTTTTCTTCAACGCTAATGTTGGGGCAATATCGGTTTCATCCAAAAGCAAGGGAGACTTTTTGGAGAGGACTTTCTCACTCTGGCTAACATTCGGGTCAGAATTCTGTAAAATTCCTAACGCCTCCAAAACAGTCTTGTTTATTTGCTAGCGAACATGTCACAGTCATAGGAATACTCCCTTTCTCTTAAAGTATTTCAAGCTTACATAGTACAACTACTACCTAGCCACGAACAACAAATGCACTTGGTTTCTTAGTTTTTAAAATCTCCACACAACTGCAACCGCTTAGACCTGGAGGGCTGAGAAATAAACCCTTTTGTGGCTTTCCCAATACCCAAAGGAAGCATCTACATCGGGGCAGGCAACAGTTTCCAGAGGATAACTCTCAGGCTATAGCTCTGAGAGTTGTAACACCTAAGGAAGGCCACAGGTTGACTACTGCTTGACCCAAGCTCTGAGGAGTTGCGTCTTCTTGAGCCTCGGGGTGACAGGAGAATCCCTGGGGGCAAAGCGAGCCCGAAGGAGGCCAGAGACGAAGAAGACTACGCAGCTCACCTCTCCAAGCGGCGGAGCTCCTTGCGACGGCTTTGAGGCCCGCGCTACTGGGCGAGTAGCTGCTGGGCTGGCTGAGGGCTCGGCTGAAGTGTTCGTCCACCACGGCGCTGATGTCCCCTTGGAAGTAGGTGAACAAGACACACCTGGCGTTGATGTACTCGGCCTCGGGGGGGCGCTCTTTCTCCGGGCTGCACTCCTCCTCCTTGATGCTGGCCGGGGCGGCGTGGCTGGAGAAGGAGGAGCTGCTGCTACTGCCGCTGGTGCTGGCGCTCTCGGCGGCTTCCTGCATCTTCGAGTAAAAGGCTAATTTCTGTCAAGGAGAGGCAAAACGGTCAAGGTCAGGGATCCCCGCTGCCCTCCCCTCCTCCCGCCTCAAGCCTTTTCTGCACCACGAGAGGCGGGGCTGGTCTTGGAGCGACGGAGGACACTTGCCCTTCTTCCCTCCTGGCTTTCCTCTGCGAGCCCCAGGCGGCTTACAAGGCGCTCTGCTCTCATTTTCCAAGCTCGCCTCACGCTTGCGTGTGTGTGTGGGTACGCGCGCGCGCGTGTGTGTGGAGACAGCAGCTTTCCCTACCCCCACCCCGAGCTAGCCTTTTTTTTTTTTTTTTTTTTCCCCTCGCCTGCTGCGGCTCATCCAATCGCCTCCGGCCAATCAGGGCACAATTGGTCGCCCTAACCAGGTTGGATGAAGCTCCCCGAGAAAGCATCAGAGACGAAGTTTGTTGGCAAACCGGCGTCGTCAACCACGCCGCGAGTTTGGTGGCCGGCTTGGAGACCTGACCGAGAGTCTCCAATACCGTAATTACGGTAGTATACCCCGTAGCCGTGAAAGGGCAGCTAGGAAAGGGTTCCGCGCCGCCGCGCCTATCACCCGGCCGACTGAGAGGGCTCCCCCCCCCCCTCACCCGCCGCCTTCGAGGAAAAGGGGTTGTCAGAAAAGGCGCGCTGGGTTTCCCGCGAGTCCCACGCAAGGGACGCCCCAGTCACGACGAGAGAAATATCGAGCCTGGGATTCCGAGGCGCGAGGCAGAGCTGCTCGGCCGACGAAACCTCGCTTGCCGAAAAGAACAGGCTCTCGCCCGAAACAGTTCCAACGAGCCCTCCCCGCGCGGAGCGTGGCTTATGGGAGTGTGGTAGTCCTAAACCCCATTGAGAAAGCAAAGGGCTTGAGAGAAAGACCGCCAAGAGCCGTCCGTCCGTCGGTTTTCAAGGTGCCGGCTTCGTTCGCGACGTCTTTGCCTCCTTCGACGGAGGCATTTGGGATGGATATGAAGCCAAGGGAGAGACAGCTCGCCCTGCAAGGGCAAAGCCGCTGCCTTTTCCGAAGCCCGGATGGAAGGGCTTCGGAAAAAGATGCATTGGTCGCGGCGGAGTTTCTACCACTCTATTCACTTCCCCAGGGAGCGTTCCTCCACCCGCCTTGGCTGTGGAAACCCCGGAGAAAGCAAGACCCGATGTGGCCCCGGATCTTTGGTCAGCCCGCGCGGCCTGCGCTCCTTTCTCGGGTGGACAGGCGCCAGCAAAACCTTTCAAAAAGGTGGCGGCCTCGAACTGGCCGAAGGTCTGTTTGCCAGAGCCAGCCGGAGCCAAGAAGGCTGAGCGGAGCTACATGGACAAGGAGACCCGGCCCGGGAATGGCTCGCTCGAAAAGGCCATCCATTGAGCACCTGAAGAAGGAAGGCGACCATATATCACTGCCTAAACCACCAAAGGCAGCGAAGAATTTCCCACTCGAAATCAAGTTTATTTTCTCGTTGACAGAGATTAAACACGCAGAACACACGAAAAAGCTTAGGGACGTCTAAGAAAACCGCACATTAAATACCGCAAACAAGGGAAAAACTACAGTCGTCTTCAAAAAGATCGTTGAACCTGATTGCGATTTAAAACCATACTTTGTGCCTTCGGCTTCACTGCCACAAGACTGTTGTTTTTCTCTGACCGGATCTAACAAACTTCACCCTCTGGAAACTCTGGGACCCCGAACCTCCGAGGAAGCCCGTGATTGTCGACTTTTATAGGATTCATTAGATCCAGTATAACCGTAATGAGTGGCCAAGAACAGATCTTGAAGAGCCTTGACTTCTGTCCCAAATGTACAGATTCTCAAGGACCACGGAGCAGAGTTTCAATTGACTGCTGTCTTTTGGGCGGAAGGCTGCCCCTCTCTTCGGAGCAAATGCCTGCAGGGTCCTAGTTTAATTCCTTTTTTTGGAAAAAAAAATTAAGCATAAGGAATCACGAGCATTTTGAGGAGGCGTTTCACGAGGTGCACGTCCTAATGTCACGGGACTCTTCCCATATTTAGCCCAAGCAGAAAAACCCTTGCTGGTTGCAAGGAGAGACAAATGAAAGAGACAAGAGACTTATTGTTTCAAAATAGATTTTTTTGGGGAAAGGAGAAATCCCCCCCCCCAAAAAAAAAAATTCTGTGGTGAATAGACGGAAAAGGTATTTAGGAAAAGAACATATTATATTTACGAGGTTCTGAAAAAGAAAGAGGGCTCTCTCGAAAGTCGGCTAAACATTTTCCACGTTGGCTTTCCCGCGATTAAGCTGCTTGCAGCTGCTGTTTTGGGGAAGGGCCGAAGCAAATAATTTGGATTCGGATGCAGTGTTAAGTGCCTGGAAAACTAAATCGGAGAAACACTTTCAAATGGGACTTTGTCAGCGAACAAACAAGGCTCGACCAATCTCTACGTCAACAATGCTTTCCTCTAGAAAGTCAAGTGAAAGGGCAACTGGAAGGATTCCCAGTCACGGAGAAAGCAATTACCAATGGCTACTATCTGTGATGGCCAGTGCACTTTGATGCCTCCCTGTCCCAACACGTTGCAGGCGGTCTTCCTTTGAGAACTGCAACTTGTTGGGTCACTGGCGCGATCCGGGGGTTCTGATAAGAAAAATGTGGGAAGGTCGTCTGATCCACCACTATCCAGAAAGCGGGAAAGCACATTACTATAAGCCAATAAAATGTTCACCTTTCCCTTCTAGTATCCTTCAATGCCGATGTCCATGTTATTTCAGGCACGTGCCTACTTCTTTTATTCTGAAAATGTACTGCAGGTTACAGCTCTTTAATGGCATTATGTCTGTGCTCCAGAATTCTAAAATACCCGGTTTTCAAAGCAGCCGCTGACAATATTCCAATGCAAAATCCGCTGAAATTCCACAAGGTAGCAGGTAATGAAAACGGAGCATCTTCTCGGTGAAGATCCTTTGTTTTCAGTTTACAAGTAAGTATTCTTCAAAATGGAATAACTGGCAACGGGTAATTTTTGTTACTATTTATATAAAGTAAGACAGTGGAGAAAAATTTAAGATTATTGTGGAGGGGAGGGAACAAGTACATGAACACACTGCCTCCACATTTCTTCATTTTTATGGAGAAAATTGATTTCAGTTTTCTGAAGATTTAGATGAAATTTATTTTAAACGATTTCTTGGGAAGCAGAAGTTAGACATGCACAGAGCCTCTCTTCCTTTATGTTTGCGACTTCAGACAGCTTAGAAGGCAACCCAAACAGCCCCATTTCTTAGTTCTTGTGGCACTTCATTTCTGAACAAAAGGAGAGGAAGGGAAGTGAAACAGGTGCAATTTTCTTCTAAATCCTCTTTTAATCCTCTTTTATCCTAACAGGTTTAGAATTCAACAGTATTTGTCTGTCACTGTAAAATAACAATATTAGGCCTGTTGAGGTTGAATTTATTCTAAACTACAGAATACAACTTGTCCAAAGAGGTTTATTAGATGCACAATCTTGTTCTAATCACATGGATTAAAGGTTGTTCAAACGATTAAAAACAGAAGTTTCCTTGTTTTTTAACAAAAGATACTAAAGTGCAGCTAGCGATTTATAGTCAGTCGCATCCTATCACGAATGCGGACAGCATAAGGACGTCTGCAGGACCAGAAACTGCGGGGTTTAAATGAAGACGCAAGAACCAGGTCCATTTCGTATCGACTCTTTCTCGCAACGGGTTACGTAGTATGAGGAAGAGGTTTTCCACTAGGATGCCGTGGGCGGCGGTATCGAAAGTCTGTAAAGCAGGTTAGCCGGATTTTCAGAAAGCCAGGAAAAATGCCCAACGCGTATGCAGAATATCTCGAGATCAGAAAGATGGGCTGGCAGGCGAGATCCCGGTACTAAGGCCCGATACGACACCATTGTTTTCTTCTATGTATACGGCTAAAGGTCTTCACGCAGCTATCTTAAAATAAGGAGGGGGGGGGGCGTAAATGTTTCCCGTGACAGAAGCTTTTGCGGACAAATTTCCCCAATTGCTTAAATCATAACTGACGTCGATGAACTTCGGATGGCACCGGGCTCCGATTTGCTGAGCTGCTGATCGCTGTCCGAGCGAGCGCTCCGAATACACTTTTCGAAGTTGAAAGCTTAAGCGAGAGTTGCAAGTAAGATTCTCTCATTCAGCCCTTACCAATCCGTGGCGGTCAGGGCGGTGAATGTGCTCGGATCCCGCGGGCGCCCGGAAGGTTTACACCAGCAATTTGACAGAGGCTTTTCCAACAGTCCGTTTGAAGATTTGCCCTCGGAGTTGTCCCCAGGAGGAAGTTGCGCGCCCGCCCGCCCACAGTCGCTCCGACGCAGAGGAACCCAACCGAACCCACACAAGCAACCGGGGGAAACGGAACCCTTCGCCAAGGCCACCTTGCAAGTCCATGCATTTTAAAAGGGGTGGCTGCTCTATGCTCCCACCCACCGCCCGTCCATCCATTCCGGGAAAGAGACAGCGCGAATATTCCCCCCAGGCGAATAGGACCAGTCCCAGGCCAGTCTCTCCCACAGGAACCTTTGCCCTTTGGAGGGAAGCGCCCACCCAGCGACTTACCTGGTGGTAAGGACTGTAGGCGGCTGCGAAGTAAGGCTGAGGAGGACCGTAGACTTGGTACATAACATCCAGACAGCTCATGGCGAAAGGCGGCTGGGGCTGGGGCTGGGGCTGGCGCCGCAGAGCGGGCTAGGAGGCCAAGCCAAGGGGCGGCTTCTTCATGGGGGCTTCCCGGGAAGCAGCCGAGCCCCTCGGCCACGAGGAAAAGAGGAAGCCGCCTGCTTTGGGAAGAAGACGCGGGCTTTGCTCTCCCCTCCTTCAACGCGCCCGCAACGGGTCCACCAGCTCAGGACCCAAAGGCGCGGCGGGCGCCCGTCGGGAGGCATTTAAACGGCAGGGCCGGCGTGAGGCGGAGGCGGGCCAGGACCAATGGGGAAGCCGCGTGCGCGCGCGCCCCGGACGCCCCAGTGCGCCGCGGCCGCTCGTGTTGCGCTGCTTTGGGCTGCTGCGAGTGGGGGGGGTGGGGGTGGGAGAGGGGGGGGGGGCTCTGGCCCGGCGGTGCTGAATTTCTCGCCCTTCCCTGTAGAATAACAGCGGCGGCCTCGCCTCTTGGAAGCTTCGTCCGGGATCGATTGGTTGCGCCCCTGGTCCTCCAACTCATGAACGCGGCAGAAAAGGGTCGACGTCTGGAAATGCAGGGAGAGAGAGACCTGGGTTTGAATCAACAGATACAGGCCGAACGCTGAGCGTCGACTGATCCTCTTCTTCGTTCCATAAGAGGAACACATTTTTCTGGATGCCTTGATCGATTCAGATTGAAAATGCACGGACGTTTGGAAAGGGATTGAGGGCGGTGGAAACCCTCCGAGCCTCCTCCTCCTCTTCCTCTTTTTCTTCTTCTTCCTCTTTTTCTTCTTCTCCCCCCCCCCCCCCCCAGTTGTATCCCTTCCTAGTTCTGCTTAGCTAAGAGATTGGCTTTGTTCCCCTAACTGGGGTGCTGCCGTTTCTATACGCTCTCTCTGTACCGTAAGATAACCACATAACCTTTTGGCTTGTACAATGTGAAGCTTACTTTGTGGATGGATCTGTGCATGGTGCAAACAGAACTGGTCATGAACTGTAGTCCTTGTCTGGCAGAAGATTTAGCATTTAAGATAGGAATTTAGCAAACGGGACCCAAAAGGGACCTAACTTTGGAAGTTTCTGCTATTGTTTTGCTCTTATCTTCTGCTTCTTATCTTTTCTCCTATTGAAATGGTGAACCTGAAAGTTAACACATTTTTGTGACATTTAGGTTGTTTTTTCCTTTTCTAATAAAGCAATGTGATTCTTTTTGTTTCACCCAAATCATGGGAAATTATGAAATCATGAACTAACATTATTGTAATATGCTAATGCAGATAAATTATACTAATGTTAGTTTATTTCAAAATCTGTTATCATTGAACAATGTGTGTGTGTGTGTGTGTGTGATGTATGGGCATGTATATGTATAATAAACCCAACACTGAATACTTCCTTTTCTTTCATTTCCATATTCATCTATCTGAATAGTAGTGATTTGTATGACTTTCTATGGTCTCTGTTCCTTGGCATTTTAAAGCCAATGAGTTATAGCAGCAATACTAATTAAGAACAAAAAAAAAATAGCCTTGTAGAAATGAAATTAACAAGAGTGCATTCAATTATGTATAGACCATGTTCACTTTGCCAACTTGGGGCAGAGAGGGGAGCCTGACACCAGTTGTAAACAAACCAGACAGAACTGATCAAATTAATTTCACACCAGGGTCAATGCAAAAAATAGAATCAATTCATAGTAAGTCATGCATCTCATCTCTCTGTCTCTCTCTCTCCCTCCCTCCCTCTCCTGTATATGCAAAATAGCATATCCTTACTGTATTCAGAGAGGCATCGAAGTATGTAGCAAGCACCTGGTCAATCTTGTCTCTATTTGGATGCTAAGCTGACTTGGGCCTGGTTAATACTTCTTTCCCCACTAGCACCCCAGAGTATTCTAGAATCATCCAATCATTGTTGTGCCAGAATAAGAGTAGTACAGATAGACATTCTATCACTTCAATACAGCAATAATGGAGTGATGGAATGAAGATGTTATAAATCTTTGATGGGGACATGACCTTGGATGTGAGATCCCTTGAGAATTTCAGGACTGACTGAAAAGACTAGACTAGACTGGAAAGTTGAGCAAACATCTTGGAAGAAAAAAATAGCAAACTACTTCCATAATGTTGCCAAGAAAAGGGCATGGGGTATATTTTCTACTCATATAATCCTAGAAGTTCAGTTGAACTTGAGGATGTCTTTACCTTTACTGTGAGAGATAGATTATGACAGGCAATAGGCTGTCTCAAACAAATGCTCATGCTTTCTATTAAGAATCCAAGCAAATATTTCCCTTAAAATGAAAGAAAAAAGTCAGTATTGACATCCACTATGAAACTGTTATGCTATTCAAATCATGAGCAAG
This sequence comes from Laticauda colubrina, assembly GCA_015471245.1. Lineage (NCBI taxonomy): Eukaryota > Metazoa > Chordata > Lepidosauria > Squamata > Elapidae > Laticauda > Laticauda colubrina. Next base: position 64,531,386 of record BLBF01000007.1, on the reverse strand, counting down.
TAGAAGTGGTGACCACATTTTGGCTCTTCCTAAAGATGGCCATATAAAGATGTAGTGATGGGCACATCATTCAGCAAGATTAGGTAATTCAGTGAAGCATCTTGCATCCATATCTAGTTTTTAGATATGGAAATTCAGCATTAGGAATCAACCTAGATGAATGTAAAGCCAGCATTCTGGAACAAAGACAGGGAGAGGCTGCCAAACTCCCGCATTTGACAAGAGGTGGTACCTATGATCCTCAACTCATCCTAGCTAAATTCTCCATTCAGGAATAGGATTTGGTTGCTGGTGAAAGATTTCCCTCTTCTGTCCCTATCAGCATCCCATCCCACCTATTGCAGAGACCCTTCCTCCATTAAACAAAAGAAGAGGCAATTGATGCAATACCACAGCTTAATATTTGTTATGGAGGTACCTTATAACGGCTGCTATTTCTGGCAAATGGTCATTATCGTTGCTTGTGTTTTTCTGATGATCAGCTCAGCTGGTGGTCCTCCTTGCTTGAATATATGTGGTTGCTGACATCAGGAAGTAGGAAGTAGTCGCTACTGATTATTTTCTAGCTAGGAATTAGAAAGAAGAATGTGTTCACCTATGTATTTGGCCAAAGATTTCCTGGCAGCTGGCCTTGCAGAGTCACTTCTCCCAAATGAGCTGAAAGGCAGTGTGATGACATTTGAAATAGTGCTAGCATGACTTGCAAACATCAGAAAGGTACATAAGCTGAAGCAGGAAAACATTCCTAATTGTCATTAAAATGATTTGGGTGAATGTGAAGTTCATAATCCAGCAAAACATATTTACATTTAATCAAATTATATACTGTAGTGTTGAATAGGACCCTAAAAAGATATTAAAGAAATGTCCAGTTGTTTCAACATGATCTACAATCTACTTATTTTAGATTGTAATATGACACATTTTAAACTAGAATCAATTCACAAAATTTACTTCCAAATCAATTTATCACCATGGCATAGAGATACCTCTTATTACCTGCATAATTTTAATGAATCACACATCAGCATATGAAATCAGTTTGTGGTTTTCATCATTCAGACAGTAACATTTTAATTGGACATCCTGTTCTTTTAAAAATGTAAATATTCTTTTAACAACACATGCTTCTCTGTTTCACAAGCTTTTGTGTTCCCTTTCTAAAAGCTGGATTTGGTGGATGTGATTCAAGTTAGATTACTGTAATATGCTCTGGGTGGAGGTATTCTTGTTGGCTGCTTGGCTATTTGCTAAGTGCACAAGCTGGTAATTTGCCTCTTGGTTGAATTTCCAAGAGCGTGTTACCAATATTTGCATTGGCTTCCAAGTCCTTTCTTGGCACAATTACAGTGTTGGTTTTGACCTAAAGTCCTGAAATAAATAAAGAGGTGCCATTTGGAACTTTGCACAAAACAGTGAAGCCTTACCAGATGTCATAGAGATTGCATTCCTCATAGACACAGATTGCCAGAATGCAATATTATCCTGGCCATGTTCTTCTGTCCTGTAGCCGCATTAACTGTGTTGACAGAATGCAATGTAAACCAAGTATGTCATTTCTAAAACATCCAGGATTTCCTCCTATGCTAAGGGAATCCTGTTAGTGGCTGATGATACAGACACAAAACAGCCTTAGAAAGGGTAGATATTTAACTTCTGCTAGGGAATTTTAAGGATTAAGATACCAACAAGCATTAAAATATTTGACCTCAAACATCTGCAGTGGAAACAAGTGTGTAGTCAATGAGTCTTCATGGCCACTTTAGGCATGTTTATAGGGCTGTAATTTCTATTGAGGTTTTGGGATTATTTTAAAACAAATATACTAAAGAGAACTGCTGTTGTTTAATTTAAAAAATAGAGCAGTAAATTCCCTGCCATTCTGAGCAGAAAGAGAAAGAGAAAGAGACCATTCATCCTTCCCATCCCTCCATCCCTCCATCCATGAAAGTATTCAACCTCATCACTTATGTTCCTGATAATTAGTGTCGTCACTGGTTTTGCCTTTGAGAAGTAGGGAAAAAGCTGAAAAACCCCGCTATCGTGATTTAGCTTATTTCAACCTATATAGGGATAGGTCTCTTGGTTAGTCCTTGGTTGGGAGACCACCAGAAAACTCCTGTATCTGGATGAGGGGCTGTATCTGGATGAGGGGTTCAGAAAAAAAAATGCTTTAACAAATTACTTCCATATTGTTGCCGGGGAAACTGCATGGTAGTGTCCATGAACTCATCAGAAGTTGAGCTTGACTGGAGAGAGTCAAGAAAGAAGAGAAGCATTAGATACTATAATTGAAGCATCCAGAGTAATAAATGGTGTTAAGCAAAGCATGTCCCACCATCATTATGTACTTACGGACCATTGTGAAAGTGATGGGAATGACTAGGATGCTTAGCATTATTTTGCAATGGATGTTTAAACAGTCAGTGAAGAGGGTTGTAAGCTGCTATGGGCTTATGAGTTGCCAGCTATTCTTTAGCAACCAGCAGTTTTTACAGTATTTGCATTTCCATTTTTGGGGAATTAGGCTAATGATTTTTCTTTACTGTGAACTGAGACCATTATGTGGATGGCAATACAATATTTATTTGGGGGCTACAAAAGAACATTGTCATGGACGGTACTACTTTTCAAGAAAGAAAACATTGTCAGAGTTAGATTTGTACAACAGATGGCAATATTTTTGTAACAGAAATAACACACATGGAATACTTTACAGAACAGGACTGAGTTTTGTTAATCATATACAGAACAATATTTATTGACACACACCTTACTGCACCAATGTTATCATGCCTGAAAATGGGTGATGGCTTATTTATGGGTGATTTTAGGCTGAGAAATAGAAATATGGACCTGTTTTATGTCACTCACTTGGTCCTTCCAGTTCTCTCTATATCTGGAGATCCCTCTAATTGCTGCCAGTTCTTACTTGAATAGTGACAATGCATATTTTCTTTTTATGTTTACCCTGAGCTATGTGCTCAGTTAGCGTACTCATTGTAAACTATTTTCATCTTATTCCCCATGGCAAAGAGTCCATGTTCAGATTTACTGCTTATTCTTCACTGAATGCATCCCCTGTTCTGCTGCCCAGTAATTCCTAACCCAGGGGCAGAATCCTGGATCAGCCTCAAGGAGAAAAACTTTCTTCCAGCAGTTTTCTTTAGAGGAAGAAGCTTCCAATTGATCGCGCCTTCACATATACATTCTTAGGGATATATCATAATCTGCCTTGAGGGGCACATGAAGCTAGTGATCGAAGACATTTTTCACTAGGGAAAGGCATGGGGTAAATGAAGCAGAGCAATGCATGCAGAGACACCAAATGAAATGCCCTTCAATGGAATTCTTATTATTTTTGTCTAACCTGAACCATTTTATGGTAGCACAGTGCAAATATTCCAACTGGAATTTTTGGTCCTTGCTCTGTTTGGCAATATATCATGACGCCCTTTTCAAGGAGAAAGGCTGCAGGCAATGGGACAAACCTCATGGCACATCTGCTATTGATTTTCTATTGATGTCATGAAGGAAAGCATCATATGCTGTGGATCTGACAGGTAGGACATTAAATGCATTAGCTCTCTCTGACATTAGGAATCTGTGGCTCAAAAGCAAACATTACTTCCTTTTGCATCAGGTACAGAGGTGATATTCAGCAATTCTAGAGAACTGGTAACAGAAATTTTGAGTTCAGAGAAGGGGCAAATATCACCTCTGACTGGAGATTTTATAGTATCCTTCCCCTGCCATGCCCACCAAGCCACACCTACAGAACCGGGCAAGTAAAAATTTTTGAATCCCACCACTGATCAAGTATCTTTAAACTCAGCATCTAAGGTATGGCAATCAAATCCAAATCATGTCATCAATGATTCTGAAGTTCATTCAGGAAGGATAACATTCTGACTTTTTCAATTTTACTTCAATTACTCTCTTTCTAAAGAGACATTTATTACCCCTTGGATACAGCCAATCAACCTCTTTGCCAAAGGGTAAGAGCAAAGACAACAAGTATTAGGCAGACCCATAGACCCAGATTCCTTGGAGTTGTTTATCTGTTATTAAGAGCATTTCTTGTATTCTCAGGTTACCACAAGAGAAATTCATCTGGCAAAAAATAAAAGGGTCTATGTAATATTCTGAACGTAGCCATAAATAAAATTGAGAAGTGATGGCATCCAAGGCCCAGAAGATGTAAGATAATTTTATTCTTGAAATCCTTGGTAGAAAGATCAAATGTTCTTTTGAAGATTCCATCAGTTTACTTTGTAGGCCAAGCCAACTAGGGTCTAAAGGCACTTGGAAAAACTCCACCAGGTGGCAGCACATGGATATCATGGTGACCCATTATAGTTCCCTCATCATCAAATAGTTCTCTGTTGTACTGTACATATATTCATTTAGAAATCTCTGCCACTTGTGTTGAATGTGCCCTTATGTGCTTTAAAGCTTCTAATTCCTTTGGGTTGCAAGAAGCTGGATAGCAGAAAATCATACCAGCAGTAATCAGTGCTCTTCTATATCATTCTTCATAAGCATGGTGGGGAGGGGAGAGAAGAGCATGTCTATAGGCAGGTTCAAACATTTTACATAGATTTGATGAAACTCTGAATACATCTATTACTATCTATCTACTTCAATAGTATTTGAATTTTTCTTGAATTGCTGAAACATTTCAGTAATTAAAGAAAAATTATAGAGAACACACAAAAATAAGATCATGTGAAGGATAAATATGGAGGCTGATAAGCCATTGGAAGTCAGTGTTCTATTATATACTTTATATTTAATGATTGATGTAGCTTCTGGTGCACCATGCATTTGTTATTGCAAGATTTTTGGATCAGTTAGACCAGAGATGTCAATCTCATGACCCACAGGTTGAATGCATCACGTGCTGGCCCCGCCCCAACCCAGTTTAGCGAAAGAGGAAAAAAAATCCCAATATGTCACGTGACGCTGCTGTGATTATATGAGTTTGACACCCCTGAGTTAGATGAAGAATGGTATGCTAGCGTAAATGCTCAATTGAGCTTATTGATCCTGCAAATCAAGCTATTATAAGCTAGTTTTACAACTTGCCTTGGACCTAATTGTAAAAACAAAATTAGAGTCTCTTGCTTGAAGATAAGTCCAGAAGGAGCTAAATACAATGATGATGATTCAACCCAATTTTGGGATGGATGGAATATTTATTGTCATGTTAATAACTAAAATCAGCTGGATAGATTAAACATTAGTTAAAACAATTGAAAACTATAAAATGTTTATAAATTGTTAATTGCACTGTGTTTAAATCTCAATGCCTCTGGCACTTTAAACACTGCTCTTGATTATTTGAATAGTTTCACTGTATTTTATAACCCTTTGTAAGGTTTTGCTCCAGGAACAAAATTAGAATTGATTCTTAATAATGATGAGGATACTGTTGAATCCAAAGCCGTGCAGTTCTGCTTTAGAATTATAAAACACCCAGTTTTAGGAACCTTTAGCTTGGTGATGATGGGGAGGATCTTCCTCCTCTTCCTGATCTTTGTTAATCTCTGACCCCTGAGTGTGTAAAGACACAAACATGTCTTTCAGTCTTCCAGCTTTTTCAGCATGTTCTTGCCAAGCCATACTTCAGTTTCTCGCCTTCCACTTCCATACAAACACTACACAGTCCACACATTCCTGCAGCGCAGTAGCAAGCTTTCACATTTCTTTCAACAAGAAGCATAGATTACTGTCACAGGAAACAAGGCTGAAGTCATTGCTGAAACTCATATTTGCTGCTTTCTCTTTGTCCCTTTCATGCCAGGGAGTGGGTTGAGGAGTGGTATCTTGTGACCACATGTGCAGTCCCAATCGATACTAAAAGGATCCTATTTTTCTTCTTTGGAACTTTGATGCATATTCTTTTTCTGTCCAACAGCCCCCATTGGAACAAAAAAAAAATTGCAGTCTTTCTTAGACCACCTGCAATATAATTTCAGAGAGGTTATTTTTTCTCCTGAAACTACTCTCTTTTTCTTTGTACAATATCAATCCCAAACTTGACACTGTCCCAGATTAGTGTTAAATAATGTGCACAGTGAAAGATAGCCACATAAGTATGTGGCAGTCTGAAATATGGAAGAGGAAAGGAAAAGAATTGGGCATTAAAGACCTATGGTATCATAGATCTCATCAGAACCAGCAAGGCTGCCAAGCTCCAGATCCATTAGGAAATGTCCTCTTGCCAGACTTAGGAGTCTTCTGTATCACAGCATCTGAACATATGTGTTGATATCTGAACATATAAGCATATAGAACAGCATTTCCCCCAGAGATCTTGATAGCTCCAAGTCTTCTGGTCTTGTGCAAGGCATTAAATTTTTTTACCTGGATACTTGGGTTGAGAGATTAAACCAGTCCTGTTGTTGAATTTGTTTGATAGATCTAAAAATGGTAATACATAGCTGTCAAGCCTTGTAGAGAGAATCATACCAAATTCTCTTACACCAAATACAGAGCTGAAGAAGCTTCTTGGATGAGAAACAGAACATCTTCAAAGAAAAACCAGAAAGTCCAGTTGCCTCTTGAAAGAAAAAGCACATTTGGGATATCAAATACATTGTTTCAGCTCAAATGCAAGTCGATAGTGAATTACTGTGTTTTATGATAGAGACATCTAAATGCACAATATTAGAATCCAAAATGAAGTTCCATGAGTATAGACTTCTGTAAGTATGATAATAGCAACTAATCATTGATCAGGGGCTGCTACATTGTTATGATCTGATAAAGTATTCTTACGAAGCTTTTCCTCTGGAAATACTGAATTGCTAACTGGGACATACAAAACCTTTGCTAGACCAATACTTGAATACAGCTCATCTGTCTGGAATCCACGCTGTATATTGGACATTAATACAATTGAGTGAGTCCAGAAGTATTTCACAAGAACAGTACTACATTCCTCTGCTTGCAACAGAATACCCTATACCACCAGGCTTGAAATTTTGGGCTTGGACAGTCTTGAACTACGTTGCCTATGTTTGGCCTTAAGTGTTGTGCACAAAATTATCTGCTACAATGTCCTACCAGTCAATGACTACTTCAGCTTCAACTGCAACAATACAAGAGCATACAACAGATACAAACTCAATGTTAACTGTTCCAAACTTGATTGCAGAAAGTACAACTTCAGCAACAGAGTGGTCAATGCCTGGAATGCACTTCCTGGCTCTGTTGTTACATCCTCAAACTCCCACTCCTTTAACCTCAAACTATCCACTATTGACCTCACCCCATTCCTAAGAGGTCTGTAAGGGGCATGCATAAGTGCACCATCGTGCCTCGTGTCCCTGTCCTATTGTCCCCATTTATTTGTATTTATTTCCTGTATTCTTACTCATGTTTATACTTATACCTATTATCTTGTAAGTAATTGACAAATAAAATAAAAAAATAAAATTAATGATGACCATGATAAATCAACAGTTGATTTACTGGCTAATTTATATAAAGTTTCATACTTGTCAAGGTTTATGGGTGCAGACTAGCTTCTTTTCCTGATTGGCTTTGTAGCTGTAGCAGGAATTGGCTCTGTAACTGTAGTAGGAATCTGATACAGATTCGGGATTCAACTCTGAAAGGTGAAAGGTTAAATTGATTGATTAATAGCAGCTTCCAGATGAAAAGAAACATGTAACGCTTAGATCTTGAAATAGCTTATTCATATAAAGGTCCAGAATGATCAAGTAGGGTTTAGTACTGATGCAAACAGAGACATAGAATAAATCACGCCTGTGAAGCTGTGGACCAAAAAGACCGCTCATGGTATGAACACATACCTTCTTCAGACACTTGAGGATGTCAAGGAATGTTTAGGATCCATTCCTTGCATTTTTTTGAAGTTATTTGTGAAATAGCACAGCATGGTGAATTGCATTGAAATGTTTTTGCTAACCATTGCAGAAATGGTGTTACACGTTTTCACAGGGATGGGTAAGTTCTGAAGCTCATCTTCCAATGGAAATATCCTCCTTGTTAGTTTCAGATGACAGTCCAGGGCACTAGAGAGATCCACTTGTGTATAAAGAGGAGAAGAGGCAGCCGAAGATTTAGCACTGCATTTTCACAGGGGCAAGAAATTCCATCCTTCTCCAATGTGTTTTGGCAGGCAGCCTGGCTCCTTGTCAAGCACATTGCCTCCTATTTCTGGCTTGGATCTAGATCTTGATAATTTAGCAAACCATGTTAAGAGGTTAAAATTAGGCAGCTGAAGCTGTGATATCAGAGACCCATCTCAGCAAAAGGAAGATCAAGAAAGACAAGACAAAAAAAAAAAAAAGATTTAAGGGTTTTAGACCAAATATCAGCACTACGTATAAGTTCTGCATTTACTCAGGTGAAACAGTAGCATAAGAGAGATCTATCTGGTCATCCTTCTGTTTTGGGTTTAGCGTTATTATTCTGGGGACCAAATAATGAGAGTTGGGAAAGCAGACATGCCAAGTCAGGCTACTGGTTCCTTTAGTTTTCAGCGCAGAGAGGGAAAATCTGTGAACTTGGAGTCATATTTAATTCTCAGCATAATGTTATGCAGATCTTGAAAATGAGACTATTTTCTGTGCAAGGCATTTTTTTTTTCCTGAGGTGTGAGATCCTTCATATCCCAAACCATTGTACAATTAAGATCATTAGGATGTAGCTGTGTTTGCATTATACAGAAGACAAGATGGAAATTAACATTTCTGTCATCTCCTCTTCTCTTTAGAAACACATTAGAAAAATTCAAAACTAAAGCTCCTAGATAGTGTTGTGGATCCAGGACCAAGCATGATTTCCAGGAAAGTCATATAGCATATGTGATAGTATGGACAGAGCAAGTGAGGTCAGACTGATGAAAGCAGTGTCACTACACAACACCACAAACCCAACTCTCCCTCTGTATGTAAATAATATCACAAAAACATCCAAAAGAGATAGAGCTTGTATTATGATACAGATCTATAATTTTAATGAAAGTAATAAGATCCTGCAGATATCACTGCATCTATGCTACAAACATAGATTAGCTTAATATGTGTCTAATTAATGAGGGTTTGAAGAATCCTTAGTATGTTCAGAATGCCTCATTTGAAATCTTTAGGCATTCTGACAAAGATGGCTCTCTGGGTTTTCTTATGAGAAGGAAAGACTATTTGGAATCTTTTAATTCTAACAGTATTAATATCAGTGAAAATTAGCTACCCAAGATTTCCTAGTTTTGATAACTTCTAGATATATTGAGATTACAACTTCCAGAAATTCCAGCCAGAATGGCAGTCCACATGGGATGGGAATTTTGGAAATTGCATTCCCAGCATACTGTACTGTGACCAGTGGTTGCTAACCAGTGGGCTGGAGACCACTGGTGGTCCATGAGAAAATTTTGGTGGTCTGCAGAGAAATGTCACCCCCAAAGCACCCCCCCAAAGCAATTAATCCAGGCTGTGTGGGAACACAAGGCTTGCATCGCTTGCATTGCAAACAACACAAGGTAGTGAGGGGAGGGGAGAAAGAGCGGGACGGGGCCGGGGACTTGCCCCACTTGCTCCACGTGTCTCCCCTGGCCACCTGGCTGCTTCTTTCTCCTTCTGCTTTTGGCTGCACACAAGGAAAGCAGCAAAAGTCTTTCTTCCTCTCCCCCAAACTCAGCCAGAAATGAGTCTTTGGGACCCTGCATGGCATCCTGCTACAAGAGGCTGTGCTGGCATGACAAGTCTCACAAAGTCTCATTTCTGGCGGAATTTAGGGGAGAGAAAGAAATACATCTTCTGCTTTCCTTGCACGAAGCCAAAAGTCTCTCTCTTCCCCTGCCCCCAGAACAGAGCTGGAGACGGTATCCTGCAATTTCAAATAAAGAATGATCGATTGGTAGGAAAACAGGGTGGGGAATTTCCCTGCAGAGTTTTTTTGGTATTTTCCCAGCATCTCTGGTCTGTGGGATTTAAAATTATGAAGTCCAAAAGGTTGGCGACCCCTGACTTAGACAATGCCAAAATATGAATTATTGTCTTATAATCAACAGCATGTATTAATTTATTATTGAATTAATACTTGTCACCTTTTTGGTATATTCATTATAGACTAATACTATATTATACATCACACCTGTCAGTCTTGTGTGGTGGTGAAGGTGTTAGACTAGGACTGGGTTCAGGACTCAGGTTCATATCCTGCTTCAGCCATGGAAATTCAACAGTGACTTTGGACCAGTCATTCAGTTCAAAATAGTTTATAAAGCAAACTATGCTGTGGGGAAAAATTGGAGGAGGGAATATTGTGTATTGTCTTGAGCTTCTAGAGGGAATAGAACATAAGTAAATAAATAAAGTTGTCGGTAGTGCAGTGATTAGAGTACAATCTAATCACTTTAATCTACAATCTAATCATAGAATACAATATTGCACGCAAACTCTGCCCGCAGCTTGGAGTTTGATCATGATGGGGTTTGAGATTGACCCAGCTTTCCATCCTTCTGAAGTCAGTAAAAGGAAGTCCCAGATTGTTGGGAGCAATATGCTGATTCTGTAAACCACTTAGAGAGTGCTGTAAAGGACCATGGAGCTGTATATAAGCGCTATAGTACTAAATAGTAGGTGTGTACTTTTCATACCGAAGAAAACTGTTTGTTAGAAAATAATCAGTTTATCATAACTTAAGAGATTAAAATGGAATTCATGAGGGAGTCATATCTTAGTACTCCAGGAAAGAAATGGAAAAGAAATTCTGTGAGTTTCTATAAACTCTATATATCTGCATTCGCATTAACACTCAGTTCCATTTTCAAAGCTTCCAAATTCAGTAGCAAAAGAGCAAATTACCAAGTGTTTTTTGCCTTTTTTTTTAAAAAAAGGATTAAAACAGATGCATTAAACTTTTCTATTGATTAACATATTGCTTTCTGGACATCCCCCTAGGCAGGCAGGCAGGCAGGCAGGTCAAAATACTTGACAGTGCTCATTCCTAGACAAGGAATGAGAAGGTAATTTTGTTGGGAGCAAATATTTGATGAAATTTCCCAAGCTTTTGCTACATAACCTTGTCCTCCATTCTGTCTCTTGAAACAGAAAGTCATAGGAATGAAAAGAAGTTTGAAAACAGGGTTTTGTGGTACAGTTACTCTATGGATGGCATATTGTTCAGTATTCCATCCTGCTTTGGGGATTGTTTTTATAAGGGAAAAAATGAAATAGAACTTTTGCTTAGGCAAGTTTTAAGAATGTTTTGACAGTGCCTTATCTTTCTAAATAAGTAAATATCAGAAATTCAATTCTTGATGCTGGTGTATTTGCAGAAGCAGCAAAAGCCATTCAGACAATGTATACAGCATAACTGGTAATGAGCAGTACTGTCAAGCTTGCAGCTATATTCTTATTTCCAATAGAAGTTCACTGATCTATAACAAACTCGAGTTGATTGGGAATATGCTGTTTTGAATTGTAAAACTTCTAAGAGTTATTTGATAATGTATTCTTCCTTAAATTGAGATGAATGACCCCGAAGCAGCCATTTCTCCATCATCTGTGTAGATACCCATGTCTTTATAACTTTGACGGTTTGCCATGTTAATTTCTTCTTCCTAAGCTTGTTATTTAAAATGAACACACATAGACATCCCCATTGTCCCAGTCTCCTTCCCCTACATCAAACTCCTTCTGGGAAGCAAATGACCTCATCTAGCTTGACATGGCTATGCATCTTTAATTGTATGTTAGAGATAAATGTCATCTATATATGGCAGCTACTCATGTATCCTTTCTGGCTGGCATTATTAATGCTTCTTATTACTGGTCCTAGGTGTTGGCTAATGCGATGGCCACAGCTTTGAAAGCAAGTAGCAGAGATCACAGCCAAGCATTAGCTTTACAGCAAGGCAGCTGTAGAACCTCTGCTATAATATCAAAGGAATATATTTCTCCCAATGTTTCCATTGCTCATGAACAGCAGGTGAAAGCAATACAGGAGTTCTGCTGATTCAAAGAGGGAAAAGGACAGCTAGCAATAAATTCACGTATCTTAGTAGTAATAACAGAAAGCAGGCACATAGCCAAAGTTGAAATACAAATGTGGTGAGAACAACAACCTTATCAGAGAGTCTTATCTTCTGGGCAATGTAGCACTCTATGATTTATATTTTAAAAGTTTAAGTGACACCCCCCTAAAAAAAAACCACAATTATTTATATATTGCTCTTCCTTCTAAACAATAATAATTATTTATAATAAATAAAATTATATAAAAATAAAATAAATACTATTTATATTGTAAACATTTATTGAAATTAATAATGTTTATTATTAGCAATATCCAATAAGTATACTGCATATAATTATTTGTACAATATTTAAAATGCATATAACTTCATTAAGTTGTATGCTTGTGTATGTCTGAATGTATATGAGGTTTTCCTGATCTACATATTTTATACTGGTGAGATCTAATTGAGTGTGGTGTAGTTGATTTGAATTCTCAGTACTAATGGTCACCATATACAACCATCCTTTAATGGAATGTCCATAAGACTTTCATTGTCAATGATTTTTTTCTTTTGCAAAACTAATTCCTCAACATCATTTCTTTTTTCCACAGTTTTCTGTTTAGTAATTTAATGCTAAAATATAAAAGTAATAAAACAGTAAGTGATAATTAGCTGGCAATTCATTAAATATTGGTTCTGGATTTTATCATTTTAATGTTCTTAATCTATAACATTTGATAAGTAATGCTAAACAGCTTTTATTTTTAGAGGAGAAACAGCATAGAAATCCTATAAACAAATGCATGCAATATTTTACTAATATTGTGATCTGGAGCAACATTTATCCTGTAAAGGCCTGTAAACTGTAAAGTGAACAGATGTCTTTTAAACCACCCACTAACAGTAGATAGCACAGTAACCATCCTTTTTTCTCCAGGGTGATATGTACTACCACCATTTCAAGTTCTGGCTGCCTTGCTATATAATAGGGTTTCCTTATTTTTAGATATAATCATTATTATTTAGTTTATTTGGGGGAGATGATCTTTTAGATATTGGGATCCTGAGCCTTTTAGATCTTTATGGATCTCAACCTTAACATTTTGAACAGGACTGTCCTAGTAATTCATAGAAAATCAGTACAGATATTTAACAAACTGTGCTAAATCATCACCTTTAGCTACTTTAAAATCTCACAGACTCACATTTACAGCAGTTTCTAGTCTAGGGGAGTATGTCTAGAACTGTTAAATTATTTTTCAAAAGTATCTTTTCATGAAACTCTTCAATATAAAACAAAGCTATTTTAATATCCAGATGATAAAACAAAACTTACTCTCATCTAGGACTAAGCTAAAAGTGAGAAAATTGATGGAGAGATACTGTGTTTTCTGCTAGTGGGAGATACAATTGAGGGATTTTATGTTTAAGGCCCTCCATAATTTTCTCAGTGTTCCACTTGGAACACTGAGAAAATATAAAAGTGTTTCCCATGGTGTCATTTAATATCAAAATTGCCGATACAAATTCCACTTAGTAATAGCACTTAAACTTGTATACCTTTTCATGGTACTTATGAGTACTTATGGGACTCATGGTACTTCATGATACTGTTCTGTATGTAAAGTGGATGACTCCAAATCTACCATTCTGATTGGCTAAGGAAAAGAACAGTGGATTGGTTCACTAGGAACCAATCCAAAGAGCTGCCAAAAAGGCAGCAAATCCAAATAGCTGCCATTGGCTGCAAGCAGGCAAGCCAGCCTGTATAAAAGGGCTGGCCCCGGCTTCAGCCGGCGTTCCGTTACTGACTGGTTATAATAAAAGTATTTGTTGTTGGAACCCGGTCTACCTCGTGTGTTTTCCGAACAAAACACTGGCGACGAAGGTGGGATCGTCCTGAACGGAACAAAACCTGCACGTGGTGATAGAAGCCCAGACTGCAACTAAGATGTCTGGAAACAACGCACCGCCCGCACCCTTCAATCCCAACGAAGAGGATTGGGATTCCTATGCTGATCGCTTCCAAATGTACTTGGAGAGCAACGAAATGGAAGGCATTTCCGAACAACGAAAGAGAGCCGTGTTCCTGACGCACTGCGGAACAACCGTCTTTAAAATGGCAAAAGCCCTCGCCAAGCCTCGGGACGTTAAACAATTAACGTGGACAGAATTACAGAGACTCCTCAAAGCACACTACGCCCCGATGGTGTCTAATTTAATAAAGCGACATGAATTCTACCGAAGAGACCAGAGAGAGGGAGAAACCGTTGCCGACTTCGTCGCTGCACTCAGACAAATAGGGGGTGAGTGTGAATTCTCAAACATAGACGAGGCAATGAGAAATCGCGTGGTGTTGGGCCTGAGAGACTCAACCGCACAGAGTAAAATGCTCAACAAGCCCAACATCACCGTTACCGAAGCCATTGCGGAAGCCACAGCCGCTGAAGCTACGAAAAAATCCGCAGTGGCCCTTAAGAAGATGAACACGCACGGCGATGAAACATCAGCCAAAGAGAAAAAGCATCCTGCCACCACGACCCATTATGAAGAGTCGGGCGAAACAAATGAATCAAGCGTGGAGGACGACGAGGTCCACCGTTTGCTCACAAACAAGAAAGAGCGCGAAAGGAGAAAGTGGCGGGAATGCGCTGGCTGCGGAGGAAACCATCCACGAGCCGAATGCAGATTCCTCGATGCCATCTGCCGACATTGCAGAAAAAGAGGGCACATCGAGAAGGTCTGCAGAAATAAAAAATCTTACAGCCCGACGAGACGCAGAAATTCCCCAACTCGAGCCGAGCCCAATCGAGCCGAAAGAAAATGGCAACAAGTAAAGCGAGCCAATACACACCAAACTGTCATTATCCAGAGCTCCCAGACGGAAAGTGGAAGAAAAATTAAAATCGTCGTAGAAATCGAGGGAAAACACTGCAAAATGGAAGTGGACTCGGGGTCCTTCCTCTCCATGGTATCGTGGGACACAATTAAACAGTTAGTCCCAGGTATCAAGACCAAAGACTTAATGAAGCAGCACCTAACCCTCAAAGACTATCAGGGAAACCAGATCCCTGTGATGGGCAAAGGACATTTTCAAGTTGCCTACAAAAATCACATCAAAGTGCTTCCGCTGACCATAGTCAACCAAGACAGACCAAGCCTCCTGGGCATCGAGTGGTTCGCGCCATTGGGCATCGGGATGACCGGGGTCGATCGAGTGACTACAACTGGCTGGGAAGACGACCTCGTCAGAGAATTCCACGACGTGTTTGACGGATCACTGGGCAAGTACCGGGGAAACCCCATTTCTTTCAATTTAAACCCCCAAATAGCCCCACGAAGAATAAAAGCCAGGCGAGTTCCTTTTGCACTAAAGGCAAAAATAGAGGAACAGCTGGACAAATTAGTAGCCCAAGGGGTTTTAGAACCTGTGGACCATGCCAAGTGGGAAACGCCTATCGTCACACCCATTAAACCAGACGGGTCCATCAGAATCTGTGGTGACTATAAGGCTACCCTGAACCACGCATTACAACCAAGCGCATACCCGGTGCCAGTAGTCCAGCACTTGCTTCATTCCCTGGGAAATGGCAAAGTTTTCGCCAAACTCGACTTGGCACAAGCCTATCAACAACTCCCAGTAGACCCAGAAACAGCAGAAGTGCAGACTATTGTCACCCACAAGGGCGCATTCAAATGCCACCGACTCCAATTTGGAGTAAGCGTAGCCCCTGGCGTCTTCCAGAGTCTAATGGAACGCCTTCTAAATGGCATACAAGGAGTCGTTCCCTATTTCGACGACGTCCTAATCTCGGCCAGAGATGAAACACAATTAAGGAACAGACTAAAAAAGGTTCTGACTAAGTTTAGAGAATCTGGCCTCAAGGTTAAAAGAGAGAAGTGCTGTCTAGTTAAAAACAACGTCGAATTTCTGGGCTACTCAATAGACGGAGAGGGCATCCACCCCACTGATAAAAAAGTTAAGGCGATAAATGACGCTCCTGAACCTAGAAATAAAACGGAACTGCAAGCGTTCTTAGGATTAATTAATTTCTATAATGTATTCCTGCCAAACAAAGCCACTATAGCAGAACCGCTACACCGCCTGCTAGACAAAAAGGCAACTTGAACTTGGGGTTACAAAGAAAAAAAAGCCTTCCAAAATATTAAAAAACTGCTAACATCAACAAACGTTCTCATCCAATTTAGCGACACTCTGCCATTAACTGTGACCTGCGACGCTTCACCATATGGAGTAGGTGCCGTCCTGAGCCACCAACTACCGCATGGCAGAGAAGCACCCGTCGCATATTATTCTAGGACTCTATCAAAAACCGAGCGGAATTATAGCCAATTGGACAGGGAAGCTCTAGCAATTGTCGCTGGAGTAAAACGTTTCCACGAATATGTATATGGGAGGACTTTTCGAATCATAACGGATCACAAGCCGTTAATGGGGATTTTGGCGGGAAACAAGCCAACACCTAACATACTGTCACCGAGAATGACGAGATGGTCAGAGTTCCTGGCGGCCTATTCCTACACTCTGACACACCGACCAGGGAAACAAATTTCCCATGCGGACGCTTTGAGCAGAGCGCCTTTGCCAACAACCGACGCAGACCCGGCACCAACGATGACAACGCTACAAATCGAGACTTGCCCCGATCTACCCATATCAGTGTATGATGTCGCAAGAGCCACCGCGAAAGACTCATTGACTGCCCGCGTTCTTAGCTGGGTAGGTAAAAGCTGGCCGGAGAATCTAAAAACTGAAAATTCCAAACCTTTCCGGTCCAGACAGACTGAAGTTTCCATCCAAAAGGGGTGTTTGTTGTGGGGTGATCGGGTAGTAATCCCTGCTAAACTGCAGCCCAGGGTTCTTAGGCTTTTACATGAAGGGCACCCCGGAATGGTTAAGATGAAAAGCCTAGCCAGAAGTTACGTATGGTGGCCGGGTATTGATAAGGACATAGAGTATTGGGTAAGCTCATGCCACAAATGCCAGGCAATTAGACCATCCCCACCAAAGGCACCTGTTAAGGACTGGGAAACCCCTCGAGGACCGTGGTCAAGAATACACATTGACTTCGCGGGGCCTACCAAGGGGCATACTTTTCTGATTGTCGTTGATGCCTATTCCAATTGGCTTGAAGTAAAAATCATGCCATCAACGACAACAGAAGCCGTAATTAAGCAACTAGACAGCCTGTTTGCCACCCATGGCATACCAGACATTCTCGTGTCAGATAATGGGCCACAGCTAACCAGCATACCATTTGAGCAATACCTAGCCTCCCTAGGTATCAGACACGCACTAACCGCGCCGGCTCACCCGGCTGCGAACGGCAGAGCGGAGAGAATGGTCCGGTTTACAAAAGAAGGGTTAGAACGAATGGACGCTGGAGATATCCAACAAAAAGTAAACCGGCTGCTCACACTCCAGCACATAACACCTAGTACTATTACAAATAAATCACCAGCAGAACTACTCATGGGGCGGAAATTAAGATCTCACCTGGATAGGTTACACCCAAATTTCACCCCAGAAAACCCCCCTGACTCCTCAACACGGTTCAGACAATTCGAGACAGACGATTTAGTTTACGCTAAAAATTTCTCCGGGGACCCGGTATGGCTACCCGGGCAAATTATCCAGACTACAGGCCCCAAATCCTACCGGGTAAAATTAGACGATGGGAGGGAATGGAAGCGGCATATAGACCAGCTTCGATCTCGAATTATGGAAAGAACCGCAGACTTAAAAACATTCACAAAAGAACACGGCGAAATGCAAACCGAGGTGGGGGGGGAAAGGCGAGAAACGAATAAAGAACTTTTTAAAAATAAAACTAACATTCAATATGACCAAAAAGAGCCAACAAAAGACTCACCGTTTGAAGAGACCCACGAAAAGAGATCTTCGGAAGGGGCCAGCCAAGCCAGCTCGACCTGCCCCGAGGAAACGGGAGGGAGCGGCAGAACCGCCGGCCTAAGAAACTCAGGCGGCGGTAAAATGGCCGACTCACCCTTCCAGACGGTTCCAGAGAGGAGGACGGACGACACGGCAGCCCCATCCGAACCGGTCGAAGTCTTCACTGGAAATGAACCGCGCAGGTCAGGTCGAGCCCGGAAAAGCCCCACCTACCTGCGAGACTACGTCACCACGTAGGACTGAACTAAGGAGGGAGGGGTGTTCTGTATGTAAAGTGGATGACTCCAAATCTACCATTCTGATTGGCTAAGGAAAAGAACAGTGGATTGGTTCACTAGGAACCAATCCAAAGAGCTGCCAAAAAGGCGGCAAATCCAAATAGCTGCCATTGGCTGCAAGCAGGCAAGCCAGCCTGTATAAAAGGGCTGGCCCCGGCTTCAGCCGGCGTTCCGTTACTGACTGGTTATAATAAAAGTATTTGTTGTTGGAACCCGGTCTACCTCGTGTGTTTTCCGAACAAAACAGATACCATGAGTACATTCATACTTTCATGGTGTTTATGAGAACTAAGCAGTTCACAAAGTCATCATATTGTTTCCAACAATTTGGGTCCTCATTTTCCTGACCTCAGAAGGATGGAAGGCTGAGTCAATTTTGAGGTGATCAGTACTGTATTCTAACCACTGTGCCAGCATGGCTCTTTTCCTGGCATCCCAAATAGGGGCACCAGAATCTATAAAGTAAGAAAACAGAAAAACGATTAATATATATACTTCATAAAAACGGGGGGAAATTTGAACTACAGAATGAATAATATTAAAACACAAGTTTAATTAATGAGTGACAAATAGTAGCCTTTCTAAATTATGGGATGTTTTGAATACTTTCTAGAAAGAAATGTAGGATGGTGGTGGCGATGATGATGATGATCTCTAATAATTAACAAATAGGATCAGATTAGCCTTCACCTTTCCAATCTAGAGCTAAGCAATAACCATGGCTCACCTAAAAATTTGTTTCTAGCTGATATTTTAGTACACTGATACTAGTTTTATTTGTTGCAGTGACCATTATTATCACTACTCCTTTGTAAAGCAATCTTGAATATCAGTTTGGGATGGAAAAAGAGCACAGCATTATTCCAAATAAGTACAATAATCAATATGCACATAGGTGGATTGTTTAGTGCAGTGGTGGAGTTCTATGGGCATGGCTTGATGGGTGTGGCAGGGGAAGGATGCTGTAAAATCTCCAGTCAGATGTGGTATTTGCTGGTTCTCAGGAATAGTCAAAATTTCTACTACCACTTCTCCAGAACTGATCAGAACTTGCTGAATACCACCTCTGGTTTAGTGTTTGTATTCTTTAATATTTTGGCACAGAAACGTGGTGTTGCTCTGGGGCAGTATGGAAAATTGAATTTCCAGGAGCAACGAAGAGGTCTGTAGTAATTAAAGCATGTAACAAAATGTATAAGGGCAGAATAGGTTTTCACAGATTGGCGTTTATTTTAAATCATTAAAGCTGTTGCTATAGTGGATGTGATTTCTCCATGGTATTACAAGAGACTTTCATTGCGAGAGGCTAGTATAGTTATTTTTTTGCTTGCTTCAAATGTTCCAATAGACACATCAGCTGAGAATGCTAATGCTCAAACTATTTTAGAAAGATTAACGGGGCAGTCATTTGGGTTCACTCTCTGTGCTTACAGAAAATCCTCCAGGTGATAGGTATGCTATCAGCATTGTTTAATCCAAGACCCATAAATTAAAGGAAGCAGCAGTTGCCTTGGGCACAGGGAGCCATGCAAATAATATTTTAATTATTTTATATAATCAGATGCCTCTACATGATTTGTTGGCCTCTTTTGATTTTACCCTGTGGCAAAAGACAAGCTCGCTACTGCCCTTTAATGTCTTCCCACCTGCTTTGTGAACATAAACTGAACATGTGTGATTTCACACAGCTTAATTCATGCAATAAGCTACATTGCTTTTGCTTTACAACTGGCACTTAGCACTGGGCTTTTGGCTGCAAAAATGAAAGCAGATGTACCACTGTTAAAAGAATAGAGATGCTGTCGCTCTCTTCCATTTGTTTTACTGAAGTGCTGCTACTGTCTTGTCTTTAGAATTCAGCTGTTTGAATCTGGAGGATGACCAGAAATTAATCAAAGAACCAAGCATCTTAATCTGGCTCACCATTTTCTCTGTTAGAATTCACAATGCTGCTGAGAAGGCAAATTAAGGCAAATTTTAAGAAGCATCTTTCTTTCTGTAGCTAGGTTTCACTCGTGGTTGTAGCTGAACAGTTCCACATGAGGGGGCATCAGTAAAAATTCAAATAATTGCTTAACAGATAATTGGAGTTGGAAGGGACCTTGTAGGTCATCTAGTCCAACTCCCCCACCCAAGCGGGAGACCCTACACCATTTCTGACAAATGGCAGTCCAATCTCTTCTTGAAAGTCTCAAGTGATGGTGCTCCCACAACTTCTGAAGGCAAGGTGTTCCATTGGTTGATTGTTCTCACTGTCAGAAAGTTTCTCCTTATTTCCAGGTTAAATCTCTCCTTGTTCAGTTTACAACCATTATTCGTTGTTTGACTTACAGGTGCTTTAGAAAATAGTTTGACCCTTCCTCTCTGTGGCAGCCCCTCAAATATTGCAAGACTGCTATCATGTCTCCCCTCGTCCTTCTCTTTACTAGACTAGCCAAGCCCAGTTCCTGTAACCGTAATGTAATGCAAGACTCATCCTAGAATCTCGGAACTGGGTGACATTTCCTCCAAAATTATTACATTATGAGTTTTTTTTTTCTCTCAAAGGCATATTACTCAGATCTTGTTAAACCACATTTATCCTCAGTGGAAAAGTATATAGCAATCAGAATCTAATTCATCTCCAGGAATGATTGAGAGAGACTTCCAAATGGCTGATACTTGCTTCCAGTTCTTAACAGACCTCTCACAAGTTGAAAGAAATCTCAGGGATTGTTTCTATGAGCTCTAGGCTGCAAGTCTATATAATATGTACTTACAGGTAGTCCTTGACTTACAACAGATCATTTACTGACTGTTCAGTGTTACAATGGCACTGAAAAAAGTGACATAACTATTTTTCACACTTATGACCTTATGACTCCATGATCATGTGATCAAAATTCAGATGCTTGGCAACTGATATTTATTAATATTTATGACCGTTGCTGTGTTCCAAGGTCATGTGATCACCTTTTGCGATGTTCTGCCAAGCCAAGTCAATGGAGAAGCCAGATTCACTTAACAACCATGTTACTAACTTATCAATTGCAGTGATTCACTTAACAGCTGTGGCAAGAAAGGTCGTAAAATGGAGCAAAACTCACTTAACAAATGTATCAATTAACAAAAGAAATTTTGTGGTTAAAAATCAAGAAAAATTATATACTTCTGAAAATAGACAGGATTGTACTGCTATTTCATGAATTAGCAAATAATCAACTCATTCTAAAATATTTGTCAATTTAAAAAATTTTCAAAAGAGAAAAGTTACTAGACTCTAAAAATGAAATATCTTAAGAGTCAAAATGAAATATCTTAAGAGCTGTTAAGCCCATGTCCCACTGCACCAACGGATGCAAAGAGGATGTAAAACAGAAAAAAAGGTTGCCATCCGTTGGAAAACGCGATGCATCTGTTGTGTACTTACTGCATACGTATTTCATACACTCTATCCATCAAGCATCGTCCACTGAGATTTCATCTGCACAAGAAGTTTTGAGCTGCTCAAAACTTTTTGAGCGGATGAACTTTCCACCGCGTACAATGTACATCCGCGACACAAAAGGGCAACAAATGTTCTACAACCGTTGTCATCCATTAAACGTCCGCTCTATCCTCTCAGCATCCTCTAGACATCCTCGCAACTCACATCCGCTGCAGCTGAAAATGGAAAGAGGGAGGAAGTGAAATGTATACGGAACGTCCACACAGCATTAGTAGCACAGAAATAGAAAGGATGTAAGCAGATGCATCTCATATATAAAACATTAAAATGGACAAAACGTTTGTATATGGGATGTATCTCAGATATTTAGGATGTCTGGAGTATGCCTAGAATATGTGGAAGGACACCAAGCAGAACACCGAAATTTCCTATAAAAAGGGGGAGGAAATCACCTGGATCTCAGTATGAGTCCAGCAGCTGTGGTGTACAGACCTCTTCACTCTTGGTCTTGCTCTTCGACATCCATTGATCTCCACCATGGATCATAACACAGTCCTTATGGTAGCTGCAATCATTCAACACCAGAGCCAAGCCCTGTTCAGACTGTTTCACCTTTTCTATGCAAGGAGAAGAAGGAGACGTCCAAGAGCTGTGTGGGTCCGACAATGGATCGGGAGAAGAGTGGAGTTTGGACTGTATGACAAGCTGATGGTGGAGCTGAGGAATGAAGACCCTTGTGCATTGCAGCACTTCATGAGGATGCCACCAGCCATGTTTGATGAACTTGTTGAGCGTCTGAGACCCAGGTTGACAAGCCAAGCACCAACTTCCATCCCAACCTGGACCCTGGACTGAAGGTGGCATTGACTCTGCGCCACCAGGCCTCTGGAACCACATACAGAAACATGCAGTATGCCTGGAGGGTGCCACACAACAGAATCAGCAAAGTGGTCACAGAAGTGGTGCAGGCCATCATCGAAGAATACGTGGAGGAGCTCCTCCAGTGTCCCACCACTGAAGAAGGCTGGAGGAAAGTTGCAGAACAATGGTATCAGAGGTGGAACTTTCCCCACACTGTTGGAGCCATAGATGGGAAGCATGTGGCTTGCAAAGCTCCAGCCAACCCAGGGTCCTCTTATTACAACTACAAGGGTTTCTTCAGTATCATCCTCTTTGCCATGGTTGATGCTGACTACAAGTTCATGTACATCGATGCTTCAGGCAACGGGTCAGCTTCAAATAGCCAGGTATACAATGCCAGTGACCTCAAGGAGGGGCTGGAACGCAACCTCATCATGAGTTTTCCAGATCCAGACCCCTTACCCAATGACACACAAGATGTGCCCTACTTCATCATGGGTGATGACACCTTCTCCCTCAGAACTTACCACATGAACCCCTACACTTCCAGATACCTCACCCATGAAGAGAGGATCTTCAACTACAGGCTGTCCAGGGCAAGACGGGTGATGGAGATTGCCTTTGGCATCCTGGCCAACAGGTTCCAGGTACTTCTCACCACCATGCAGCATCACCCAGGGACTGTGAGGAGCATCGTGGAATCTTGCTGCATCCTGCACAATCTCCTGCGCACCCGCTACCCAATGTTGCAGAACAGGCTTGTGGACCGTCAACAAGGCAATGGAGGACATGGAGCCTGGTGAATGGAGGCAAGGACTAAACCTGATAGACACTGTGTGTCATATGTGTGGCAGCTGGGAGGGTGGACCATACAGTTCCACTATGATTGCACTATCCCACAGCTATCCTTACCTATCCCACAAATATCTTTACCCATCCCACAAGCATGCAAAGGCTTAACCATTTTTTCAAAGTTTTCACCAACACTTTATTTAGTAAATAAAATGAACCAAGTGTGTGAACCAAAGATAACCTTTATTAATAACTGTCTTAAGTAAACTGTATGACTTTATTAAAAAAGCAAAATGAACCAAGTAAAATGTCTTAAGCAAAGATAAAGTGAACAGGTAACAACTCAGTCTCTGGCACTATTCTCAGTCACTCTGAGGTACTGGGCCTTGGGCAGGTCCATGAGGGTCTGGCTCACGTATGTGATGAAGGGCTTGCGGTTCGAGGATGGTATGTTGCTGTGGAGCAGCTGAGAGAGAAGATCTGTGCTGGTTTTGATTGTGTCCCTGATCTCCAGCAGGACAGTGTGGCTCTGGCCCTCCAGTCTGCCTCTCTGCCTGCTTTCTGTGGAGGTGGAGCTGGGGGTGGGGGTGGGGGTTGGTCTCTGGTGGCTGCCGCTTCTTCCTCCATTTGTGACAGGGGATCCTCCACGTCCTCTGACATGGGGAGTGCAGCTGTCGGGGGGGTCTATGCCATGGGGCTCTCCAAAGACACCTGCCTGGACAGGGCAGCTGTCTCCTGGCTGGAAGAGGACTGGCTGTCTGTGGGCTGTCAGAGGGAGAGGGGTGTCAGAGGGGCTGCTCCTTGGTGGCGGACCTCACCCTCCAGGAAGCTGCACTTGGCCATGACATACATCTCCCGGTCAGTGAGCTTGATAGGGGCCTGCCCAGATTTCTTGAGGTGTAGCTTGCCATACCAGGTGTGCATGTACTTCCACCATCCAAGGAGTAGGTCTGAAGTGTAGCCCAGGCTCTCTGCCTTGTTTTTCCAAGCTGCCTGCTTCCTCTTGGTGTTGCAATAGAGTCTGTGGCCCTTTCTCCTGAGGTACTCATTCTCCCTCAGCCATTCCAGCACCTCCTCCTCATGCTCCTCAGAAAGGGTGTACTGTTTTCTCTCTCCCTTCTCCTTCCCTTGCCTCTTCTTCCCTCTGGCAGGGGCTTGAGCAGCAAGGCCTTCAGGGGCTTGAGTAGCAGGGCTTTGAGGGCCTTGGGGCTGGTTCACCACAGCAGCAGCACCAGCAGCATTTGCAGCAGCAGCAGCAGGAGAAGCACCACCACCAGCAGCAGGAGAAGCACCAGCAGCACCAGCAGGAGAAGCACCACCAGCAGCAACACCACCACCACTAGCAGCAGCAGAAGCACCAGCAGCTTCAGAGTCAGTGCCAGGAGGTGGGATGGTGGTTCTGTCCTTTTTGCCAGGGTTGGCAGGAGTAGGCACAGGCTTCCTCTTCTTCCCTGACTGACGAACCATGGTGTTATTTGAAGATGTCTGTGGCAGCATGTCTTTCCTCTGAATGCTGACTGCTTGTGAGCTGCATCCTTTTATATCCACAGAGCTGATGTAATTCATCCTCCCCGCATGTGCAGTGAATGCTTTGCATCCGCTATGCATCTGCTACGCATCCGCTATGCATCCTATAGGCGTCTGTGATGCATCCGCATCATCCGCTATGCATCCGCTCCTTCCGCTATGCGTCCGCTTCGCAATTCTCCCCCAGAAGCCCTTCAGATGTGTCATCTGCTTCCATCCGCTTCCATCCACTAGGCTTCCTATGAACATCCGCTTAACATCCCTGCTACGTACTACCCCCGTCCATTCCTTTCCATTGTTTCCCGTTCTGTTTATGCAAATTTGGGGCACTTTTTGGAGCAGATAACAATGGATGGAGCTACCCCCGAAATTTTGCTCATCCGCTGTGTCCTTTTTGCATACGTTTTGCATCCGTCGGCCAGTGGGACCTAGCCTTTAATTGCTTTACACAATATAGAATGCTTCTTTTAAGAGAACACTTTTCTGTTGCAGATGTCTTTTTCCTGCTAAAAAGTACTAGGACAAATATCATGAAACATTATTAAATATGTTAAACATTGTTTGATTTATTAATGGCTCACTTTCATTGTTCTTTACTGATTAATCCAAGCATGTACTGAACAAATTATGAAATTGTATGCATGCCTCCCAGAGGTGGTATTCAGCAGGCTCTGACAAGTTCTGGAGAACTGGTAGGAGAAATTTTGAGTATTTTGGAGAACTGGCAAATACCACTTCTAACTGGATATTTTACAGAATCTTTCCCCTGCCACATCCACTAAGCCATGCCCACAGAACCAGTAGTAAATTTTTTTGAATCCCATCAATGATGCCTACTATGATCTTCGAAGATATAGGTACTTTCCTCATTGTACACACAGTTTTAATATTAAACACAAATTTATGACATGCAATTTCACTATTAAACACAAATAAACGATAATCATTCTTGCTGTTTCTGGTGGAAGCTCAACCAATAAGTGAGCTTAAATCTGTGATATATTGGTGAAAATAAAGGTTCTTTCTCTATGGGAATTGGGCTCATTCAACTTTAGAAAAGCATACAGAGAAAAACTGAACCCAACAGAGAGAAACATGTTTGAAATGTGGAGGATCAAGGATAGAAATTTGGTGTCCTGGAAGTTGCCTTTTAGCTTAAAATCTGTTGAATCTCTACACATAAGGAATGAATCTAGTAAAAAGGTCCCTGGCCAGCTGAAAAATTGATTTTTTAACTCGGCTTAAAATAAACAAAATAAAACAAGTGCTTTTAAAAACAGACAGCTGTCGATGAGGCAATTGGACTAGAAAGGGGGAGTCTATGGAAAACAGTGGCATTTGCAAAGACAGAACTTCTTTCATATCATCCAGCGAGTGGTGGTGACAGAGCCATCTGTCCTGTCTTTTTGCCCTTCCCTGTCTGCCATTAATTTCCCACGATGTCTCCAAGTGACAGCTCTCTTAGAGTGACCAAACTTGGAAAGGTGTACATCAAGGAGGAAAATAAGAGTAAACCATGAAGGAAATAAGGTAAAAGCACAAGATGAAGTCATAGGCAAAAAGGGAACTTGTCACTAGCGATTTTTTTTTTTTTGTAGGGAATCAAACATTAAAATACCGTTACATTTTACTATGAATTTGAATACTTTTGCAAGTCCTCCATGGCAAGTATTTTTGAAATAGCGGAGGGGATAAAAAAAAAAAAAAAAAAAGGGGGGGGGGGGAAGAAGGAATTACGTTGTGAAGAAAAATCCATACTTTGCAAATACACACACATGTCTGCTACTGTTAATCCTAAATTTCCTTTCTTGTTTAGAAAAGAATAGTTTAATAACTGGCAGGAGTAGCTTGTTGCACATCTATAGAACCCTTAGTAATATCTTTGAATTCAGGCTCAAAAATCAAGATCACAGTTCTTGATTATTTCTATAAATAAAATGATTTTGTCATCAGTTCTGATGTTGTGTTGAGTTACATTAATGAATATCACATTGAGGATCAAATCACTAAGGAAGACTCCCAGAAAATATACTTTTGCTGTTCCTTTTTAATCTTTGATTAACTTTATTCTGTTGAAGCTAATCTTGTTATTTTCCTAGTTTTCTATTTGCTATTATTAAAAACAATAGAGTCCAAGAATCCATCCAGATTTGTTAAATGTCTCTCTAGAAGACTAATAGTTACCTCTTAATTGCAGTATGATTTAAAGGCTGATATCCACACGGTGCATAAACAATCATTATCATTGTATACCTAATCTACACTGTCCAGTTTCAATGGGATATATATAACTAATTTATCTATTGGCAGATACTATTGAACATTTTCTACAAAGCAGTTTGACATCTGGATATTTCATTGAATTCCTTCTTAGGTATTTTACATCTGTATAGCTTTAAATAATGCTTTCACAATTTGTTCTTTTCATACCTTTGGCACAATGGAGAATAATTCTATATCTTCCATGAAATAACCCTTCAAGCATTGGAAGAATACTATCATTACTCTCCTAAACCATATTTTCTTTAGGTTAAATATGCACATTTTCTACAAACTATACTTCATAGGATTTAACCTAAAGGCCTCTCATTATCTCGAATGCTTTTCTCTGCAATCTTTCTAGTTCCTCAGTATCCTTCTTGTTGTGTATAGAAATTAGAAGACTCCAAATAACTAAATCTGATTGGCCAAGCAGGCTGCACTAGGATTGGTCAATTAAGCACCATTGCGATTGGCCTGCCTGACAGTGGGAATTCTCAAAGAACTGTCATTGGCTGCAAGCTGCGAGCAGCCACTATAAAAAGGGCTGCCGAGGCTTTGGCAAATGTTCCGCTACAAGTCACTAAATTGTTAAATAAAGAGCTGTTTGTTGGAACACCGGTCTCACGTACCTTTATTATCCAAACGGAACACTGGTGACGAGGATGGGATCGTCTTAGAAGAGCGAGACCGAAGCACGCGGCAACAAGAACCGAGCAATCAAAATGGCCGGTACCAATACACCGCCCGCACTGTTCAACCCAGCCGAAGAAGATTGGGAGTCTTACATTGACCGTTTTCTGATGTTCTTAGAAAGCAATGAGCTACAAGAAATAACCGACCAGAGGAAGAGAGCCGTATTCCTCACGCACTGTGGCCCTGCCATTTTCAAAATGGCCAAGGCATTAGCCAAACCACGGGACATAAAACAAATGGCATGGCCAGAATTAAACCAAATGCTATGAGCCCATTACGCACCTGTAGTCTCCAATTTTATTAAAAGGCATGAATTCTATAAGCGAGACCAATGAGAAGCTGAGAGCATCAGAGATTTTGTAGCAGCCCTAAGACATATTGGAGGAGCCTGCGAATTTCTCAACATGGACAAAGCCATGAGAGACTATGTGGTCCTCGGATTGAAGGATGCTACACTCCAAAGCAAGTTACTAAACAGACCGAATATCACAGTGGCTGAGGTCATTGCAGAAGCCCCCACCGCTGAAGCAGCCAAGAAATTTGCAGCCATCATGTGTTAGATGAACTCAACAAATCCAGAACCACAGAACCAAACTCGAGAAAAAAAAGTGGAAGGAAACCAAAAACAACCCACCGCAACTGCCCACCATGAAGACCTCGACTCCCTGAGTGACACTGATGATGACAATGAAGACATACATAGGCTCCAGTCGGAAAGAAAATGGTGGGAAAAAAGAGGAAGGAGGTGAGTATTCCAGTGTGCTAAATGTGCAGGGGACCACCTGTGCTCCGAATGTAGATTCCTGGATGCCATTTGGAGATTTTGTGAGAAACGGAGGCACCTTGCAAGGGTCTGCCGAAACAAAAAGAGCTACAGTTCAAAAAGACACGGCAGCACCCCCCCAGAAACAGAGATAAACAAGCCGGAAGCCGATGGAGCCAAGAGAACAGAAACTGGCAAATGAACAACAGAGAAGAAACACATCAAACAATAATCATTGGAAATACCAGGGCAGCAAATGCAAAAAAAGGTCCAAATAAACGTAAAAATTGAAGGAAAGCCCTGTGAGATGGAAGTAGACTCCGGATCATACCTGTCAATGGTATCATAGAACACCAACAGAAATCTGATATCAGACATCAAGCAAAGAGAACTGGAACAGCAAAGCCTAATCCTCAAAGATTACCAGGGAAACCGAATCCCAGTAGTGGGTCTTGGACATTTCCTAATAGAATTCAAAATTCACGTTGAAGTACTTCCTCTGACAATCATCGACTGTGATCACCCTCGCCTGCTGGGAATTGAATGGTTCACACCCCTGGGAATCGGAGTGACCGGAATCAACAGCGTCGCCAAGACCGAATGGGAGGAGAGCCTGCTGAAAGAGTTCCGGGACGTATTCGATGGGACCCTAGGCAAGTACAAGGGGACCCCGATAACATTCAGCTTAGAACCTAAGATAGCTCCCATCAGACTCAAAGCCAGATGTGTTCCCTTTGCCTTAAAGCCGAAAATAGATGAGCAGCTTTACAAACTCATCGCACAAGAGGTGTTAGAGCCGATCGACCATGCCAGGTGGGAAACTCCCATCGTGATTCCTGTCAAGCCAGATGGGTCAGTGCGCATCTGTGGTGACTATAAGGCCACCCTCAATCATGCACTCCAGCAAAGCGCGTACCCTGCTCCAGTAGTTCAACACCTGTTGCATTCATTAGGGGGAGGAAAAATTTCCGCGAAACTTGATCTCGTGCAAGTATATCAACAGCTGCCAGTTGACCCCAAAACTGCAGAAGCACAGACTATAGTCACGCACAGAGGGGCATTCAAATGCAACAGACTGCAATTTGGCATTAGCGTTGCCTCAGGCGTTTTCCAAAGCCTAATGGAGTGTCTTCTAAATGGAATAAAAGGGGTCATTCCCTATTTTGATGACATATTAGTATCAGCAAAAAACAAACACCAATTAAAAGATAGACTGAGAGAAGTCTTGCAGAGATTCAGGGAAGCAGGGCTTAAGGTCAAAAGAGAAAAATGTCAACTAGCCACCAATCAAGTCGAATTCTTAGGCTACCTTATAGATGAGCAAGGGATACACCCCACTAAAAAGAAAATAAAAGCAATTAAAGATGCACCCAGGCCTAAGAACAAAACAGACTTACAAGCGTTCTTAGGTCTCATTAACTTCTACAACGTCTTCCTGCCCCAAAAGGCAACTGTAGCAGAGCCATTGCATCAGCTATTAGATAAAAAAAACTGTCTGGAATTGGGGCCACCAAGAACAAGCAGCGTTCCAAAACATTAAGGACTTATTAACATCCAAAACCATGTTAATACAATACAGCAACACCCTGCCACTGACGGTCACCTGTGATGCATCGCCTTTTGGAATTGGCACTATACTGAGCCACAAGCTACCAGATGGCAGAGAAGCACCAATCGCCTTCTATTCCAAAACGCTGTCAAAATCTGAAAGGAACTACAGCCAACTTGACCGAGAAGCCCTTGCAATCATAGCAGGTGTCAAGAGATTCCACGAATACCTATATGGTAGGACATTTTCTATTATCACAGACCATAAACCCCTGCTAGGAATTCTGCCAGGGAACAAACCAACCCCGAACATCCTATCGCCAAGAATGACGAGATGGTCAGAATTCCTTGCTGGATACAATTACACACTCATCCATTGCCCAGGAAAAACCATCACCCATGAGGATGCCTTAAGCCATTCCCCGCTGCCCGACAAGGAAGATGACCCAGCTCCCACCATCTCCACCCTTCAGATCGAGACATGGCTGAACCTGCCACTAACCGCAGCAGACGTCACTAAAGCTACCGTGAAAGACCCGCTAACAGCTCGGATTCTGCATTGGGTAGGTAAGGGCTGGCCGGATAAGAATAGAGGTGAGACTTTTAAACCTTTTCGCACCCGGCAGACTGAACTGTCCATTGAAGAAAAGGGTTGTATACTGTGGGGAGACAGGGTGGTAATTCCAAAAAAGTTGCAGGAGGAAGTGTTGTGCATGTTGCACGAGGGACACCCGGCATAGAAAAAAATGAAAGCCCTGGCCAGGAGTTACGTCTGGTGGCCAGGGCTGGATAAAGACATTGAAAAATGGGTGGCAACATGCCATGACTGCCAGAAATCAAGGCCTACCCCCCCCTCTTGCACCAGTCCTGGAATGGGAAACTCCCAGAGGCCCATGGTCAAGACTCCATATTGATTTTGCTGGGCCAACGAAAGGGAACACATATTTGATAATTGCTGACGCTTATTCAAACTGGCTAGAGGTTATTCTTATGGCGTCCACAACTACTGAAGCAGCCATAAAACAATTGAACAAACTTTTTGCTACTCATGGACTGCCAGATGTAGTAGTATCTGACAATGGTCCCCAGTTTATTGCTTTTGTTTTCAAACAATACCTACCTGCACAAGGCATCTGACATGCCCTAACAGCACCGGCTCATCCAGCTTCAAATGGATGACCTGAATGCATGGTTCGTTATATGAAAGAAGCCCTAGACAAACTGGACATGGGAGACATCCAAGATAGACTAAACAAACTGTTAACAATTCAACATATCACCCCTAGCATAGCCACTAACAAAAGCCCAGCAGAACTCCTCATGGGTAGAAAATTGCATTCCTACCTAGATAGACTACACCCCACCTACACCTGTGAAAAAACCCCTGACTCCTCAAGTAAATATCGCTCCTTTGCCATTGGAGACTTAGTCTACACAAAAAATCTTACCAGGGACCCATTATGGCTTCCAGCCACAGTTACTCAAATCATAGGGCCCCGGACATACTGGCTTACACTAGACGACGGCAGAACATGGAAGCAGCACATCGACCAGCTTCGCTCTTGGACATTGGAACACAACACTAACCTTCCTAGCTCCGAAGCACAGCCAAAAATACCACCCCCAACAAACAATCCAAAAACAACCGAGGAGGCGGGGGAAACACAAAATAATAAAAAGGGGAGAGATGAACCACCAATAACATGACAAAAGACACAACACAAACCCGAATTAGAACCCCCAGTAAGACAAAAAGAGCACTTACCCATAGATGACCTTTGGAGAAGAGAACCGGTAGCAGGGAAGCGAGGTGAGGCCTTCCTGGAAGGAGATAGCCAGGCCAGCTCGACCAACCCGGACAAACCAGGAGGTAGCGGCAGAGCCAACTCAACCAGCCCGAGAGACTCAGGCGGGAGCGGCAAGGCTGACTCACCCTTCCAGGAGGTTCCATGGAGAAGATGTGG
The DNA here is from genome assembly GCA_015471245.1 of Laticauda colubrina. Lineage (NCBI taxonomy): Eukaryota > Metazoa > Chordata > Lepidosauria > Squamata > Elapidae > Laticauda > Laticauda colubrina. The sequence continues at coordinate 64,499,338 of BLBF01000007.1, read as the reverse complement.
AGAAAAGGCGATCCTGACTGAACCGATGGAAGACCATGCTGAGACTGAGCTGTGCAGGTCAAGTAGGACCCGCAAAAGCCCCACCTACCTGCGTGACTACATTACGCACATTGGACGAAACCAAGAGGGGAGGGGTGTTGTCTATAGAAATTAGAAGACTCCAAATAACTACATCTGATTGGCCGAGCAGGCCACACTAGGATTGGTCAATTAAGCATCTTAGTGATTGGCCCGTCTGACGGCTGCAAGCTGTGAGCAGCCACTATAAAAAGGGCTGCCGCAGCTTCAGCAAATGTTCCGCTACAAGTCTCTAAATTGTTAAATAAAGAGCTGTTTGTTGGAACACCGGTCTCGCATACCTTTATTATCCAAACTTCTCGCATTGTAATCAAAACCAGATATTTTGATCTTCTGCTCCTAGTACATGATTTTGTGTTAACATGAAAGAGCTGTAACAAGCTCATTAAAAAAAAAAAAAAAAATAGGCCACCTTCTTAATGTATCAATGGTTTCTCTTCATGAAACCACACATTGTCATTGTTTCATAGCTCTGCATTTCCTCTACCCACCTTTATGTAGTGTTATTTTATTTTGTTTTCCCTGTGAACCATTTCTCCTATGAAAAATGATTAGTGAAGAAGCTTTCTATGACATGGCCCCAGTAATACCAGATAAGTGCCAAATATTTTGCAAAACTCTGGGGACTTCTAAACATGAGTATGCTTTTCCTATGACTCAATACCTAGGTAGTCACCAATGAACAAGTATGAATTTCCTGCACTCACAGCCCAATGTTATGCAGAAGAACTTGGATTTCAGCCAGTGTAATCTCATACCTATTAATGAGATTAAACATTTAAATCTGAATAGCACAATTTAACATTGGCCTATTTTTTATTCTGGTAAGTGCTATACACATTCTTGTGAAGCTTTCAGAAGAACATCTCATCCACTTTCAGATGGGGAACGTTTTCTTTCTATAACTGAGTCTTCAAAACAGCCAGGAAATCCTAAACTTCTATAGCACTTAAAAAAAAAACCCACCTTTGAACAATATAGACACTAACAATATCTTCTTAAAATAATTTGAAGACATGTTCTTATGTTTGGAAGATTGTCTTAAACTTCACAAAGGAATAAAAATGTACTCCTATGATTCAAAGTTCTGATGTAGATTGCAATAAAAGATTTGATAGGTTGAATAAGGAAATGTTTTCTAAAATTAAGAACTGAAATAAGTTTAAGAAGTGGTTAGAAAGGGTGTGAAAACTCACAAGGGAAATTCTTTTAAAGTACAGGGAATAGGGGCAACCTCTTCATGGCTTTTATAATTTGATTGGCATAGTGTTACTGAAAGTCAACAGCAAAGGACAACAATAAATAATAGGCTCTGCATTTGACATTAACAAGAAAACCAAAGCAGTAGATATGGAATCTTTCTGCAATTAAAAATTGGAAAAAAAGAAAAAAGAACTTTAAATCCCCTACCCTTTTTTTAAAAAAAAACCACACACCCCTTCCAGCTTACAAAACTTCATGCACAAGTGCAATTTCCCTCCCATCCCCAATCCCAGAAAAACAAAACAATAAACAATTTAAATCTCCTGCTTCTACAAAACTGCCCACTTTTATTTTAAAATTATGTAATGGAATCTCCAATGGTTTATAATAGTTAAATAAGATGTTGGAGAGATCCAAGTAACTAATTGAACTTGTCACGTGTGTCATAAACTAACACTTTCATTCAGATATCAGCGTTATGATGGCTGAAGTGCATTCATGCTTATTTTTAGTGGCAATATTTACCAGTACTTAAAATACTATCTGGGCATATACAGCAGGCTCTGCTGCATTGACTGGAACCTTGGACCAGGCCTGAGTGGGATCCAAGGACACTTTTGTCAATGAATTGGATTATAGACAGCTTCACTAATGTGCCTCTCATCAGAAACAGCCAGAGGGGGAGGGAAAATGCACAAATGTAAACTTAAAAGGGGATCTTCATCATTCACATACTCCACATGTTTCAACATAAACTAATCCTGAGCACTTAGTCATGGCAGAAGAGAGAGCCAACACTGAGGCCTGCTTCTTGTTGTCTTATCTTTTAACAAGATGGCAGACCACTGTGGTATTAATTAATCAATTGTTTTCACCATTCTGACCATGAGCAAAAAAATCCCTCTCTTTTTTACCTCGGCTTCTGTTTACTGACTAAGTGTGCCAAGCCACTGGGTTAAATGAAAATATACCCTGCAGAAATCATGCATGGCATCCCTTGTAACAAACTGCAGAAACTCTCTAAAGCATTGCTGTTATGTTGTGTGGAATCTTGGGAATGTTCAGCTTAAGTCACCAGGCCTTTAAAATCGTCCAAAGCAAAATGGAGCAGCCGAAAGACAAGTGCCAAGAGAAGGGAATATTTGTAGCTCAGAGATGAATTGTGGGGCCGTTGGTGCTATCTGACCTTGGTTGCAAAGCCAAGAGTTGTAGAAATGATTTCTTCTCACACTAACTTTTGTCCATTTAGGACATTTTGTGCAAAAATTCTGGTGGTTGGATAGTGGTACAGAGCTGTCATACATTGGAAATGCAAACAGACCAATATATCCAATGGTCTGTGAGAATAAAAATGTCCTTGCCTGCTGTCCAAAAGAGCACAAAATAGGTTCCAGATATGCCTAATAATGCCTAATAGGTCCCAGGTATGCCTAATTATGCTCCAGGGGCTTTCCTGGAGAAGAAAGATTCCCAGGTAACCATGCTTCAGCATGGAAATGATGACTTTAGTATACCATATTAATTGATACTATTCAGGAAGAGGCATTCCAGAATACAGTGTGATCACAAGCCACAGTAGTTTTACAGGTCTTGCATAGCTTTTTACTTGTGAATATCAATACCTCTACTGGAACTGTAAATGAACTATGAGTCATCAAAGATAATGTAAAACTGAACACCATTCTTGTGAATCAGCAACTGATCAATTAACTTTTCAGATTTAATACTTTAATGATTTCTCCTTTATAATGACAAATGCAATCAGATCTTTGCCAGGGGAAAAAAATCTACTAGTCCTTCAGAAGAAAAAAATAATACACAGCATTTATGGATCTATGGGCATCTTTGACTCGGTTTCTTAAGCCAAGCTCAAGACTTCGTCTTGATAGAGCATTTCTTTTATATATGGAAGTCTTGAATAGAGACAGTTTTCTGAAAGACATTGTAAAGAAAATGCTGTTCAGAATTAGGTAATCAAAGTTTTGAGGGGGAAAAATTACAAATAGCAGATGGAGCAGGTTAAAAGATTTAATGATCCAAGAGTTTTATTCATCAATGACTAGTGATTTTCATGTAGCAGTTTTGTATGATAGAAAGTTTAAGGCACCTTCTCTGGTTTGTTCCATTTTTTCTATTCTCAAGAATGGAAGCTTTCCCCATCTGCTTACCAGATGTTAATATTAAAGTATCAAAGCCGTTTCTATATAATTACCAAATCTGGATTAAGATAGCTTTTAAAGATTTAATAAATTTCAGGTACAATTCTTAAGGGCCATCTTAAATGTCTCATATTGCCTTCCAATTGCTTTTCTTCTCTTTGAGACTGAACAATGCTACTTCGAAACTGAGGTTATGATTTAACACATCCACACATAGCCAATCTAACTATTTCCCTTTTGTTTAACCATTGTTTGTCACATACATTTTAAGATTGTGGTGCTACAGCTTTTAGTAAATTTGTAATTTTCTTCTCTTATTAATGACCAACATTCCAAAATACACATCAAATAATAAAAATCTAGGGGTTTTTTCGCTCCTTTTCTGCATTTTTGCAAATTCCTGGTGGTTATGAACCCTTTGATCTCTTTCATGTATGTGGTCTCATTTTCGTTCTATAAGTAACCACTTATAGTAACTGCACATTCACTTCAAAGGGAGCTAAACACATGGTCCCAATCCCTGTATTGCTTGTGCTTCACACAAATAAAGCCTATATAAATGACTAAAAGTTAATTCTTTAGATAAAAGCTCAAAGTAGTTTTCATATATATATGAGGTGAGCTTGTGCACCAGCAACACTGAAGAACATCCAGTGTAACAATTTAACGGGTAATCCATCAAACACTCCAGCAAGTGGAACTAATGGGGACAGACAGAATTCTGAAATACAAGCTCGAAAAGGTCTCCAAGGGAAGGTATTGTTCCACTTGGTGCTCTAAAGTTTTACTTTCCAGAAATCTCAATTAAAAGGAAAAAGAAGGGAAAACAAAGCAAAGAAGAACAGTTTCATCCACATGGCCCTTCGCATCATTCTAACTTATTGACATGAATGTGACTAAGCTGATTTAAATGCAGTTTTCAATGTATTAAGTTATTGAAAACAATGCTGGTTAGTTACTACTAACATAGCTACTGGAGTAAGCATTTCCATATATTCCTTTCTGCTAGAAGAGGCTGACTGGGAACAGTTCCTAAAAAATATGCTATAAAAACATTACACTTATAGTGGATCACTTATTTTTATGCCATTCCATGTCTTTACTAAATACACAATATGTAGTCTTCTTCCCCATCCCTCATTGTGTTCAAAAAAAGATCTAGGAGACTGGGATAAAAGAATCCAGTGTCATGAAGTTCCAGAGCTATCTATAGCTCCTCTAACATGAATTAGTTTACGTAGCCTATGCCAGTTACTTGCTGCTTTGATGTTCTACCATTATATCTTCATCTCGCTTCTGAAAAAATACAAAGCTTAGCAAACATGCAATAATTTCTTTGTTACAGTAAAAATTAGAGCATTATAGCCATCCGAAATAATTCTTCATAAAGTAACGAATAGTATTCCACATTAGATGGAGATAGAAATCCAAGAAGATTTTGAGAAACAACCTTGGTTCCTAGAAAATGTGGGAGCTGGAAGTCAATTGAAAGATACAATTCTGTGGTTATTTTTCCCTTGTAATAATTTTCCCTTTTGATTTAAATGTTCCTACTATAACAATTTAAATACAGCTAATTAAAGTGTATATAAATATATAAAATTGTACTATTTGGCATATTTTTGAAATGTAAAGATCATTTTCCATTATAAAATATTTTTCCTAGAACATTTTAAGAGTAAATTTTTCCAAAAATTGTGTATGAAAAAAATTGAGGTTTTCTTTTGTCATTCAGAAATAAGGCACTCTCTTATAATAATATTTTTACTTGACTTAATAAAGATGTTAATTCAAGAAATTTTGGGTTGGTTTTCATGGCCAAAATTATCACTTTTTATACTCAGTATGAATATTCCCTGGTGCTATTTTTAATAAAAATAAATTCCCTTCTTTTATATTAAATACTACACCTAGTTAGAATTGGGAGACCTCTAGGTTTTATGGTAGTTAGCCACAGAAGCTTGCTGTGTGATTTTAAGTGAATTTCTATCTTTCAGTCCAACCATTTCACATGTTTGCTGTTGACATATTTGAATGCAGCATATACTTGAGCATTTGAATGTTAGTTTTATATTAAATTTGTGCTTGGGCAATTTATAGAAGTGTTCAATTATGGACACTATGTTATAAAAGTGGATATTAATATTCAGCAAGATATGAATATAAATATGAGAAAGACACACGCAAACACATTGTGGATTCTCACATTAAATTATTAAAACAAAAGTAACCTGAGCTTGAATATTGGACACACTTGGAGCATCATGATGCAACAACTAAATATTATAGGGTTTTTGTTCAAATCCAGTACTAACTGCCATTTTCCACAGGACAATGGCAGTTAGTAACATTCTTATTGAAGTAGTTTAGTTTTTAAATAGAAGCAACTAATTATGTTTCTTCCTAGTTTTCAATGTATTATTATAAAATATCAAGATTTTGGCACCAGATTAGATTCAATAGATATTAATGTAAATATTTCTTTGATTTAAACTTTCTTCTTCATCCTACTGTGTAGGCCTGTAGTCTTATTTTTCATGCTTCTTCATCCTACTGTGTAGGCCTGTAGTCTTATTTTTCATGCTTTTGACCAAAAAAGGCGTTTTGTTTATGTGTAATGAAATAAGATTGTTTTGAAATGGAGAAATGTAATACATTAATGTAACTACAAAGAACTGCAAATATTATGGAATAGAGATTAAGGAAGACTACTGTTTTATTAAATTCCATATGGATTTAGTCAATTTGTTTCTGTATTTTACTTCTGGTAATGAGATTCTAAAGCCATTCTTCTTCAAGGGTCAAATTTATCATATTTTTGGCCACCCAGATGTATGAAAATAGTAACCTAAAAATATGGCAAAATATACAATTGTTGTAGTTTTAGGAACTCATTATGCAGTGGTAAACCAATTAACTCTGAAGTAAGTTTCACTGGGACTACACCAAAAAAGCCTACATAGGACTATGATCTTGGATAGTGATCTTATGTGTATTTTTTTAAGTATAATTAAAAATTTCTATTCTCAGTTATTAACAGAATGTTTCTGTTAATTATGAAGTGAGGATTTACTCCTAACCCATAGATTATTTAATTATGGTAATTTTTTTTAACAAGATGCAGTGTTTAATTCACACAAAATACTAACCCAATGATAGGCAACCTTTGTCAATTTGGGGCAATCTTTTCTGCATTATTGTAGAGAGTGATGAAGATAATCTTGACAGAAAAAGCTCAGATCCATTATGAAAGTGACGTGGAGAAAAACATGACTTAAGTCCAAAACAAGCAAGAAGCATGAATAAGAGGCTCAGACAGACAGCTTACTAATGTACATGGCTATAAAAAGGAGACATAGCACAATTGGACTTGCAAGATTCTGTTATTATAGCCATACTCGATAAAAGTAATCTTAGTTTTCCTATGGAATTGATTTTTAGTCTGATCTTGTTGGGTTGACAGTTATTTTTGACTTCTAAAAGACGACAGGGAAAATGCTCATAACATATTCATAAAATTGTAGACTCACCAAGGGATTATGGTCCAATCTTCCAGCATTATGTAAGATCCATTAGAACAGGGATCCTGAACCCCCAGGCCATGGACCAGCGCTGGACCATAGCATGTCAGAAATCAGGCCACGCAAACAAGCTAAGCCCCATCTGCAGGATGCAGGCAGCACACGAAACCATGCCCCCTCTGGTCCACAGAAAAATCTCTTTTCATAGAACTGGTCCCTGGTGCTCAAAAGATTGGGGGCCACTGCACTGCAACATCTGAAAGATGACCCTCCAGCCTCTGTTGAAAGAACTCTAGTGATTAAGAAATTCAAATTTAGAAATTATTTCTGAAGTCTAGTGTCCCTGAGCCTGCTTCACTGTAGTTTTAACCCATTAATTATGATTGTGCTTTATGGGAAACAGAAGGTGAATTCACTTTCTTTTCTGCCCAAGACAGCAAGTGTGACGTTTTTGTTTGATATTTCACTCCAAGACATAATAGAGCCACCAATGAGTAGTCTTTGGGTGCAGTTATTCAGGCAATTGTGACTCTAGCTCAGCACCCTCCAACCTTTTTGGGCATCGGGGGCCAGTTCTATGGAGAAAGGTTTTTCTGGAGTGTGGTTTTGCCTGATGCCTGCATGATGGGGCTTCAGATGGGGCTTCACTTGTTTGCGTGGCCCAGCTGCTGGCATGCCATGGACCAGTGCCAGTCCATGGACTGGGGGTTGGGGATCTCTTGTCTAGCTAACGTCTAGCTAACCCATACTGCTCTGTTTTGTGAAGGAGAGTATCAGGAAACACTCTATTGAAGACTTGGCTGAAGTCCAGATACACCATGTCTATGGCTTCCCCCAATCTACTAAACTAGTAACTCTATCAGAGAAGGATATGAGATTAATCTGGCATAATTTGTTCACAACCGACACATGCTCCCTTTGATTTATTGCAGCATGCCTATCCAATGGTTTACAAACATTCTGCTTGATGATCTGTGTCCAGGCTCATAGTCTAAAAGGGCCACTGTCCCTGACATCCCTTTAATCCCCTAGCAGGAAGTCCCTACTGCCACTGTATAGCCTTTTGTCATTCTGCCTGGGAATTATGTGAGTTTAGGTTTAGATCTAAAAGGCACAAGGATAGAGAAGGCTGATCTAGCCCTCTTGTCACTTATAAACCCATTTCAAGATAATTGAGCTATATTGTATGCCTCGACTCCAAGGATCATCAGCAATGCTACTACAGTAGCCCTTGAGTTATATGACCACAACTGAGCCAAAATTTATGTTGTTCAGTGTAACATTTGTAAAGTGAGTTTTGCCCCATTTTACAACCTTTCTTGCCACAGTTGTTGAGTAAATCATTGCCATGAGAATGTCACAAAAGGGGATCACATGGTCTTGGGACACTGCTACCATCATAACTATGAATCACCTGCCAAGCACCTGAATTTTGATCACATGGCCATGGGGATGCTGCCAAGGTCATAAGTGTGAAAATTGTTCATCAGTTACTTTTTTCAGTGCCATTGTAACTGTAAATGGTCACTAAATGAATTGCTGTTAGTCAAGGACTGCCTATATCATAATAACCCCCCTCCCCCAGATTTAATTCCATATATATTATTCCACTCTTGGGATCTTGAGATGCTTTTTTATAGTTCCAGTGCCAATTACAGAGAAAAAGACCGTATTTTATAACACTATAGCAGTCTATATATACATGCATCATATACTTAGTTTCCAGTTTGTGTTACCAACTGTCCGCTCATCCCAAGCTGGCTGGTTGGGGGATACTTAGTTGGCCCCCTGCTGATTTGTCTCTCTGTTTTCTTCTCAGCTGTCCCATCCAGAAGCCACAGTTCTAAAGTTACAGGACAGTTTCTAACTTTGTGCCTGTCCCAAGGCATCAGGACAGGGGCACATGATTTGTAATTTATGAGGACACCCATAGAGCTGTCACTTTCAAGGCAGGTGTTAAAGAAACTGGCAGACAGCCTGAAGCAAAGAAAAAAGACTGACCTCACCCTGGAATAATGGTGGGTAACATGGTCACAGGACAGAAAGTATTGACATCAGTGGACGTTTAAAAATAAAGCACTAGGTCATTCAGCAAGGCTAGGGACCTTTGCAGAAGATCCCTTTCCCACATGGGTAATTTGCATATAAACTTTGAGTTTACAGACTGGTTGTTTTTAAGAGAACTGAAGCTGATAAGAGTAGAATGATATTGCTGCCTTTGCCACACTTTCAGTATTGTTTCTTTCTCTGACTTAGATAAACGGGCTTTGAGCATGTCCTGAAAGCTATAAAACATTTGACAACTACAACGCAGTTGTATTTAGGGGCCTTTCGGTAGAATAATGAGCATCCTTTTTCCTTTCCACCATTGACATTTTTGAAATCTTTGTCCAACCATGCTGTAGAAATTGTAGAAACATTATTCACCCCCTCCATCCTCAGATTTTTTCCCCCTTTTATTATCATAGAAATACTAAAGGCAGGAAAGAACCTGAGGATCTTCCCGTCTTTGCCCCAAAGCCATGGAATGTCCATCCTAAGAAAATCCTTATTTCAAAGAGTTAATATGATGAATCGAGGGTCCTTAGTGGGATTGTAATACTCTTTCCTTTTTGCTTTTATGACATATAGATAGTCCTTGACTTACAACAATTCATTTGAAGCTACAACAGCACTGAAAAAGTGACTTATGACTGTTTTTCATAATTACCAATGTTGCAGCATTCCCACGGTCATATGATCAAAATTTGGATGCTTGGCAACTGATTCATATTTATGATGGTTGCAGTGTCCTGTAATCACTTTTTGCAACCTTCTGACAAGCAAAGTCAATGGAAAAACGAGATTCACTTAACCACCGTGTTACTAACTTAACAACTGTACTCATTGACTTAACAATTGTGGCAAGAAAGGTCGTAAAAGGGGGCAAAACTCATTTAACAAATGTTTCACTTAGCAACAGAAATTTTGGGCTCAATTGTGGTCATAAGTTTAGGGCTATCTATATAAACTACTTTTAAGCATTTGTACGGGAGCATAAATCAGTCCTTTGCATTATATTGACTTGTTGTGTTAATAATTGTCATCAAAGGTGTTTATGATGGACTAAAATCATGGGGACTTTAATGAGCAAACATGGTAGATATGAACTGGAGGTTGGATTGGTTGACATCAAATGTGCTACATCTCAAGACAAATTAAAATCTATACAAAATGGTGTTTCTTCAAGCCTTCCATTTAATGATTCCTTTACTCTGGAATGTTAGAGAATTGCAAAATGGAAATAATGTTCCTCCAGGAAAAACAAGTAACTTTTGATACTTTGGAAAATACTAGATTAGAGCAAGAGATAAAGAAAGAGGATTAGAATTGGTGATAAACAGGAACCCTAGCAAATGAAAGGGATCTGATAATTTATGCCACTAAGACCACACTGGTCACAACTCCTTGCATCTTTTTATTCTTTACGTCTGCTTTATTTTCAGCAGCCATTGCTGCCTGACTCTGAACTGTATTTAATCTGCATCTGTAAATCGTTCCTTAATTTTAATTCTACAATTAATTATTTAAAAGAAGCATTATCCTTATTACATCTCCAACAAAATGCTGTCCTAGACAATCCTTTTCTATAGGAATGTAATGGAGTCCAGTAAATTCTAAATACCTTTTGTTGTATAAATCATACTTCCATCAATTATCTTACATGTTGATATAGAAGTTGAAAACACTCCCATTGTCTAGGCAATTTAAAAATGTTTAATTCTTTCTTCCATCTATTTCTTCCATCTATTTCATATCAAATTGATTTATTGAAAACAAATATCTATAGAAACTAATAGGCTTATTTTTAGTTTTAAAGGAGTTAACAAATTGCTCTACTATCTTGGGTATTTTAGAAGCTGAAAAAAAACATATTTGACAAGTTTTAGGAGAAAATCCTGGACAATGTAAATGTGATTGTATGGCAAAAGCTAAAAATTTCAGATGATAATATTGTTTTGACTTACATACCAAGTCTTGAAATCTGACAAGTGGACAATGTAAATGGATTCTCCATGCCCTTACTATAACCAAAAGACTATTATTGGAGCATTGGAAAAATAAATGTATGACTCCATTTATTCAATATATTGAGGGCTTGATTGCATTTGCCATCTATGGCCAGATTGTACAAAGATGTAGACTTTGTATGAACAAATTTAATGAAACATGGAACTAATTTATACAGAATACAGTAGGTTAAAATTGTAGACATGAATCTATTAGAAATCTACGTATCTTTGAATAATAATTGCATAACCTTTAACCCTGATAGCAACAATGCCTGAAATTTTGAAATTCTGTATTTTTTAATAGCAGTTATATAAAATCTTAAGCACAACTGCTTTGTCTATGTTATAGAAAATGTTACATTGTTTTATAAATCTGCTTTGTCTTCTCTTTGGTAATTGTTCTACAATACCGAACTATGGTTGAATGTTCAAGGAAAAGGGTCAGGCAAAAATGTTTCCTGGCAACTAACATTGTGTTATATAAGTAAGTTGTGATCTTTGTTTATAATCCACAAAGTCAGAGAACTCCCCAAATACAGGATTTGATCCAAGCAATGAGTCTCCAGTGTGACACCAACTAAACAAAGATTAGTGCTGGCTTTGAGTAGACTAAAGTGATGTTCTCCTCAGTTAAAAGGATAAAGTGTCATTGCTTTAGGGAAAACTGTTATTTTTCACACTGGGACTATTGACTTCTGTTTTTATCTTTTATAAAAACCATTGCAATAAAGAAATCAAAGTTCATACTGCTAAAAAAGACATCTCTAGAAATATGTTTTAATTAGATGAATGAGTAAAAAAAAATACTGCTTCTGTAATTGGGATTGATAAAAGACTTGATTTGATTGATTTGTAGACTAAAATGGCAATTTTTGAAACAATTATTTTGCCCTCCAAAAGTTGCAGAGATGATTTACTCAGTTTTACTGTATAAAGTGATCAGTTCTCTTACAATAGCTTTTCTACTCCTTTTCTGTCTTCTGCACAGAGGTGGATTTGTAAACTGTACAGATGCAGATAGATAACTCAACAAGACATCCATAACAAATTACATTTATTGGTTCATCAGGTATCCTCATAACTCACGTTTGTGATGAAGTTCTTCTTTAATGACCAAACCTTTGTATATCTGCTTTGTAGTAAAAGATGGTTATTTCTAACCCGTCTCGTAGCGATAGAAGGAAGCTGCCATGAGCTAGAGTTCAGGCAAAAGTGAGGAAAACTCCCCCAACCCATTGAGGGTCAATTTAGTGACCAATCAGGATTACAGATGTGGCCATGTGACATGGACAACATTTCCCAGGATACCTTTAACTACATTTACTATGATGCCTTCCCTTAAGGGGACAGCTCATAATTCCTAAGTAAATATCCAATTCCCATAGACTGGCTGGGACAGCATACTCCCTGCCTGGAATTGTAAATTCCACTATTAAAAGAAGAGGAAAAAAAATGAACTATAAACTAAGATAATCAGTAAACAGTAATACTATGAACAGCAGATAACTATATAACTAAGATAAACAGTTAGCTATATAACTAAGAGAAACAGTAAACATCAATAAAGCATCAAACAAAGCAAAGCATGCAAAGCTTGAGGTTCAATCTTCAAGTTCAACCTTTAGGTACAAGTCTGCTGGTCACCTCTGGTGGCCTTTTAGGGTGTACAGGTACTCTTGGTGGCAAAGGTGAAAGTCTGCCGGTCACCTCTGGTGGCTTTTTAGGGTGTATAGGTACTCTTGGTGGCAAAGGTGAAAGTCTGGTGGTCGCTTCTGGCAGCCTTTTAGGGTTGGAACGGTACTCTTGCTTCCATGGTGTCAAAGGGCATCGGGAAGCTGTTGGAAAGGGTGTTTCGTAGACATATGCCCATGTAGAGTGTCTTTGTGGATATCTAGTGGTTGTTGGAGGGCATTTAGGTTGTCCTAGCAAACGTGTTCTGGTTGCTGATGGCCTTTTAGGCTGGAATGGCATTCTTGTTTTCGATGGTGTTAAAGGGCGTCGGAAGGTATTTGGAATGGATGGTGCTAAGGCATTTGCCTGGGTTGGAGCCTGCATCTGATCGTCTCTGACAATTCCTACGATCCCCCATCCTAGTGGAGATTTGATGGGCCACTGGGCCATCTATAGGACCGCCAACTGTCTCAGAGAAGAGAAAGGCGCATGGGGCATTATTTCCCAGCAAGAGTAGGATCTCAGCCTCCAGATCTAGAGCAGGAAAGTGAAGAGCCAGGTACTGTAGGTAAGGCATGCTACTTATGACCTCAGGTGTTGTGACCTGACTGTGATCATTTGGTATCCCATCGCATTCAAATAAGGGCGGTAGTGGGAACCGGAAACTTCCATCCAATGACTCTATCCAGTAGCTTTCTTCCCCGTTGTGCTTCTTGGTCCATGGCACATTGATACAGTGAAGTGAAGTTCATTCTGTTGCACCTCAGAGAGTCTGGTGCAGGGTCTGGCCAGGGTGCAGGTACTTTGAGTGTCTATCAGCACGTACATTTTCACGGCATCTTCTGGGTGTCCTTCAGGGTACACTTTGGCTAAACAGTCGGGAAGACATGAACGAGGGTGTGGTGAGTTGGCGCACAGTGCTGTGCAGTTGACACTCATCCTTGGTTTCGGTTGCAGTTTGGCAGTCTGCCAAGGAGCCTTGTATGCTTCTGTGTTACATTGAGGCTCCTTGTCCATAGGAGGGTTACGAGAGTCAGGATGCAGTGCGGTTGGCTGTTGGTCACTATGGCATAAGTCGCATCACACCTTGGCTGTGCAGAACTTGGATGGGTGTTTAGATTCACAACACTTGTAGCAGTATTGGTACTCCCTTAGAAACTCTTTTCGTTGGGTCAGTGATTTTGCTGCAAACCCAGTGCAGTTATTCAGCAAGTTACAAGTGTGGTGCATAGGACAAAACTGGTTTCTCCTTGTCATGGGAGATTTAAATTGGGATGAATGGGATGTGGTAGCAGATGAGCTCTTGATGGTTGAGGAACGTACCTTGTTTTTTTTTTTTTTAATAAAATTTTATTTGGGTTTTCACACATTCAAAATACAAGTAAAACATCTTTTTTGAAAATAGCATGGTCCCGGGTTGAACTTCTTTATACAGACACAAACTCAATTTCATGCTAATTTTTGTGTTCTATTCCATATCTTTTACTATTTTATATTTTCTATATAGTTTTTCCCCTCTTTTGATTTTCTCAATTTTATTTTGATTATCTCATCTCAATTCAAATCATTATATTTATACTTTTGTCTGTTCTGTTTCAATTTCATATTATCTTTTCTCATAAAACAAATTTTCTCCTGTAGTTACTAATTGGAGTATGACACCTTTATATCTTTTAATTACATCCCTTCAACTTTTATTTAAACTTCAATATATATCTTAAGTTTATGACCTGCAATATAATACATAATTTCCAATCGAATTCTGCTTGGTACATTCTTATAATACAAACTATATTCTTTTTTTAAAAAAGAAAGATATGTAGTAATAACCCTCATTCCATTCCAGTTCAGTTCTATCATTAATAATCATTAAAATCTTAACATCTTTAACACTTTTCAATTAAATATCATACTTCCTTAAAAAAACATATAATCTCCATAATTAATTTTTCCCTTATTTCTCTTCACATATCTTTTATAAATCATTAAATATACCTTTGGTTACATTTATTTATTGACTAGCATTCCACTGAATTATGATAGCTATTTTATCAGACATTTTAATCATACATTGTTTCATATTTTCTAAAATTATTTCTGTTGCTAATATAACTGTACTATCTTATGTAGCTTTGCAGAATCCCTTTTCCCATTAATTTCCCTCTTCTGTTGCTTTCTGATTTTATACTTATTTTTCACTCTTTTTTTTTTTTGGAGTTGTTTTTCCCAATCTTAAACTTTCCACTCTCTTTCCCCCCTTTCCTTTTTTTCCCTCATCTAAGATTACTTGTTCATTAAAGATGGCTTCTTCTTTGTCGCAATCTTCTTGTTCTGCAGGCATTTCTTGTTGTTTCTCATCATTCCAAATCTCCATTTCTAAGAACTGAAATACGAAGCCAAAAGAACCTCTCCCTTCTTGTACATCTTGTTTGTACTTTTTAAGTTCCATTTTCAGTTCTTCTAAAAGTGGAGCCATTTTAAACAGTAACAACCACCCGATTGATTTTAGTCATTCAAATACAATAACCCAGAATCCAGAGATCACCAAGTAATCCAAATAGTCCCAAGCTGTTTCTTCTTATTTCTTTTTCCACTTTCTCTTCCTGAGGTTTTACTATTTTGTTGCAGTGTTTCAGTTAAGATGTATCTTTTGGAAGTCTTGTTGAGATTTTGCTGTAAGTTCTTTTTGAATTCCAGTCAGACTCCTCCCTTCTAGATCCTACCCTTTTATTCTTTTTCTCTCCTTTCCTGTTTTCAAAAACTTTTAATTATCCAGAAATCTTTATTATCCCTTTGACTTTTTATTTTCAGCATTAAATGCCTATTGATGTCAAAGTGGATTTTTCCCCCCTATTTCTTGCTTAAGTCTCTCAGCTGTCAGTATAGGAAAAGGAGAAAAAAACCCCAAATCTTTTCCCTTTTCTCTCTCCTTTGCAGCTTAAAAATCTTCTTAGGGTACAATGTTATTGGGTTTTTTAAAAAGTTTTAATTCCAGGGTACCTTATTTGTTGCTTTTGCTGTTTGATCTGGTCAACCAAAACTTTCTCTTCTTATCTTCCTCCTTCACATTCTTTTTTGGTTGAGTTCTTCTTTGTGGTGGCCATTTCTGACCACTGCTGCAACCACCTTTGGGAAAGGGAGTAATGGCCAGCTGGGGAGGAGAGATGTGGCTCTCCTCAACCCTGCAGGCAATCTCTCCCCCTCTTCACCACTTCTTCAGGGTGGCTTAGCCCTGAAACCAGCCGGCTCGGGGCACTCCAGTGGCGAGTACGGATCGAAGCCTCACAGAGACGAGGTTTTGGTCTGTCACTGAAGAAGCTCAAACCGGAAGCTCAGAACGTATCTTGGTTTTATGAACAGCCATGAAGGGTCTTTCCCTGGTAGTGTGCATAGGGCCTGAGAGCGATATATGGTTGCTGTTGTATCTTCTGTCATGAGGAGGACTAACAGCTCTGAGTCCATAGGCCCGGTGTGTGTTGCACACTGTCACCTAGTGGGACATGAATTCTTCAAGAAGTGTGAGGGGTATAAAGCAGTGGTGACCCTTGGCCATGAAGGTGTCAGTCAACTGGAGACACTTTTCAATTAGCACCTGTGGAAGTTTTTGAACAATTTTGTTCTGCATGTCAACGTGATTGAGACAGGCAAGTGCCAGTAAGTTGGGATCCCATTATACCATTCTCAGCTGGACAAGTATGTTAGCAAGGTCTATGATTTGATGAGGCTTGTCGATAGGAATTTTAGGAAAACCGTTGAGGCTATCCAAGAGTGTTGCTTCTATGTCCTCGGAAGCACCATTAAGTTCATCAAGCCTTTTCAAAGATAACCATAGGGCAGTGGCTGGATTATCTAAGTGGGATGCCAAAAGTGCTCTTGGTGTTTTGGCAGACTGTGGCCCTAGCCACGTTATCAAGTGTCTGATTATTTCATCAAGGTTCAGGCGTGCTGCCTGAATGGGGTGTAGGAAGAGTTTCTTCCATACTAGACACTCACCACCTGGCTTGTCAGAGAATCTGCAAAATCCATTGGCGTGCAAATTTAGCTTTCCACTCTGTACAGCCAAGTTTCTCCAGTAATCTTCAGCATTTGCTGAGTTGGGGGGAGATATTGACATAGAGGGTTCTTCTCCTAGATTGTGGTAGGGTGGGTTCGGGTTCTAAGTCAACGACAGGTTGTAGTCTTCCTCCCAGTACTTATGGAGAATGTTGTTCTCCCATACTAGGAACGATGGTCGAGCATCATGCTACTGTGTAGGCTGGGCGTGGTTACCTTATGGGCCTGGGAGTCAGATTGGTACTGAGGTTGTAGCAGGAATGCTGCTGCCTGTGGATTGAGTGTGGCAGTTGTCATTGATGGCATGTTGACTCGCTGAAAAACTGTTGTGAGCGCTGGTAGGCTAAGCTGCTCACCTGGCAGGCCATGAGATGTTGGAGTAGGGATGCTAGTTTTGGGAAAAGAATCTCGGACCTTAGTACATGCAACATCATTTGGGGAAGGTTTGTTGGTGGGAAGTGAATCTCATACTTTAGGTCGTACAACATCAGTTGTATAACTGACATATAAATCTGTGGTTGAGATTTATTCCTGTGCCTCTCTGGTTGTGGGAGACTGTTAGGCAACTGAGGTGGTTCCATCTGCTCATTTCGAAGCAAGTGCTGCTCATCCACGTAGGCCTTGACCCGTGTATCTGGGCTCTCTTCTCCCAGGACTTTGACGTCGAAGTTGAGGGAGGCAGCGTTGGTTGCCCTCTGCCATGCTGTGGCCCGTGCTGTTTTTGCTGCCATCTCTGTCATTCGAGTAAGTCAACTTTGGCCTGAGTTTTGGCTATTTCTGCCTGTTGTTTGGCCATTTCTGCTTGTTGATTGGCCATTTCAGCTTTTGCCATACCACCTCTGTCATAATACATAAATCTGCCTCTGCTGCTGCAGCTTCAACTTGGGCTTCTACAGCTTGTTCGGCATAACTTGCTGCTTTGGAGGCCTTAGTTACAATAGGAGGATGCTCTGGAAAGTGAGACCCGGCAGCAGAGAATTGGCATGAGACACTAGAACCTGCCTGCGATCTAGTCAGTTTGGGATTAAGGGAGGAGGTTTTCTCTGAGTGGTGGGAAAAAGCTGCTTGTGACTGAAGATCTCTGTCAGATGTGGTCTTCTCCTTCGGTATTTGCTCCTTCTGTAGCACAACGAGGAGCGCAGCCTGGAGGGAGTTTCTGCCTTCCCAAATGCTGTCTTTGCATTCTTTGTTTGCCTCCTCGAAGGAATGAATGTGTTCCTGGAACTCTGAGTCTTCCAGGTTTGACTGTATGTATTTAAGTTTATTTTCACTGTCTCTCCACCATGTGAGATGCTCCTTTAACACCTTCTGCATCAGGAAGAGGCTCTCGAGGGGCAACTTGTTTTTGGGGGTGTCACAGATCTTGACCAGCTCCATCCATGCATCTGCATGATGGTGATACTGCCTTTACCAATCCTTTTTGAAGTGTGTCACCACGGGTGAGGTAAGCTTCCTATGCTGTCTGAGGTCGTAGGCCTTCTGAGGTATCATGGCTTCTCCAGAGGGTTGGACATTTAAAACTGGGTTTCAGGAATCAGGCTCCACATTTACAACAAGGGTGGGTGGAGGAATTGGGTCTTCTGGTACACCAGAGACATCTGTCATGGTTGAGGAAGTTGCCATGCTTAAAATTGGCAAAGGGAAAAATTTGCAAAATTTTCGTGGTTTTCCATGCAATTCCCTTTTTTTGTACTAGGGGGTGCTGCAAGCAGATAGCAGAAAGTAGAATTGCTGCTGGATTTAATACTTGAGCATGTAGGTGGCATTGCAGAGTCTGGGTGATGCTAGCACAGCATACAATATGGCTGCTTCTAGGGTGCATTGTGAGATTGCAATACAAGGGGGCACTAGAGGTTGCATCATGAAGTCTGAAGACTTGAGGGCGGAACACAGAAATATGCCTATAATTGTCACTTGCTTCACAAGGTGGCAGCAGAGGGTCTGGAAGACACTGTTGCTACACCCATGTTAGGTTGGGATTACACCTATGTTGGTCTGGGGACCTTTGAATTAAGTTAATTAAATGGTGAACAATAGTTGCAAAAAAGGGGTTATTATTGGAGAAACACTCTGATCAATATTTGAAAAACTAAAAAAATCAAAGTCTGGGAAATTTCTCCTTGAGCCCCAGATGTAGCTGTGGGCTGCGTTGCTTAAGTCTTACTTCTTTGTGGAAGAAAAAAGAGGGGGGAGAATTTCCTGCCTACTCTTCAAAAAAAGGAAATGATAAGAATTATTTGACTTCAGTGTAAATTTCTTCTTGACCACCAGATAGGAATGTAGGCTGCTTTACTTGAGTCTGTTAGATTGCAGTTAAACTAGGAACATTTGAATTAAATTGATTAAATTGTCCACAGGAGTTTCAAAAAGGGGTCATCAATGGATAAACACTCTGGTCAATTTTGGGAGACTTTGTAAAAAAAAAAATCATAGCAAAAGGCAAGATACTGACTTTGTTTAAATCATTGCGAGATTAGGTGTCTCTCTTAAGGGGAAGGAATGTGCCCATTGCTGTGGAGATGGCTTTGGCCAGAGGAATTTTTATAGCCTCTTTATTGCTTTCCAGAGAAGCAGAGGAAGATCAGCTTTGTTTTACAGACAAACATACAGGCATGATTTCTCAGAGTCTCTCACTGCATTTGTAGAAGGTTTAAAGACAGAGATTTGGTTTTCCTTTGAGAGCTGGGAGATATCTGACTTTCCTTGTTATGCAAAAGGAGTCACTGAGATAGCAGGAAGACAAATTGAGCAAAGAAGAGGGAGGTGGGTGGGTTACTGGTTTTCTTTGTTTGTAGCATGTGGGAACTCCAGCCCCTCCCATCATGCAAACAGCATGTAAAAAAATTCTGTTGCAGAGAGAGGGAGAGAGAGAATAATTGAATGTTACAATGTTCCTCAATCCACATTAATCAAAACATATATCAATGAAACTTAATATTTTTTGCAAAGCTGTTTTTACAGAAATGTATATGGCTATGTAATACTTCACAGGAAATGTGATTTCTTAAGGGGAAGTGTTCAGTGGCAGGTATAGCTTGATCTATCTTATTGGATTTCCCTTTCTGTACATTTTAGCATGTTACTCTTCAATTGGAAATAATGAGTTCAAATGCTTACCCCTTGAATGATCAGACTAAATTCTATCTGAAACAGCTTTCACACACTAGATACCCTCCAGATGTGTTGAGCTGCAAACATCAGCATTTGCAGGATCTCACTGCATTAATTAGAATAATGAAAAAAATGTTGTAGCACCAATGCTACCCCTTTGCAGAATGCACGTGACATCACAATTCATGTAGAAAAAGGATATGTCTGGTTTGTAATGCTACAACACTGTTTTCATCAGTTACAGGTAGTTCTCAACTTACAACTATTTGTTTAGTAGCCATTCAAAGTTACAACAGCACTGAAAAAAATGACTTATGACAATCACTATCATTGTAGCGTCTCCATGGTCACATGATCAAAATTCAGATGCTTGGCAACTGACTCATATTTATGTGATGGTTATCACATTGCAGTGTCTTGGGGGCCATGTGATCACCTTTTGTAATCTTCTGACAACCAAAGGCAATGTGGAAGCTAGATCCATTTAACAACCATGTTATTAACAATTGCAATGATTCACTTAATCCAAGCCAAGACATATTGTAAAATGGGGCAAAAGTTGCTTAACAGGTGCCTTGGTTATCCAATTTTAGGTTCAATTGTGGTCTTAAGTTGAAGACTACCTGTAGGAGAAACCTCTGCCCCCTTTTCTTGCTACTGACTGAGTCCAAATATTGGTAATACTTTCCAAAGAAGCTGGTCTGTTTCACTGTTTCCAACAATAACCAAACAAATACTTCTGGGGAGCTCAGAAATAGAAGTAGTACACAGAATCACTTCTGATTGAGTCAGATAAAGTTGAACTGAAACTGATTGTCACTTGTGATTTTTCAGCATCGTTTCTAATGCCTGAATGAAAAGCTTTGAATAGTCATTCAAAAGTAGATACAAGTGGTAGTTGATAAATTACTTGATGATTTTCCCCCACAATTAATTTACTTTCCTAAGATGTAAAGGAGATGTTTCAACTTCCAATTCATGAAGGCAGAAGTAATTAGAATAGCAATATTTTTACAAGCTCCCTATTGTGATTTGACTCTTAGTGACAAATTGTACTGAAATCTTGCTGCAGTCAACACTTATTGATAGATGTTGGTTTATCTAGCTCTAACTATATAAGCTATCCTTATTTATTTTGAGTAGTGATTTGACCATTTATATATCTACAGTGCTATAATAAGAATGTGCAGATTTGTTCTTTCAGAACAAGTAGTTGCTAATCAATAGGTTTACCCAATGAATAGTTGCAAAAGAGATCTTGCCCTCTATCCCCTTGCAATGTTCAGAGATTCTCAAATTGAGTTAGGAACATCATCCCAAAGCAACAAGGGAACAGCCATATTCTAAGAGAATAAAGGATTATATATTTATATTTTTAACTACTGAATGGTTGCAAAGCCTGCATGCTAGATTTCTAAAAGTGCCTAAGCCACAATATTCAACTGGTTTCACATCAACACTTTGCCTGGAGGTAGTGTTGACACAAAAGCATTTAAATGCTTTAAAAATGTATGTTTTCTCTCTCTTTTTTTTAACCCCACCTTTCATCCCTTTCAAGGTTTGTTGAATTGCTTTAAGTATACTGAGCTCAAACTCAGTGTCTTTTGAAGTTATTTTGGCTTTTCTCAGTCAGTTCTCTAAAAAGTCTTGTTTATACTAAGCACATTCCAAACTTGAGAGGTGTTCAGTTCCCAATGTATAGAAAATCCTCCACCCTAATACTAATGCTGCTACCTTATACTTCCTATTACATTGTTCCTTCCCCACCTCTTCCTTACTAAAGGAAACATAGTGGTGACCTTTAAAAGCCAATTTCCCCATCGGGTTAAAAGCCATTCCTTTATCACTTTTTCAACTCCTTTGGCTTGTCAATTTTAACTCAGTAAAAACACTTGCTTACACCAATAATAATTACTCAATACTTTTTTTAAAATCATAAACCTATCAACAGTGATACATTTGCAAACTGAAAGAAATATGCAACCCCTTGAAACCTGAAATTTTGCTCTTTGTTCTGAAATTCTGCAATGAGAAGGCACAAATCTTACCAACAAATCATGCTAAAGTACTGAACAATTTGTTATGCAGTGTTCACAATGCATTGCCATTGGATGTATATTTTCTTTGTTGTTGTTTATTTCCTACTTGTGATGCTGTTTTTTCCTTAAAAAGAAGCAATCCCATAATACTAATAAAATAAAATCATACTGGATTACGCTTTCTTTTAGGTGATAAAGTGGAGAGCCTTCTATTAGAAGAACAAATGAAGTCTTCATCATCATGCAAGCTGATAATGTTTATTGCCACTTTCATGGTGGCAGCTGCACAGGAAACATACGGTCTGGATGGGACAGAGAACAGCTTGGTGATTATTTAGCCTTTCTGGATCACATTTTCACATTTAATATCAGTGGAGTTCTCTCAGAGGCGAACCAAGCTTTTGCTTTTCTCGGTTGCCTCTTTGTGTGTGTATGCCATTATTCCCTCATTCAATTAACTGCTAAGGAGACTGCGAACTATGTGCCCAGAGTGGGAAATGAGTCCATCTTTATTTGCAGCTTAATCAGAACCTTTCAAAATACTTTGAAATAGCCATTAATTAAGAGGGAACATCAAAATTTGAAATTCAAAGAGCATCAAGCAAGCTAAATAAAAGACTGTGCAAGACTTGTGGTCCATATAGATCTTTGAGCTCCATTTACCTTGGAAAACAATGAAGCTATAGCTGACCTGGAAAGAATCTTGATAATACATCCAGGTGCAGAAAAGGCTATAGGCAATTATTTATGAAAACAGGGATTGATTTTAAACATTCCCCATCAGACTTTGTTTTCTACATGATAGAAGCTTACAAAAGAATGTGCCTTGATTAATTTTTATGGGACTGGAAGAAAATTGAAAGAAATAAGATGCCTTATCAGATAATAAAACATTTGTCCCAGTTGACTGAAATGGCTTAGAATTAAGAAGTTATTTTACTGAAGAGTCAATTGGGAAGCCAAATTGAAGAAAGATAGAAATCTTAAAGTTTGAAATTGTCAGTTTCAAAAAAATTTGGGAGGGGGGCAGAAGAATGATGGAGAAGGGTCAATCATATAAGAATCAAGGAATTAAAAAGCTTCCAAAAATAAAAGCTCTGCAATAGAAGCACAGAAAGCTAACATATTTTTACAATATGATTACACTGGGCAACACTGGCCTTAGAATTGGGCCATGAGCAGTAATGGGATCCTACCTTAGTCACTACTGGTTCAGTGGGTGACTGTGTGTGTGTGTGTGTGTGTGTGTGTGTGTGTGCATGCGCGTGCACTCCTAACAAGCCAATCACCCCTAACAAGCCAAACAAAAAGCTAGGAGCAACCCTCCAACCCTCCCACCCTCCCATGCACTTTTTAGTCTTTTATCTTCTCAGCTGATCGTCCAAGGCTTTTTTTTAACTTCTCTTAGCTGATTGGAGGCCTTTTTAAAATTATTATTATTACCAGCTCAGTCAAACCAGTCCAAACTGATAACATATCACCACTGACCATGAGTAAAACAATGCTTGCCTGTTTAACAATACAACGTAGGCAATAAGGAACAAGAGCCATTTTATATGATTATATAAATGTAGGCTACAGCATGTGGGCTATATATATATAGCTTTTACTAGGTGATGCTGTAACAAGAAGATGATGTAAGAAGAAATTTATAGGAAAGCAAACATAATTATTATGCAACTGAATTTACATATAATTCTGAGATTTGATGGCATTGCTACCCATACCAATTTATATACAGATAGTGCTCAACTTATCACTAGCCACTTAGCACTTGAAAGAAGCTACGACCTAGTTCTGAAATTCTGACAGTCCCCCCATGGTCATATGACATCACTGCGAGTGCTCAGGCCACATTTACACTGTTTGTAGCATCCCATGACTGCATTTTACCATGGTTATCATTGTAGAAAATTATAAGTTTTAGTTTCCAGAACAACTGCACCATAGTGAACAGTGGATTCACTGAATGACAGGGGCATTCATTTTATGGCCACCACATTCACTTAATGAGCACTGTAAAAAGATGGTAAAATCAGCCTGATTGAAACCACCATGATATATGAATGTAATGGGAAGGCTCCATTACACTTGTATGTTGAGGGCTGCATGTAATTACTTACAACTGATATTTTCTCTTATTACTAAAGGCATCTAACATGGAAGTCTCTCCTAATTTCATTCCAACAACAAATATATGAGATAAGATAGGCTGACAAAAATGGGTTTGGTCCAAAATCAGTTTTATAGAATTGAACTGAACTTTAAGATATCATGATCAGTAGATCATTTACATTTTTGAGTCAGGCAAGACATTAACTTAATGGCTCTCAACAAATCCTAGGCGTTGAACAGTATTGCCTCACCTTCTATGTCCTACAATTGAGAAAAATTAGGTTTCCCTTATCAGGCAGATATTTTCCATGCCCTTCCTCATAGCAGTTACTATTCATTTCTATATCTAAAGGCTAGGTCACATCAGCTGATGGATGCAAAACGTATGTAAAAAGGACACAGCGGACGAGAAAATGTTCCATCCGTTGTTATCCGCTCTCGAAATTGCCCCAAATTTACATAAACAGAGCGGACAACAATGGAAAGGAACGGACGGGGAGAGGACGTAGCAAGGATGTTAAGCGGATGCAACGGAAGCCTAGCAGATGGAAGCGGATGGAAGCAGATGGAAGCGGACGTGCAGTGGAAGGGGCGGATGCGGAGCGGATGACATGGATGCAGAGCAGACGCCTAGCGGACGCCTAGCGGACGCCTAGCGGATGCCTAGCGGATGCCTAGCAGATGCAAAGCATTCACTGTGCATGCGGGGAGGATACATTGCGTCAGCCCCGCAGATATAAAAGGATGCAGCTCGCAAGCAGGTCACCATTCAGAGGAAAGACCTGCTGCCAGACACATCTTCAGCCAACAACCATAGGGAAGAAGAGGAAGCCTGTACCTACTCCTGCCAGCCCTGGCAAGAAGGACAGGACCACCATCCCACCCCCTGGTGCTGACACTGCTTCTGCTGGTGCTTCTGCTGCTGGTGCTTCTGCTGGTGCTGGTGCTGCTCCTGGTGCTGGTGTTTCTGCTGGTGCTGCTCCTGGTGCTGGTACTTCTGCTGGTGCTTTCTCTACTGGTGCTGCTCCTGGTGCTGGTGCTTCTGCTGGTGCTGACTCTGCTGGTGCTACTGCTGGTGCTACTGGTGCTTCTGGTGCTGCTGGTGCTGCTGGTGCTGCTTCTGGTGGTGGTGGTGTGGTGGACCAGCCCCTAGAACCTCAAAGCCCGACTGATGAGGGCCCAGAAGGCCCTGCCAGAGGGAGGAAGAGGCATTCGCGAGATAGGGAGAGGAGACAGTACTCCTTTGAAGAGGAACATGAGGAGGAGGTGCTTCAATGGCTGAGGGAGAAGGAGTACCTCTGGCGGAAGGGACACAGGCTCTATGGAAACACCAAGCAGAAGCAGGCGGCTTGGAGAGAAAAGGCGAAGAGCCTGGGCTACACTTCAGAGATCCTCTTCGGGTGATGGAAGCACATGCACCCCTGGTACGGGAAGCTGCACCTCAAGAAGTCTGTCCAGGTCACAGTCAAGCTCACCGACCGGGAGATCTATGTGATGGCCAAGTGCAGCTTCTTGGAGGGTGAGATCCGCCACCGAGGAGCAGCCCCTCTGACAACCCTCTCTCTCAGGCAGCCCACAGAGAGCCAGTCCTCTTCTGGCCAAGAGTCAGCTCCTGTGTCCAGGCAGGTATCTATGAAGCGTCCCACAACGGAGACCCCCCGACAGCTGCATTCCCTGTGGTGGAGCATGTGGAGGACCCCCTGACGCAGTTGGAGCAAGAAGAGACCACTGCCACCAGAGAACAACCCACCCCCACCCCCAGATCCACCTCCACAGAAAGCAGGCAGAAAGCCAGACCGGAGGGACAGAGCCACACTGTCCTGCTGGAGATCAGGGACACCATCAAAAGCAGCATAGATCTCCTCTCTCAGCTGCTACATTCTGACATACCATCTTCTAGCAGAAAGCCCTTCCTCACCTACATCAACCAGACCCTCATGGAAATGCCTGAATCCCAGTACCAGGTGATCAAGGAGAGGATCACAGGTCTTCTGCACCACCCTCCAGGCCCAGCTGAACCTGCTCCGACCCAGTCCAGGTCTGCTCCTCCACCCCAGGTGATGTCACAGCCCTTCCAAGGCTTTCAACAGCCCCTCACCTACCAAGGCTATGGCTACCAGGAGTTCCGCAAGCACAGGCAGCCCTTCCCAGTCCAGGCACTGGTACATCGCACACCACAGGTGCCACCAATGCCACAGACGCCACAGATGCCACTGACGCCACAGATGCCACCGACGCCTCACCTCACTCACCTACAGACCAGACAGCCCCACTACACTCCTCCTTCCTCTACCCCACAGCCAAGCCCAGCCTCAGAACATCTGTCATTGGTCTTGGGACTGACACCCCATGTCATGGAGGAAGGAGCTCTCAACATCACGGGACAAAGCCAGCTCACTGAGAGCTTCCTCCACACATCATTCTCTGTTGTCATCTCGGGGCCAGGCACCCCAATGGTGCCTCAGACCAGCACTCCAGCCACTGCCACCTCCACAGCACCTGGACCCTTCACCCCTGAGACCATGGGCATGCCTCAGAGTGACTGAGAAGAGTGCCAGAGACTGGGTTGCTACCTGTTGACTTTATCTTTGCTTGGGACACTTTTCTTGGGTCATTTTGCTTTTATAGTTTGTTATTAATAAAGGTTATCTTTGCTTCACACACTTGGTTCAGTTCTTTTAGTAAATAAAGTCTTGGTGGAAACTTTTAGAAATGGTTTAAGCCTTTGCATGCTTTTGGGATGGGTAAGGATAGCAGTGGGATGGGCAGGGATACTTGTGGGATGGGTAATAGCTGAGGGATGGGTAAGGATAGCAGTGGGAAGGGCAGGGATACCTGTGGGATGGGTAATAGCTGTGGCATGGGTTAGGATACCTGTGGGATGGGTAATACCTGTGGGATAGATAAACCTCCAGTGCAAGCATAGTGGGACTGTATGGTCCACCCTCCCAGGTGCCACACCTATGGCCCTTTATTATCAATAACAATGTAATCATTCATCAACACATTTCAACATAAACACAACTCTTTATTAAATGCCCTGTTCACTGTAGGGCCACTCAACAAACATGGCCCAATCTCATCAGTGTGATGAAACAGGCTGAAGGAAGCATCCATTAAGCATCTACCATCCTGTCTTGCCACTCCACTGCTCCAGCTGGGGAGTTGCACCAGTGTTTCAGGAGGTTGCGCTGCTTCTTCCCTTCACGTGAAGCTCTGTTGGGGCCTTGCACATCCACAGTGTCTATCAGGTTTCACCCTTGCCTCCATTCACCAGGCTCCATGTCCCCATTGCCTTGTTGGTGGTCCACAAGCCTATTCTGCAACACTGGGTAGCGGGTGTGCATGAGATTGTGATGGGTTCAGCAAGCTTCCACGATGCTCCTCATGGTCTCTGGGCGATGCTGCATGGTGGTGAGAAGTACCTGGAACCTGTTGGCCAGAATGCCAAAGGCGTTCTCTACCACCCGCCTTGCCCTGGACAGCCTGTAGTTGAAGATCCTCTCTTCATGGGTGAGGCATCTGGAAGTGTAGGGCTTCATGAGGTAGGTTCTGAGGGAGAAGGCATCATCCCCCACGATGAGGTAGGGCACATCTTGTGTGTCGTTGGGCAGGGGGTCTGGATCTGGGAAGCCCACGATGAGGTTGCGTTCCAGCCCCTCCTTGAGGTCACTGCCGTTGTATACCTGGGCATCTGAAGCTGACCCATTGCCTGAAGCATCGATGTACATGAACTTGTAGTCAGCATCGACCATGGCAAAGAGCCATGGCTGAAGAAGCCCTTGTAGTTGTGATAAGAGGACCCTGAGTTGGCTGTAGCTTTGCAGGCCACGTGCTTCCCATCTATGGCTCCAACGGTGTGGGGGAAGTTCCACTTCTGATTCCACTGTTCTGCAACTTTCTTCCAGCCTTCTTCAGTGGAGGGGTACTGGAGGAGCTACTCCAGATATTCTTCAATTATGGCCTGCACCACTTATCTGACCACAATGTTGATGGTGTTGTGTGGCACCCTCCAGGTGTACTGCATGTTCCTGTACGTGGTTCCTGAGGCCAGGTGGTGCAGAGTCAGTGCCACCTTGAGCCCAGGGTCCAGGCTGGGCCAGAAGTTGGTGTTTGCCTTGGTCAACCTGGGTCTCAGCCGCTCCACAACTTCGTCAAACATGGCTGGTGGCATCCTCATGAAGTTCTGTAATGCACGAGTGTCTTCGTTCCTTAGCTTCACCTTTCAGCTTGTCATACAGTCCGTACTTGGCTCTTCTCGCGATCCATCTTTGGATCCAGACACTTCTTGGATGCCTCCTTTTCCTTGCATAGAACAGGTGAAAGAGCCTGTAGAGGGCTTCGCACTGTTGTAGAATGATGGCGGCTATGAAAAGGAGTGTGCGACGATCCATGGTGGAGATGACAGGATGCTGTGGAAGAGCAAGAGCAAGAGCCAGATGAAGGCTGCAGAAGGCTGCAGAGCAGGGCTGCTGGACTGAAAGTGAGATCCAGGTGATTTCTCCCCCTTTTTATAGGAAATATCGTTTTTCCGCTCAGTGTCCTTCTGCATCCTCTAGATATCCTGCAGACATCCTAAATATCTGAGATACGTCCCCTATACGAACATTTTTTCAGTTTTAATGCTTTATATGCAAGCTGCATCCGCTTTCATCCTTTCTCCGTCCGTGCTACTAACGCTGCGCGTCC
Source organism: Laticauda colubrina (assembly GCA_015471245.1). NCBI lineage: Eukaryota > Metazoa > Chordata > Lepidosauria > Squamata > Elapidae > Laticauda > Laticauda colubrina. Next base: position 64,470,647 of record BLBF01000007.1, on the reverse strand, counting down.
ATTCCATTTTGCTTCCTCCCTGTGTCCGTTTTCCGCTGGAGCGGATTTGAGTTGCGTGGATGCACAATGGATGCCTAGCGGATATAGTGAATGTGTAACGGATGACGTATAACGGATGTTCCCCGCATGCGTAGTGGATGTAGAACGGACGCATTGGATACTTCATCCGCTCAAAAAGTTTTGTGCAGCTCAAAACTTTTTGAGTGGATGAAATCCCAGTCAACGGATGTTGGACGGATAGAGAGTATGAAAAACATATGCAGTGAGTACAGAACGGATGCATCGCGTTAATCAACGGATGACAAGTGTTTCTCTCCATTTTACATCCTCTTTCCATCCGTTGGTGCAGTGTGACATGGGCTTAAACAAGGTAGACACAGCTAATTTTTGAAGGACTAAACCAATTTAGATGCTGAACAGAAAAAAAAAAGGGGGGGGGGCTGGAGAGGCAGATACTGTTAGTATCAGATACTAAAGCATAGAAGTTCTGGAAGAGCTTCTGCCTATAAAATTATCAAACCTGCTGGTGTCATCTACAGGTAAATCCCAAGGTTGTCTGTAAACCATAATCCAAAAAGTAAAGATAGTGGCCAAGAGTCGCACAAAATGAGATGGTGGCATGTAAATTTAAGGGATATGTATGTATGTATTTATTTATTAATTTATTAAATGTATATGCCACCTACATCAAATGACTCTAGAGCCTAGGCTGATTACAACATGATAGCTAAATTAAGATGGCATAGTTGAAATCCCATCCATTTATTATCTGCAACATACATTAGAAAAATAGTTTTGATTGAATAGTGGTGGCTACCATCTTAATCTTTTAAAACATATTATGTTGACATTCTCCTAAAGCTGGGGTGCATTCCCTAGAGCACTTTTGAGCTTGTTGTTAAAATGTAATTTTAATATAAATATAATGAGAGAGAAAAAAATGAACCAATTGGAGATGGGACAAAATTTCATGTTGGGGTGGAAGATATGGGGTGGGCTTCTCTCGGGGATCAGGGGCACAATGTATCAGTCTCATCTTCTGCCCCACATTTCCTGGTTAGCAGCCCTTGGATGGCCTTGCTTTTGGCTGTTGCTACTGAATGTCAGGCCATCTTGTACTTCCCTCATCAGTGACTTAATCGTAGATGAGAGGGCTCACTTGGTGAATATTATCAAGACCTGACTGGGTCTGAAGGGGAAGGTGGGGGTTCCTTCTCTCAGAAATGTGTCCACTTGGATTTAGTTTGTGGCCAGTGGTGTATTAACCATTAAGCAGACTATGCACAGGCTTAAGACACCAGGCCCAAAGGGGGCACCACAAAAACTTTTATATAGCCTAAGCTTGGCTTTGTTTATACAATATGTACACAGGAAGGAGGCACCAAGATTTGCTTAAGGCACCAGTAAGCCTTAATCTACCACAACTTGTGGCATTAGCTGAGACTCCAGGGCAGGAATAGAGGTGTGTCAGTTGTCATTTAAAAATCTCTTATGGCTTTCAGTGGTTTCCCTTACCAGTTGCTGTTAAATTGAGTTCTATAGATCAGTTGGGACTATTGCTATTTTACCAGTTTCTCTGTTGTGCAGCAACCTCCCTGCTTGAGGTCTCAATGCTGTCTTAGGGTTGGGCCTGGAAGCTTCATACTTATGGGCCTGGAAGATTTCATTTTTCTCTGGGAAATGCAGTCTGAGTGGCTTGGAAGTACATAGCCATTATGAGAGCAATGGGCCTGATTTGAATAACTAAATACATTCTCAAATGGTTATATCACTGAAATGGAAATAAATGAACAGGGAGATGCAATGTTGTCTATGTTTCAAGCACCAGGTAAATCAGGAGATTCAGGCAGTTCAAATAGTGTAAAGTATAAAGATTTATTTCAAGCTTAAATTCTCTACAAAAATCTGAGCTACTAACAGTCAAGGGAAATGAGCAAGAATAAGAATACATTCAAAGTTGGCACACAGGGATTCGTGACTTATGATTCATTTGACCCCTCCCTCAGGCTCAGTCTGGTACTCTCCTACACTATGCTTGTAGGTTATCTAAATTTAATGTATGTATTAGCTATCACAGTCATCTTTATTTGATTATTGATGATAGAATATAACGGCATTCTCCAGCCTGGTGCCCTGCTGAAGATTTGGACTCCAGCTTCCATAATTCCCAATCAGGATAGCCAAATGTGTCAAGATACTGCATGAAGGTTGATGCCTAATGGAACAGTTTGGGTAACAGAATAATCTGTAGTGGCTGTGTTCTGCACACTTACATGTGTGTTCTGTACACATTCATGTGTGTTCTGTATACATACATGTGTGTTCTGCACACATACGTGTTTTAAAAGATGAATTAATCTGTTATTAGAGAATCTCTTCCTTCTTTTATCCTGCCAGATGTGGAGATCAGTGAAGGCCAAATTTGTCTTTTTTTCAATGTAGCACAAACAGTAGCCATTGTAGGGGAAGCTGCTTTTTATCTCCTTTTCATTTGAAAGGTTTTGGCAATGGAATAAAATAGAAGGGAACGTGGCGAGTCGGACACAAAAGGAGAATCTTAATCAGGAGAACCAGCCGACTCTTCTCTAAGCAGTTTCCAAGCAACTTTAATGGAAGGCCAGCCAAAAACAAGATAAAAGGAGGTGCAAGCAAGACATTATTTTTGACAATAAAATGACTATGAATGCCCCAGTTACTGGGATATAGACTGACTAGCATAAGCACTTATGTATTTCTGTGAATACCAATGAAAATTCCATCTGTAAGAGACAATCATATTTGAGAGGGCATGTTAATTCTAACAATACATGTGCATAACCATTCAGTGACAAAAGCTTTTAGTAAATATGAGCCGGTAACCTAGATGGTTCTTAATCACTTTTCCCATATCTTACAGATTTGCTATTTGGTTATTTCACAAGTGAGAAAGATAAATGAATAGCATGTAGTTAACAGTGACTATTGTGTTCACTGGACTGAATTTGCAGCATGTAAGAAAGACCCACACAGATTAAATTAAAAATTTTAAACCATGCATTCAGTGTATGATTACCAATACAATGAAATCTCTATGATTTAAAGGGCCTGTCACATTGGCTGACAGATGCAAAACGTTTGTAAAAAGGACCCAGCGGACGAGAAAATATTCCATCCGTTGTTATCCGCTCTCAAAAGTGCCCCGAATTTGCATAAGCAGAGTGGACAACAACGGAAAGGAACGGACGGGGGGAGGATGTAGCCAGGATGTAAAATGGATGCTCCATGGAAGCCTAGCGGATGGAAGCAGATGGGAGCGGATGGCACATCCGCGGGGCTTCCGGGGGAGCACAGCGAAGCGGACGCGCAGTGGAAAGAGTGGATGCCGAGCGGATGCTGAGCGGATGAAGCGGATGCATCACGGAAGCCTAGCGGATGCCTAGCGGATACCTCGTGGATGCAGAGTGTTCACTGCGCAGGCGGGGAGGATGCATTGCATCAGCCCCGTGGATATAAAGGGAAGCAGCTCGCAAGCAGGTCACCATTCAGAGGAAAGACCTGCTGCCAGACAAAGCTCCAGCCAGCCAGCCATCCAGCCATCCAGCCAGCCAACAACCATGGGGAAGAAGAGAAAGCCTGTGGCATCTGCTGCCAGCCCTGGCAAGAGGGACAGGGTCACCATCCCACTCCCTGGCCCTGACTCTGCTTCTGCTGGTGCTTACTCTGCTGGTGCTGCTCCTGGTGCTGGGGCTTCTGCTGGTGCTTACTCTGCTGGTGCTGGTGCTTCTGCTGGTGCTTACTCTGCTGGTGCTGCTCCTGGTGCTGGTGCTTCTGCTGGTGCTTACGCTGCTGGCACTGCTCCTGGTCCTGCTGGTCCTGCTGATCCTGCTGGTCCTGCTGGTCCTGCTGGTGCTCCTGGTCCTGCTGGTCCTGCTGGTCCTGCTGGTCCTGCTGGTCCTGCTGGTCCTGCTGGTGCTTACTCTGCTGCTGCTGATCCTGGTCCTGTTGGTGCTGCTGGTGGTGCTGGTGGTGCTGGTGCTGCTGGTGCTGCTGGTGCTGCTGGTGGTGCTTTTGCTACTACTGTTGTTGTTGCTGCTGCTGCTGCTGCTGGTGGTGTGGAGGAGCAGTCCAAACAACCTCGAAGCCCCTCTGATGAGAGCCCAGATGGCCCTGCTAGAGGGAGGAAGAGGCATACGTGAGAACGAGAACGGGAGAGGAGGCAGTAGTCCATCGAAGAGGAACATGAGGATGAGGTGCTGGAAAGGCTGAGGGAGAACGAGTATCTATGGCGGAAGGGACACAGGCTCTATCGAGACACCAAAAGGAAGCAGGCTGCTTGGAGAGAGAAGGCGGAGAGCCTGGGTTACACTTCAGAAGTGCTCCTCGGCTGTTGGAAGCACATGCACACCTGGTACGGGAAGCTGCACCTCAAGAAATCTGGCCAGGCCGCAGTCAAGCTGATGGACCGAGAGACCTACGTGATGGCCAAGTGCAGCTTCTTGGAGGATGAGATCCACCAACGAGGAGCAGCCCCTCTGACAACCCTCTTTCTCAGGCAGCCCACAGAGAGCCAGTCCTCTTCTGGCCAAGAGTCAGCTCCTGTGTCCAGGCAGGTATTTGTGGAGTGTGCCACGACGGAGACCCCCCTGACAGCTGCACTCCCTGTGGCGGAGCATGTGGAGGACCCCCTGAGGCAGTGGGAGCAAGGAGAGGGCACTGCCACCAGAGACCAACCCACATCCACCCCCAGCTTCACCTCCACAGAAAGCAGGCAGAGAGGCAGACTGAAGGGGCAGAGCCACACTGTCCTTCTGGAGATCAGAGACACCATCAGAAGCAGCACCATCAACCATGATGAGGTTGCGTTCCAGCCCCTCCTTGAGGTGACTGGCATTGTATACCGGGACATCTGAAGCTGACCCGTTGCCTGAAGCATCGATGTACATGAACTTGTAGTCAGCTTCAACCATGGCGAAGAGGATGATGCTGAAGAAGCCCTTGTAGTTGTGATAAGAGGACCCTGAGTTGGCTGTAGCTTTGCAGGCCACGTGCTTCCCATCTATGGCTCCAACGGTGTGGGGGAAGTTCCACTTCCGATACCATTGCTCTGCAACTTTCTTCCAGCCTTCTTCAGTGGAGGGGCACTGGAGGAGCTCCTCCAGGTATTCTTCTATGATGGCCTGCACCACTTCTCTGACCACAATGCTGATGGTGTTGTATGGCACCTTCCAACCGTACTGCATGCTCCTGTAGGAGGTCCCTGAGGCCAGGTGGTGCAGAGTCAGTGCCACCTTGAGCCCAGGGTCCAGGCTGGGCCGGAAGTTGGTGCTCTGCTTGGTCAACCTGGGTCTCAGCCACTCCACAACTTCATCAAACATGGCTGGAGGCATCCTCATGAAGTTCTGGAATGCATGAGTGTCTTTGTTCCTCAGCTCCACCATCAGCTTGTTATACAGACCATACTCTGCTCTTCTGGCGATCCATCTTCGGACCCAGACACTTCTTGGCTGCCTCCTTTTCTTCCTGTAGAACAGTTGAAAGAACCTGTTGGAAAATGATGGTGGCTACCAAAAGGAGTTTGTTAAGATCCATGGTGAAGAAGACTGAATGCTGTGGAAGAGCAAGAGCCAGATGAAGGCTGAAGAGGTCTGCACTGCAGGGCTACTGGACTGAAAGTGAGATCCAGGTGAGTTTCTCCCCCTTTTTATAGGAAATATAGGTTTTCCGCTAGGTGTCCTTTTGCATCCTTTAAACATCCTGCAAACATCCTAAATATCCGAGATACATCCCCTATGCGAATGTTTTTTCCGTTGTAATGCTTTGTATGCAAGCTGCATCTGCTTTCATCCTTTCTCCGTCTGTGCTACTAATGCTGCGTGTCCATTCCGTTTTGATTCCTCCCTGTGTCCGTTTTCCGCTGGAGCGGATTTGAGTTGCATGGATGCGCAGCCGATGCCTAGCGGATATAGCAGATGTGTAACAGATGACAACAGATGTAGAATGGATGTTCCCCGTATGCGTTTCAGATGCAGAGCGGACGCATTGGATACATTTTCCGTTCAAAAAGTTTTTTGCAGCTCAAAACTTTTTGAGCGGATGAAATGTCAGCCGACGGATGCTGGATGGATAGAGAGGATGAAAAACGGACGCAGTGAGTACAGAATGGAAGCATCGCATTAACCAACGGATGGCAAGTGTTTCTCTCCATTTTACATCCTCTTTCCATCCGTTGGTGCTGTGTGACAGGGGCTTAAGCTCTTTTATTCCCACATATATCCAATACATTATTGAGGTGCCGTATATACACCATCCATCTGATCATTTACTGTGCAAACTCACAGTAAAGATGAAGCAACAACCCAGATTTCATTTTTATATTATAACAACTCTCATTTTTCCATGGAGCTCCAAATAGATGGACTTGTATGGGGGTAGGGTGTGTGTGTGTGTGTGTCTTCTCATTCAAAACTGTTTTGCTTCAGCATAAGAGTTGTGTCTTCAGATCATACCTGGGGGCATGGAACTGGTTCTAAATGGAAAAAAAGGGGAGGCTATATTTATTCCTATATTATCCTGTACCACATCCCACGCTATTTCCTATGATCTGCCTATCCTAATCTCTCTCTCTCTCTCCCTCTCTCTCTCTCTCTCTCTCTCTCTCTCTCTCTCTCTCTCTCTCTC
>BLBF01000007.1:64450392-64462682 GCA_015471245.1 Laticauda colubrina | reverse complement strand
AGAGAGAGAGAGAGAGAGAGAGAGAGAGAGAGAGAGAGAGAGAGAGATGGTTCTCATATGGATAAGAAGTCTAGTAGTCATTTTCAAAACAACAGGTGCCGACTGCCTTGCTTTCACAAATGAGACAAGCATCCCCCCCCCCCAGTGAAAATGTGTAAGAAGGCAAATCAGAATCTTGATGCTTGAAATTGTCCATATAAAGGTTTCTCATCTGAATGTAAAATACCTGATGGAACTCTACCCTAGTATCCTTAAAATGCTTTTGCAGGAGATCCAGCAGTGACAGTCAATGGGCTTCAAAATGGCATGCAGATGAAATCATTCAGTTACATCTGCTGCTTTAAAATCAGCGACTGCCACTCTAGATTAACCAATATTCTAACATGTATACATTAAAACAGCTTTAAAATTTAGGTGCATAGTTCTAATTTCCTCCACCACCGTTAGAAGAGAACTTTGAATCTAGGCTGGATTCTTTTCACAGCAGCTGTAAAAATATCCAGTGTCTGATCACTTAGGAAATTGGTTTGTTCTTAATTAAGTATTAGATTCATCTAAGGATTAAAGAAAACCCAGAAGCTGGCTAGCCCCCCCCCCCCCCCCGCTGCCGCCTCTAATCACCTACTGTTGTCTCATGAACTCTTACGTGTGATCAGGTTGTGAGAAAAATGCTCCAAGCAAGATGTTCTGTTCAGCAATATCATATTTAGTCAAACCAGAGCTAGAATGTTATAGAATGAAAATTAAACCAGTAGTCATGTTCTGATCTTGGCAAACTTTAAGTCTGTTGTTTGTTTTCAGTTTGCTTTATTTGCCCTTGAGGAATATCTATGTCCTATAAAAATAGGTGGTGTTGGACAACTGAATAAGACAGAAGGCAGACTATTGGATATACTGTATTTACATTGTGCAGGCTCAGGTGCCAAAATTTATTTGGAAACTCTTTGACAGCAAACAATATAAAGATCCCAGAGCAAAGCAATGAGAGACTTGAATAAAGAAGATGTGGAAAGGAAGATCACTATGCATTCCCTATTCTTTAATAGGATTAGTAACTACTTTTAATTTAAAAATGGGAATCAAATCTTTACTAACAGTGTGGTGGGATGAGACCACAGTCTATACTACAGTAAAAAGTTTCATTCTACTTAAGTGCAAGAGCACTTCATCATTATCTCCTAACTGTTCCCCTGAGTAATCCAGACAAAAGGCCCCAACCATTAGTTACAAACACTACAAACACTACCTTTATTATAAGATTACAGTAAAAGAATCTTCCAAATCCAAAAGAATTTATCTGCTCTTTTACTTCTACTTTCCAGAAAACTCAGGAGGGCCCATTCTGAGATTCTTTCATGTCCCTTTCCTTCTGTGAGCTGAGATACCTTTTCCATGACAGCCATCAAATCTATGGTTCTTTCTCCTGTCTTCCACAGACCAATAAATGATGTTGCTTTTATATTTAAAGGAAGTCAGATTCTGGTTAAACCTAATAATAAATCATTAATATGCAAACAAATACATAAAACTTAATAATGAAAAAAAGGGTGACTGCAATCTGATATAGAATTATCTGCTCATGATTTAACTTTGCAATCCTTACCAATGGTTACATAGATACAATATTGTTAGGAATATGAGTCTCCTAACAGATATTTGGGTTAGAAATATAAGAACCAGGATAAACATTTTAAGCCCATGTCACACTGCACCAACAGATGGAAAGAGGATGTAAAATGGAGAGAAACACTTGCTATCATTGGTTAACACGATTCATCTGTTCTGTACTCACTGCCTCCGTTTTTCATCCTCTCTATCCGTCCAGCATCCGTCGACTTAGGTCCCATCCGCTCAAAAAGTTTTGAGCTGCTCAAAACTTTTTGAGTGGAAAATGTATCCAACGCGTCCATTCTGCATCCGCAACGCATATGGGGAACATCCGTTATATATCCGTCGTCATCCGTTATGCATCCGCTATATCTGCTACGCATCCGCTGCACATCTGCGCAACTCAAATCCACTCCAGCAGAAAATGCACACAGGGAGAAAGCGAAACAGACGCGGAACGGATGCGCTGCGTTAGTAGCACGGACGGAGAAAGGATGAAAGCGGATGCAAAGAAAACATTTAAAACGGAAAAAACGTTCGCAGAGGGGACCTATCTCGGATATTAAGGATGTCTAGATGCCTAGAGGATGCAAAAGGACACCTAGTGGAAAACCTATATTGCCTATAAAAAGGGGGAGGAACTCACCTGGATCTCACTTTCAGTCCAGCAGCCCTGCTGTGCAGACCTCTGCAGCCTTCATCTGGCTCTTGCTCTTCCACAGCATCCATTGATGTCCACCATGGATCTTAACACAGTCCTTTTGGTAGCCACCATCGTTCTGCAACAGTGCAAAGCCATCTACAGGCTCTTTCAACTGTTCTACGGGAAGAAAAGGAGGCGTCCAAGAAGTGTCTGTGTCTGAAGATGGATCGGGAGAAGAGCAGAGTATGGACGGTACAACAAGCTGATGGTGGAGCTGAGGAACGAAGACCCTTGTGCATTCCAGAACTTCATGAGGATGCCTCCAGCCATGTTTGATGAAGTTGTGGAGCGGCTGAGACCCAGGTTGACCAAGGAAAATACCAACTTCTGGCCCAGCCTGGACTCTGGGCTCAAGGTGGCACTGACTCTGCACCACCTGGCCTCAGGGACCATGTACAGGAGCATGCAGTATGGCTGGAGGGTGCCACACAACACCATCAGTATTGTGGTCAGAGAAGTGGTGCAGGCCATCATAGAAGAATACCTGGAGGAGCTCCTCCAGTGCCCCTCCACTGAAGAAGGCTGGAAGAAAGTTGCAGAGCAGTGGTATCAGAAGTGGAACTCCACACCGTTGGAGCCATAGATGGCAAGCACGTAGCCTGCAAAGCTCCAGCCAAGGCGGGGTCCACTTATTTCAACTACAAGGGCTTCTTCAGCATCATCCTCTTCGCCGTGGTCGATGCTGACTACAAGTTCATGTACATCGATGCTTCAGGCAACGGTTCATCTTCAGATGCCCAGGTATACATCGCCAGTCACCTCAAGGAGGGGCTGGAATGGAACCTCATCATGGGTTTCCCAGATCCAGACCCCCTGCCCAACGACACACAAGATGTGCCCTACTTCATCGTGGGGGATGACGCCTTCTCCCTCACAACCTAACTCATGAAGCCCTACACCTCCAGATGCCTCACCCGTGAAGAGAGGATCTTCAACTACAGGCTGTCCAGGGCAAGGCAGATGGTGGAGAACGGCTTTGGCATCCTGGCCAACAGGTTCCAGGTACTTCTCACCACCATGCAGCATCGCCCAGAGACCGTGAGGAGGATCGTGGAAGCTTGCTGCATTCTGCACAATCTCATGCGAACCCGCTACTCAGTGTTGCAGAACAGGCTCGTGGACCACCAACAAGGCAATGGGAACATGGAGCCTGGGGAATGGAGGCAAGGGCAAAACCTGATAGACACTGTGGATGTGCAAGGCCCTAATAGAGCTTCACGTGAAGGGAAGAAGCAGCGCAACCTCCTGAAACACTGGTGCAACTCCCCAGCTGGAGCAGTGGAGTGGCAAGACAGGATGATAGATGCTTAATGGATGCTTCCTTCAGCCTGTCTCATCACACTGATGAGATTGGGCCATGTATGTTGAGTGGCCCTACAATGAACAGGGCATTTAATAAAGAGTTGTGTTGATGTTGAAATGTGTGGATCAATGATTACATTGTTATTGATAATAAAGGGCCATAGGTGTGGCACCTGGGAGGGTGAACCATACAGTCCCACTATGCTTGCGCTGGAGGTTTATCTATCCCACAGGTATTACCCATCCCACAGGTATCCTAACCCATGCCACAGCTATTATCCATCCCACTGCTATCCTTACCCATCCCACAATCATGCAAAGGCTTAAACCATTTCTAAAAGTTTCCACCAAGACTTTATTGACAAAAATAAATGAAGCAAGTGTGTGAAGCAAAGATAATCTTTATTAATAACAAGCTGTAAAAGAAAAATGACCCAAGTCAAGTGTCCAAAGCAAAAATAAAGTCAACAGGTAGCATTCAAGTCAACAGGCACTCTTCTCAGTCAGTCTGAGGCATTCCTATCATCTCAGGGGTGAAGGGTCCAGGTGCTGTGGAGGTGGCTGCTGATGGAGTGCTGGTCGGAGGCGCCACTGGGGTGCCTGGCCCAGAGAGGACAACAGGGGACTGTGTGTTGAGGAAGCTGTCAGACAGCTGGCTCAGCCCCGTGATGTTGAGAGCCCCTTCCTCCATGACATGGGGTGTCAGCCCCAATACCGATGACAGATGTTCTGAGGCTGGGCTTGCCTGTGGGGTGGAGGAAGGAGGAGTGTAGTGGGGCTGTCTGGTCTGCAGCTGGGTGAGGACTGGCATCAGTGGCATCAGTGGCATGGGTGGCATCTGTGGCGTGGCTGGCATCAGTGGTGTAGGTGGCATCGGTGGCATCAGTGGCACCGGTGGCATCCGATGTTCCTGTGCCTGGACTGGGAAGGGCTGCCTGTGCTGCTGGACCTCCTGGTAGCCTTAGCCTTGGTAGGGGAGGGCCTGTGGAAAGCCTTGGAAGGGCAGTGACATCACCTGGGGTGGAGGAGCAGGCCTGGACTGGGTGGGAGGAGGTTCATCTTGGTCTGAAGGGTTGTGAAGAAGATCGGTGATCCTGTCCTTCACCACCTGGTACTGGGGTTCCGACATGTTCATGAGGGTCTGGTTGACATAGGTGAGGAAGGTCTTGCGGTTAGAGGATGGGGCATTGGTGTGTACCAGCTGAGAGAGTAGATCTATGCTGCTCCTGATGGTCTGAGAGTGTAGATCTACGCTGCCCCCTCCGGTCTGCCTCTCTGCCTTTCGGTGGAGGTGGAGTTGGGGGTTGGGCTGTGGTGGAAGTGCCCTCTCTTGCTCCCACTGTGTCAGGGGGTCCTCCATGCGTTCCGCCATGGGTAGTACAGCTGTCGGGGGGGTCTCCATCGTGGCATGCTCCGCAGATCCCTGCCTGGTCACAGGAGTTGACTCTTGGCCAGAAGAGGACTGGCTCTCAGCACGCTGCCTGAAAGAGAGGGTTGTGAGAGGGGCTGCTCCTCGGTGGCGGATCTCACCCTCCAAGAATCTGCACTTGGCCATCACGTAGGTCTCTCTGTCCATCAGCTTGACCGTGGCCTGGCCAGATTTCTTGAGGTGCAGCTTCCTGTACCAGGTGTGCATGTGCTTCCACCAGCCGAGGAGTACCTCTGAAGTGTAGCCCAGGCTCCCCGTCCTCTCTCTCCAAGCAGCCTGCTTCCTTTTGGTGTCTCGATAGAGCCTTTGTCACTTCCGCCAAAGATATTCATTCTCCCTCAGCCACTCCAGCACCTCATCCTCATGTTCCTCTTCAATGGGGTATTGTCTCCTCTCCTGTTCACGCATCTGCCTCTTCCTCCCTTTGGCAGGCCATATGGGCCCTCATCAGAAGGGCTTCGAGGTTGTAGGGGCTGCTCTTCCACACCACCACCAGCAGCAGCAGCAGCAACAGTAGCAGCAAAAGCAGGACCAGCAGGACCAGCAGGACCAGCAGCACCAGCAGCACCAGCAGCACCAGCAGCACCAGCAGGACCAGGAGCACCAGCAGCATCAGCATGACCAGGAGCACCAGCAGGAGCAGGAGCACCAGCAGGACCAGCAGGACCAGGAGCACCAGCAGGACCAGGAGCTCCAGCAGGACCAGCAGGACCAGGAGCAGCACCAGCAGAGTAAGCACCAGCAGGACCAACAGGACCAGGAGCAGCACCAGCAGTGTAAGCACCAGCAGAAGCATCAGCACCAGGAGCAGTGTCAACAGTGTAAGCACCAGCAGAAGCACCAGCACCAGGAGCAGTGCCAGCAGAGTAAGCACCAGCAGAAGCACCAGCACCAGGAGCACTGCCAGCAGAGTAAGCACCAGCAGAAGCACCAGGAGCAGGAGCAGTGCCAGCAGAGTAAGCACCAACAGAAGCACCAGCACCAGGAGCAGTGCAAGCAGAGTAAGCACCAGCAGAAGCAGCATCAGCAGAGTAAGCACCAGCAGAAGCACCACCACCAGAAGCAGCATCAGCAGAAGCACCACCTCCAGAAGCAGCATCAGCAGAAGCCCCAGCACCAGAAGATCGAGCCCGGGCAGCAGAAGCCCCAGCAAAAGCAGAGTCAGGGCCAGGGGGTGGGAGGGTGGCCCTGTCCCTCTTGCCAGGGCTGGCAGCAGATGGCAAAGGCTTCCATTTCTTCCCCATGGTTGTTGGGTTGCTGGCTGGCTGGCAAGCTGTGTCTGGAAGCAGGTCTTTCCTCTGAATTGTGACCTGCTTGCGAGCTGCTTCCCTTTATATCTGCGGGGCTGACGCAATGCATCCTCCCTGCATGTGCAGTGTACGCTAGGCATCCGCTAGGCTTCTGCTAGGCTTCCGCTCTGCATCTGCTTCATCCGCTCTGCATCCGCTCTGCACCCGCTCTTTCCGTTCTGCGTCTGCTTTGCTGTGCTGCCCCGGAAGCCTTGCAGATGTGCCATCCGCTCTCATCCACTTCCATCCACTAGCATCCTCTTTCCATCCGCCCTACGTCCTCCCCCCATCCGTTCCTTTCCATGTTGTCCACTCTGCTTATGCAAATTTGGGGCTCTTTTGAGAGTGGATAACAACGGATGGAATATTTTGCTCGTCCGCTGTGTCCTTTTTACAAATATTTTGTATCCGTCGGCCAGTGTGACAGGGCCTTTAGTACTATCTCTTTAAGAGAATGCAAGAGCATGCAATTGGGTGTGGTTTCTCAAATGGCCATAAGATGGAAGGGAAGAGAAGAGAAGGGAGTGTATCTTTATTTCCTTCTGTTGGAAAGTATTGCTATTGCTCCATTTTTCCTAATTGACTGATATTACTGGATTTAATGTAAGTCTGATACTTAACTGTTTTTGACACTGCACTCTGTTACTGGAATATCCTTGGATTGAAAAACTGACTGATTAACCTGTGAATGACTTTTGGACTGCCTATTTTGGATTTTGCTTAAACCTTTCTGGAAGTAAAAACCTACATTAACTGTACAGTGTATCTGTGTACTGTGTGTGTATTATTCCAACACTACTCTGTATACGTCTCCCTGTATGCGCTCATTCTCCTAACGGGGAATTACCTCAACACTGGTCATGGGCCCAGGCCATACCAGGCTCAGATAACTGAGAGTTAATGTGAATGCACAGTACTGTATACAGACAACTGTTTATTGTTTAATTGTGGTTTATTATCCTGGTAAAGATGGCACAAGACACTTCAACAAGTCTATCACTGATAACCCAGTTTGATGGAACAAACTATGTTTCCTGGTCTATGAAGTACAGCCTACTTCTGCGTAAAGAAGGTTTATGGAATATAGTTCAAAATCCACCAGATGTAAATGCTTGGGATCCAAAAAATGAGGATGATGCCAAGAAGATTGCTGACTTTAAAAAGAACAACGAACGAGCTCTTTGTATAATTGGATTAACACTGAGTGACCAGCAGCCAGTCCATATTCATGGAGAAGAGTCTGCTGCTAAGTGTTGGGAGAATTTGAAGAGGATTTATGTTCATGACAGTGTAGGCGCACACATACATCTTACACATAAACTGTTTAGAGCACGTCTTCTGAAAGGTGGAGATATGCTAACTCATTTAAACTTCATGAAAATAACTTTTCAAGAGCTACATGAAAAAGAACTAATATTTTCAGAGCTGCATCAAGTTTACATCATTCTTTCCTCATTGGATGAAAGTTATGATTATTATGTTTCTTCACTGGAAGTCCTGCCCAGAGATAAACTGATACTGACTGACATAACTGGAAGGTTGTTAGAAGAAGCAAGAAGACAGCAAAATAGAAACCAACTGAGAAAGGAACAACCACAAGAAGAGAATTTATCTTCAACTGCCTATACTATTAGGAAATGTTTTTCTTGTGGGGCTAGGGGACATATAGCTAAATTCTGTAAAAAAGGAAAACAACAGAATACTGGCAAACACCAGAAGGCCAAGAAGAATGTTAGTTTAGCTATGTCTAGCAATTCAACTGTAAACAATAATTTGTGGGTTGTTGATTGTGGAGCATCACAGTGCATTACTAAAGATAGAAAAAGGTTTGTAAAGATGTCCACAAGTAAACGACATGTTTCATTGGCAAATGGATGGAAGATGAAAGCATCAGGTGAAGGTACTGCATATTGTTCTTGTATAAATGAACATTTAACTATGTTATATGTACCTAAACTGAAATTTAATTTGCTATCAGTAAGAGCTTCAGTTAATCTTGGTTATGTAGTAACCTTTAGGGGAAATAACTGTATAATAGAGAAAGAGGGTAAAAGTGTTACTGCTACTTTAAAAAATGATTTATATGTAATACATGATGATCAGTTGAAGATGGCTAACTCAGTTTACAACAATGTTAAGCCACATGATGAATGTATACATTTACTGCATAGACGTCTAGGGCATATTAATTTCAAAATGCTCAAACAAACTGTTCAATTGTCAGAGGGGGTAAAACTGAAATCTTGTAGCAAGTATTTACATTGTAATGCTTATAGTCAAGAAAAGAGTAAAGTTACTCCTGCAAACAGACTAAATGGATTTAAGACCAAAGAACCTTTAGAGGTTGTATTTGCTGACATAATTGGTCCTAAGAAACCAAGTTTAGGAGGTGCCTGTTATATTTTGAGTATTATGGACCATTACTCAAGATACGGTTTCTGCTATCTTATGAAAAACAAAACAGAAACATTCCAACATTTCTTTAATTGGCTAAGGTTTGCTGAGAGAAAAATGAAAAGTAAAGTAATTACTTTAGTAACTGATAATGGGACTGAATTTGTTCACAAAAGATTCCAAAATATGTTAAAATTGGCTGGTGTGGAGCATAAACGTTCTGCACCTTACAGACCACAACATAACTCGTTTATAGAATGAAGAGGGCAAACATTACAAGCCATGGCTCTCACTATGTTATCTGACTCAGGTTTACCTGAAACACTGTGGGGTGAAGCCATAAAGTGTAGTAACCATGTTTTAAATAATGTAGTAAATACAACAACTGGAGAATTGCCATTCACTCGTTGACATGGCAGAAAACCAAATTTAAGTTACCTACACACATTTGGAGCTCCAGCATGGGTGCATATTCCCTCACAAGTAAGACTGAAAGGGCAACATAGAGCTAAGAAGTTATTTTTTGTGGGTTATGAGGCCAACCACAGATCATTTAGATTTTGGGATCAAGGCACAGCTCATGTTTATTGTAGTGCTAGTGCAAAATTTCTTGAGCACATTGGGTGGGATAAACTAGAACAGGAATCCAGCAACGATATTATTATTGACAACCAAATAGTCCCTAAAGATAAAATCAGTACACCCCAAATAGCCATTAAAGAGGAAGAGGAAGAACAGGAGGAAGTAGTAGAACAAGCACAGGATGAAATAGAAGAACAGGAGAAGATGGCACAGGAAAGTCCACCAGCAAGCCCTGCATTACCAAGACGTTCAACCCGAGTAACATGACCACCTGATAGATATCAGGCTAGTGTTGTATGCCAAGTGAATACAGTTCCAAGTAATTATAATGAATTAAAACTGTATCCTGCTAAGAATCAGGCTGCTTGGCAGAAAGCAATGGATAAGGAACTAGAATCATTAAAAAAACTGGATGTATACAAAAATGTTAAGTTACCACCAGGTAAACATGCCATTGGATGTAAATGGATTTCTAAACTGAAGACAGGTGTGGATAGGACTGTTACCCATAAAGCCAGGTTAGTAGCACAAGGGTTCAATCAGACAGCAAATGACTATGATGAGGTGTTTGCACCTAGTCTGAAGGCATTAAGGGCAGCATTAGTGTGGGCAGCTAAGGAGAAATATATTGTAAATCATTTGGATGTAGAGACAGCATATCTGCATGCACCGTTGCAACACACTATATATTTAAAGAAACCATTGGGTCTCAAAAATGATAATACTGATAATGATTGCTGGAAATTAAAAAAGAGTCTTTATGGTTAAAAGCAATCAGGATATGAGTGGAACCAATGTATAGTTAAAGAATTAACTAAAATAGGGTTTGTAGCTGGCATGGCTGATCCATTTTTGTTTAAAAGAGAAAATAATGGTATGATTTCATTATTACTATTATTTACTGATGGCATAGCATTTATCACCAAAACTGAACAAGAAGCTACTGAGATAATTTCACTGCTGGAAAATAAATTTAAGATAAAACAATTAGGAGAAATCAAACAATATCTTGGTTTGAAGATAGATAGAACTAGGGGAGGATACAAGATCTCACAGGCAGATAAAATTAACCAATTACTAAAAAGTTATAAAATGGAACTTTGTAAGCCAGCTAAAACACCAATGAGCCAGGAATTTAGTCATAGTGATGTTCAAAGTCCTGTTTTTGATAAGAACATTTATCAGTCCTTGATTGGTAGTTTATCTTATCTCAGTAATTGGTCAAGGCCAGATATTGCATACAGTGTTAATCAATTAGCGAGATTTAACGCTGAGCCCACTAAAAGGCACTGGCAAGCTGCTAATAACGTGTGTTAAGATATCTAAAACAGACAATGCATTATGTATTGTATTTGGAGCCAAAAGATGAACTGAATTTGACTGCATATGCTGATGCAAGTTTTGCTACAGACATAAATACATGAAAATTCTTGTAATACCCTAACCTGATTTGCTGAAACGAACTACACTGTGATTGGCCGAGACGCACAACAGTGATTAGTTGGTAAGGAATCTCCCGTAATTGGATGAAACGATCGCGGGAGATTCATAAAGTTGTCATTGGTTAAGAGCCGCCAGCTAGCTCTATAAAAAGAGCTGCCGCGGCTCGCTAAAGGCTACTCAGATCTATACCTTGAATAAAGAGCTGAAGTTATGCTGGTCTCCTGTCTCCTGATTTCCCACGCTTCTACACTTTCTGTTATAATATTTTGCATGAAAGACTTCTGAATGAAGGAAAGGAGAAAGAAACTCAAGTTTCTGCTCCATTGTTTCTCTCATTTTGTGAAGATGTTGTCAGTCCCTGTGCTTTTATCTGCTACTACCAGAGAGGTATTTGAGCCAGTGTTGGGATTAAATGTTTTTTACTTCCGGTTCTGTGGGCATGGCTTGGTAGGCATGGTGTGGTGGGCATGGCAGGGGAAGGATACTGTAAAATCTCCATTCCCATTCCACTCCAGGGGAAGGTTACTGTAAAATCCCCATTCTCTCCCCACCCCATTAACCTGTTTTCCAACTCAGTTCTCCTGTGCAGGGCAACAAAAGAAGACCCAGCTGGGACTTGGAAGGCAGAGAATAGATGGGGCAGGGCCAGTCAAAACTTCCACTACCAGTTCTCTGAACTACTCAAAATTTCTGCTACCAGTTCTCCAGAACTGATCAGAACCTGCTGAATAACATCTCTGATTTGAGCCATCCATCCTGTTTTTTTCCTCATATTTTTGTTTGTTTGTTGTATAAACAGAAAAGAAGAAGAGATAGGAAAACATCAAGGAATAATCCATAGTAAAACTTAAATATTTTGTTATCACTTAGTTCATTTTTCAGATTAGGAATCATGCCTCAACAGATAATATTATCCATTCTGGCATGTAAGAAGTCCTTTAGTTGTGCTTCCAATCATCCCTCTCTGTTGTATTAACAGAGAGCCACACCTGTTAAACTTTTACTGTCATGCAATGGTAGAGACAACAATTAATACTAGAAGCACAGTGTCAGATGGTAACCTTGGCATCAGATTACATTGCATATTAATGGAAGAATTTATTACCATATACTCTCAGCCAGCTGTTAGGCAATCAGAGAACTTTGCTGAGTTTTTTGGTTTTGTTTTTTTTTCTTTTTAATCCCTTGACAGGGTAGTTTTCCATTCACAATATATTCATATAATATTAAATACTAATATATCTGAATGCCTTGCTTACTAGGCCTACAGGTGGTTCTTTTTCTGCTAAAAATGTGGAAAGACCTGATTAAAAAAAAATCTGAATCTAGTAGAGAGAGAAAATAATACTTAGTTTTATATCTGGTCAAGTATTTAAAATGACATAAATACTTTCAATCAATTGATCAGTTAAGACGTAATTCCAAGTGCTATTTCAGCTTTTTAAAATGTTTATTGTACTGTATTATTATTATTATTATTATTATTATTATTATTATTATTATTATTATTATTATTATTATTATTATTATTATTATTATT
>BLBF01000007.1:64412638-64427645 GCA_015471245.1 Laticauda colubrina | reverse complement strand
TAACATACAGTAAAAATAACAGATACGCTTGTGCTATCAAGAATATAGTTTATTCCATTATAAGTTAATAGCATAGTCAAATAACAGTCCAATAGTCATGTATCATGTAGTCAGTCCATTCAGGGATATTCAGTTAGCAAAGTCCATGTAGAATATCCTATGTCAGTTCACTTACAAATCAGTCCTTTGTTCTCTCTCCCGTTCGAGCAATGCAGTCTTGATTCCAAGCAGTAATCAGGGATCATCAAAGCCAGAGTGAGCAAGCTGTAGACTTGCTACTTTTATATTGTTTTCATAACCACTCCCACAGTTAAAGCTGCAGACACTTTAACATACACCAACTATGATTCATAGTTATTATTTCACCCAAACCAGTTAGGGTAAACAATGTTATCCCTAACAAGCTGAATCGAAACAAACTGAGAGAAAGTGGCAGCACAACAAACGAGCCAATAACCGAGAAAAGACCCATCAAACTGTCACTATCGGAAGCGCTCAGACGGAAAGTAGGGAAAAGGTTAAAATAATCGTAAAAATCGAAGGCAGCCCATGCGAGATGGAGGTCGATTCAGGGTCTTTCCTGTCAATGGTGTCATGGGACACAATCAAACAACTGGTCCCAAACATTAAGCTAAAAGAGCTCCAGAAGCAAAAATTAACCCTAAAGGACTACCAAGGGAATTGAATCCCTGTGGTAGGTCTAGGACACTTCCGAGTTGCCTACAAGCAGCATGTCGAAGTCCTGCCTCTGACAATAGTCGACTGAGACCGACCCAGACTCCTGGGCATTGAGTGGTTCGCACCATTGGGCATCGGGATGACCAGAGTAGACTGGGTGGCCGCAACTGACTGGGAAGAAAACCTGATCCATGAGTTCCAGGACGTTTTTGATGGCTCCCTAGGCAGGTATCGGGGGACCCCAATTTCCTTTAGTTTAGACCCCCAGAAGGTTGGCCCCTAGAAGGTTAAAGGCCAGACGAGTTCCTTTTGCATTAAAGGCAAAAATAGAGGAACAATGAAACAAATTAATTGACCAAGCGGTTTTGGAACCTGTTGACCATGCTAAATGGGAGACGCCAATAGTAACACCGGTTAAACCTGACGGGTCGGTACGCATCTGCGGAGACTACAAGGCTACCCTGAACCATGCGCTGCAACAAAGCGCATACCTGGTGCCAGTCGTACAACATCTATTACACTCACTGGGGGGGGGGGATTTTTGCTAAACTAGATCTAGCACAAGCTTACCAACAGCTTCCAGTAGACCCCTTAACGGCCGAGGCACAGACAATAGTGACTCATAAAGGGGCATTCAAGTGCAACAGACTTCAGTTTGGAGTAAGTGTGGCCCCAGGCGTGTTCCAAAGCCTCATGGAACGCCTATTAAATGGAATAAAAGGGATCGTACCATATTTTGACGATGTCCTGATTTCGGCTAAAGATACGACCCAACTAGAAAAAAGACGAAGAAATGTACTATCAAAATTCAGAGAATCTGGCCTGAAAGTTAAAAAAGAAAAATGTTGCTTAATGACTGATCGCGTCGAATTTCTGGGCTACTTAATAGACGGAGAGGGGATACACCCCACTGAAAAAAAAGTCAAAGCCTTAAAAGACGCACCACGGCCAAGAAACAAAACAGAATTGCAGGCATTTTTGGGACTAATACATTTCTATAACGTATTCCTCCCCCACAAAGCGACAATAGCGGAACCATTACACCATTTGCTGGATAAAAAAACTAATTGGACTTGGGGTCATAGAGAGCAAAAAGCTTTCCAGAAAATAAAAAATTTATTAACATCAAACACCGTTCTTATCCAGTTTAGTAACACACTTCCATTGACGGTAACCTGCGACGCCTCACTGTTTGGAGTCGGTGCCATCCTGAGCCACCAATTGCCAGATGGAAGAGAGGCACCCGTCGCTTATTACTCAAAGACTCTGTCTAAAACAGAACGTAACTATAGTCAACTAGACAGAGAAGCCCTGGCAATCGTCGCCGGAGTGAAACGCTTCCACGAATATCTCTACGGAAGAACATTTTTGATCGTAACGGACCATAAACCGTTACTAGGAATTCTGGCAGGAAACAAATCTACACCGAACATTTTATCCCCGCAAATGACTAGATGGTCAGAATTCCTAGCAGCATACTCTTGCACATTAATGCATCGACCCGGGAAGAAAATCTCCCATGCAGATATATTAAGCAGAGCACTGTTGCCAACAACAGAGGAAGACCCAGCGTCAACAATGACCACCCTGCAGATAGAGACATGCCCTGAACAACCAATATCTGCAAACGATGTCACCAGAGCCACTGCAAAGGACCAGGTGACTGCCCGCATTCTAAACTGGATAGGTAAAGGCTGGCCGGAAAACCAAAAAACTGAAAACTTTAAAACTTTCCGGACCAGACAAACCGAACTGTCAATTCAAAAAGGTTGTTTATTGTGGGGTGATCGGGTAATAATTCCTCCTAAATTACAAACTAAAGTGCTGGGTATGCTTCACGAAGGCCACCCTGGTATTGTAAAAATGAAAAGCTTTGCTAGAAGCTTTGTCTGGTGGCCTGGTATAGATAAAGACATCAAATACTGGGTTACTACTTGTAATAAATGTCAAAAAACCAGGCCTTCCCCACCACAAGCACCCATAAGGGACTGGGAAACCCCACGAGGCCCCTGGTCATGGATCCACATTGACTTCGCGGGTCCTACTAGGGGACATACCTTCTTAATTGTCGTAGATGCATACTCAAATTGGCTGGAAGTGGTAGTGATGTCATCTATGGCAACCGAGGTGGTCATTAAACAACTTGACAAACTCTTTGCAACCCATGGATTGCCGGACGTCCTAGTGTCTGACAACGAGCCACAATTAACAAGCATCCAATTTGAACAATACCTAGCCTCCCTAGGTATACACCATGCACTAACCGCGCCGGCCCACCCGGCTGCAAATGGTAGGGTGGAGAGAATGGTCAGGTTTACCAAAGAAGGTTCAGAGAGAATGGACACTGGGGATGTCCAGGATAAAATTAACCGCCTACTCATCCTCCAACATATCACACCAAGTACTGTGACCAACAAAAGCACGGCGGAATTATTAATGGGAAGAAAACTTAGGTCGCAATTAGACAGGTTGCACCCAAATTACACGTTAGAAAGACCCCCCGACTCCTCCAGCCATTTCAGAACATTTGAAATCAGCGACCTAGTCTACGCAAAAAATTTCACCAGGGACCCCTTATGGCTTCCAGGCACAATCACACAAATTACAGGCCCCCAGTCCTACTGACTAACCATAGACGATGGCAGGGAATGGAAGCGGGACATAGACCAGCTTCGTTCCCGAAACATTGAAAGAAATACAAACTCACAACCACAAATAATAAAAAACGATGAAAATCAAACCAAAGAGGGGGGGGGGGAATACAAGAAAATAATAAAGAACCTTTTAAAATAAACCCAGAACATCTTAACAAACAAAAAGCAAAAAAGAAACTTACGGTTAGATGAAACTTGTGGGAAAAATCCAGACAAAGGGGCCAGCCAAGCCAGCTCGACCTGCCCGGAGAAACCAGGAGGGAGCGGCGAAACCACCGGCCTGAGAAACTCAAGCAGTAGCAAAATGGCTGACTCACCCTTCCAGGCGGTTCCATGGAGAAGAGCCGGAGAGACAGCAACCCCATCCGAACCAGTTGAAGTCTCCAGCGAAAATGAACCACGCAAGTCCAGTAGAGTTAGTAGAAGCCCCACCTACCTGCGCGACTACGTCACCACATAGGACTAAACCAAGAGGGGAGGGGTGTTCTGTATGAAAATAGTTGACTCCAAATTCACTAATCTGATTGGCTAAGAAAGCCAGCATAGGGATTGGTTCACTAGGAACCAATCCAAAGGAACCACCAAAAGGCGGTTAAATCAAACAAATGTCATTGCCTACAAGCCGGCAGGCAAGCCGTATATAAAGGCTGCCGGGGCTAGAGCCAAACTGTTCCGTTTATCTTACTATTGTAAATAAAGACATTATTTGTTGGAACCCGGTCTACCTTGCGTTTTTCCAGACGGAACACAAAGGCTGCTCAAAATTTTCAAAACAAAGGTGGATATTATTATTATACTTTGAGTATGTCAAAGTGATGTGATTTGATTTGATCTATCTTCATAATGTTTCTGGTGTAATATGAGAGGCTAAAAGCTGAACATAAGGAATTGCTAAAAAAAGTCATAAATATGCTCTTGACTTAGTTTTGCATGGCATTTTCAACCTTCATTATCACTGGTTTTCCAAATTTCAGGCAGGAGTTTATCCTACTTGATTTTATCCATATAAGATGAAACTCAATACTCCAGGAAATAAAAGGTAAAGGTTTTCTCCTTTCCAGTTTTGTCTGACTCTAGGGGGCGATGCTCATCTCCATTTCATAGCTGCAGGAGCCAGTGTTGCCTGAAGACATTTCCAAGGTCATGTGCCAGCATGACTATGCACCAAGGTGCATGGAACACTGTTATCTTCAGAAGTGGTATTCAGCAATTTCTGACCAGTTCTAGAGAACCAGTAGCAGAAATTTTGAGTAGTTCAGAGAACCGGCAAATACCACCTCTGACTGGAGATTTTATAGTATCCTTCCCTTGTCACATCCACCAACCAATAGTAAAAAAAAAATTAATCCCACAACTGGTTATCTTCCCACTGAAGTGAAACATATTTATCTACTTACATTTGCCTGCTCTTGAACTGCTAGGCAGGAGCTAGGGCAAGTAATGAGAGCTCACCCCATCATGCAGTGTTCAGGTCTCGAAACCAGGCTATCAATTTTTCAGCTGATAAATGCAGTTTCTTTCACCCATCAGCCATTGTTTCCACAATAAATAAAATATAAACTAAGGCCTTCTGTTGCCTTTATAGCACAGTTCAGTTATGTTTTGTATTTTCCTTTTGAGAACAGATTTAATTCACTATTGGACTTACATAGGTAATTCCATTTTGTTTAATTATTTTTGTTATGAAACTGAAATTAACAATGAATAATTCTTCCATAAAATTGGGAACAGGGATGGAAAAAAAAAGAGCAGGGGAAAAAACATATCTTGGCATCTATGTCAGAGGATGTAGTTAAAAAAAAAAAAGAATTTCACAGCAAAGTAATGGAATTCACAGTGGCATCTAACAAAATATTTCTGCAGTGTTTAATAAAGACTTTCTAAACACACGGCAGTTGTTTTGGATGTATTAAGGCCAGAGCAATACTTGCCAATTATCCTGATTTGGCCAGGATGACCATGGTTAAAGTAGAGATCATCCTTCCAAAATTTTGCCAACAGCAACAACAAAATCCTATATTTTTAGGGAAGTAAAAAGTGCATAAACAAGAATGGGGGGGAGGGGTTGCAAAACATGTTTTTGCAATTTCCTAATATTCCATGGTGGCATTCATGATGTAAAATGCCACACCATTAAAATGAAAAATCAAGAGTTCATAATTTTCCTGCTTTGCTGAGCTCCTATTGCTCTCAGTATTTTACAGCATAGCATACCCCTTTCACCAGAAAACCCTTTTTAATGAAGTAGTAGGCAGCTTGCACTGTGAGAAGAGTTATGCTACTTTAGGTTTGTGGTTATGACTTACAGATTTCCTTACATGTTGGCTATTATTTTTAAAACTAAATTCAAGCATAACTTCTCATATTTCATTTACATATTTTTACTGATCAAACTTATATCCAGTAACTTATACTAAATGAACATCATTTTCCTCAAGATCTGAAACATTTTATTTGTATGCAAAATTATAACTGGGCTAGTGTTTGGCAAATATGTGTGCCTGATATTACTCTTAATTATTCCATTTTAGAAAAAGTATGGAACAAGCATAATTGGACATAGACTTTTCATCCTGTTCCATTAAGTAAGCTTGCATTAGTGATAAAATGGGCATAATTCCACTATGCCTTAACATACTGTCCACGTTGACAAAGAAATATTTCAGTTCAATGCTTTACATTTGCAATGCACAAAGTCTCCAAGTTACGAATCCCTGGCTTATTAACAACCACTAGATACAAATGGACTGATTGCAATACTCAAAATAGTGAGCAAAAGTAGATGTGTGCTGGCAAGAAGAATCCTGATGCTACAGGCAGGAGGCTCAATGGCATTCCTCTTGTGAGTTGGCATGCACTCCAGCTGTTTTTAGAGCAATATTTCATTAAATGACTTGTTCTAATTTAGACACAAATTCAGCTTAAACACAGGCGCAGGAACGAAAGTCGTTCTAAACCTGGAGAATTGCTGTATTTCACAATGTACGGGGGTTTACTATGCATCTTCATTCCTCCCATTAATTTTTGAAAAGATACAATTCACCCTATTTTTAACTTTTGAGCCTTTCTTTTATTGTTGTAAACATGCTGCAGTTACTCTTTCCCCCCATCTCCTTATAACATTGCCTTCATCTCACTTTCAATCCACATATCAAGTAGCAGGCATGAAAACTCTTTGGGTAATTTTGGGCTAGTCACTCTCTCCCAGCCCTTCACCTCATAGGGTTGTTGTTGTAAGGAAATGTTTGATATATTAATTGGTATGGTATGTTTATTGCCTTGAGTTATTTATAAAAATAAGACATTTTTTTTTCTTTTAATGATCCTGTGATCCCCTGCATTGGAGTGGAGTCAGGGTAACTGAACAGAGCTTGAGTGTTTATTGGCTGGATGCCCTTCCTGACACCTATGCAGAGTTCACAGCAGACAGGTACTCTTTGCAGCCAGAGAGAGTAACATTTGCCAGTGCCTAGGTTAAACTCACAACCTACTGATTGTGAGGCAAAAGGCCACCACACCATTCCAAAGGTGGGATATTAAATAAATTCATAAAGTTATCCTCAGCTATGCTTTTTTTTGTCAATGAGGCATCTGGACTTTCTTGTTTTTCTTTGAAGATGTTTCACTTCATCCAAGAAGCTTCTTCAGCTCTGACGAGATGGTGGGGAATGGAAGGATGCTCATTTCAGACAGCTGGTCATTTGCATTCTTTTAGCAAGTTGTTAAGGCCACCTGGAGGTTTATTTGTGTCGTCAAGGTCACCTGAGTGGTGCAAATGAGGGTGGAGCCTTCTTGGAACTGTTGAAAGGATTGTGTTGTAGAAGGGAGATAGATGATATCATATTCCTTCCCCCTCTGTTGAGAGAGAAGAACTCAGTTTTGACATAGATGGGTTCTTTGACCCCTCTTTCATATCAGTGGTCCTCTCTGTCCAAAATATGGACTTTGTTGTCTTCAAAAGAGTGTCCTTTGTCTTTTTTCAATGCACATGGACTGCTGAATCTAGTTCTGATGGGTTTGTTCTCCTGTGTTGTGCCATGCATTTATGAAGTGGTTGTTTTGTTTCCCCAATGTACAGATCTGCACTTAGTTTACTGCATTGTACTGCATATACCATGTTGCTTAGTTTGTGTCTGGGTGTTATATCTTTGCAGCAAGATACAGAATACACTGCCTTAGTGTATCCTTAGTGTAAAGATTGAATGAAATTATTTCAATATTGATTCTCAAAATTTGAACACAACATTGGTTTACCTCATGCTATTGTGTTTTCCTTTTCATAAAAACTGGTTTATGAAAAATATCTCAAGGCACTATTGTATATACTGAAATTATTTTGAACAATGCATCCATTAGTGGAAATATTTCTTAAAGGAAGGGTGAATTTTTTTAAGCTTGGGAATTTTTGTAGTAGAATATAGCAGTAAAACACATGTTATACATGCTCATGAGTGATTAGCAATATCTCTGTATTTAGTTGGGTTGTGGTAATTTTTTTAAAACTAGAATCAGGACACCTGTAAGATGTAATGTATACTTACGTTTCAGGATGTCTGGAGTATGTATGCATCAAATGAATACAAAGATATTCTACTAGTGCTAATTAAGACATTCTATTATATCCTCACATGAGAACATGCTTATTAGTATAGTATATTAGTTATTATGATTAATGAACTCATTCCAGAAAACACTCAAGGCAAGAACACCAAATCAGTCAGAAGGTCTATAGAATAGTTTGATCTGTATCCATGGAAGGGGGTGCATCGGAACTTAATTTGGTACTGGGTTTTTAATTTTAATGCTTTTAAAAGATTTTAATTATTTTTGTATGGCTTTTAAATTGTTTAAATTCTTTGGGTGGCCAAATATACAGTATTTTAAAAAGAAATGAATGAATGAATGAATGAATGAATGAGTAAATAAATGCTAAAATGTGCAACAATAGGAAAGGATGTTACATTACTGGAGTATTCAATTACCCCAGCAGTTCCATCCATAAAAGCAGGGGCGGGTTTCAAAAATTTTAGCAAAGGGTTCTCTGCTGGGTTGCTGGGTGGGCGTGGCCATAGTGGGCATGGCCTAGTCGTCCTCCTGCACCACAGCAGTGTGTGTGTATGTGGTGTTTTTGCTCTCCCCAGGCTCCAGAGGCTTTCTTCAAGCCTCCGGGAGGACAAAAATGGACTCACTGGAGTCCAGAGGTTCTCTGAAACCTTCACAAAGTTCTGGGAGGCTTGTTTTTAGCCCTCCCTGAGGTTCTGCATGCACCCTGGCACTTACCTGTATCCAAAATGGGCTGTGTGGGGACTCCTGGGAGGGATGGGGTCAGGTAATCGGGGCCAGCCAGGAGTGGGCTTTAGGGATTCTCTGAACTGCATAGAATCTTAGCCAGGGGATCTCCCGAACCCCTGCGAATCCCTGCATAAAAGCATGTATGATCATTTGCCCCTTCCCAAGAGAACTGTCACCTTCACTCCAGGTGATCATTTTTTAAGAAAACCTGGCCACTGGTTTATTTTGTCAAAAATGCTCTTTCCTTTCTTCATAAAACCCATGTCAAACTGCCCAACGGATGCAAAAAGGACACAGCGGACGAGCAAAATGTTCCATCCGTTGTTATCCACTCTCAAAAGGGGCAAAAATTTGCATAACCTGAGCGGATAACACGGACACGGGGAGGACGCAGGGTGGATGGAAAGCAGATGCGGAACGGAAGCCCAGCGGATGGAAGCGGATGGGAGCGGATGGCACATCCGCAAGGCTTCCGGGGGACCGCAGCAAAGCGGACGCAGAACATATACAGCGGATGCAGAGCGGACGCTGAATGGATGAAGCGGATGCACAGCGGAAGCCTAATGGATGCCTGGCGTTAATTGCGCATGCGGGGAGGATGCATTGAGTCAGCCCCACGGATATAACGGAAACAGCTCGGAAGCAGGTCGCCATTCAGAGGAAAGACCTGCTGCTGGACGGATTGGCTACCTTGCCTGCCCTGCCTGCATGTCTGCCTGCAGGCCTTGCTGCAAGCCTTGCTGCCAGCCTCCCTGCCAGCCTTGGTGCCAGCCTGCCTGCAAGCCTTGCTGCCAGCCTTGGTGCCTGTCTCCCTGCCAGCCTTGGTGCCTGCCTTGGTGCCAGCCTTCCTGCCAGCCTTGGTGCCTGCCTGCCTGCAAGCCTTCCTGCCAGCCTTCCTGCCAGCCTTGGTGCCAGCCTCCCTACAAGCCTCCCTGCCAGCCTTCCTGCCAGCTTTGGTTCCTGCCAGCCTTCCTGCCAGCTTTGGTTCCTGCCAGCCTCCCTGCCAGCCAGCAACCCCACAACCATGCGGAAGCACAGCAGGCCTCAGCCATCTGCTGCCAGCCCTGGCAAGAGGGACAGGGCTACCATCCCACCCCATGGCCCTCACTCTGGTTCTGCTGGGGCTTCTGCAGCACGGGCTCGCTCTTCTGGGGCTGGCGCTTCTGCTGCTTCTGCTTCTGGAGGAGCTGATGACAAGCACTCCAGCACCAGCCACCTCCACAGCACCTGGACCCTTCACCCCTGAGACTGAGCGACCAAGAGGAGTGCCAGAGATTCATTTTTGTTTTATAGCTTGTTGCTAATAAAGTCTATTTTTGATTCACACACTTGCTTCATTTCTGTTTTTTTAATAAAGTCTTGCTGGAAACTTTTAGAAATGGTTTAAGCCTTTGCATGCTTGTGGGATGGGTTAAGATAGCTGTGGGATGGGTTGAAATAGCTGTGGAATGGGCAGGGATACCTGTGGGATGGGTAATAGCTGTGGGATAGATAAACCTCAAGTGCAAGCATAGTGGGACTGTATGGTCCACCCTCCCAGGTGCCACACCTACGGCCCTTTATTATCAATAATAACATAATAATTATCCACACATGTCAACATAAACACAACTCTTTATTAAACGCCCTGTTCATTGTAGGCCCACCCAACATACATGGCCCAATCTCATCCGTGTGATGAGACAGGCTGAAGGAAGCATCCATTAAGCATCTACCATCCTGTCTTGCCAGTCCACCGCTCCAGCTGGGGAGTTGCACCAGTGTTTCAGGAGGTTGCGCTGCTTCTTTGCTTCACATGAGGCTCTGTTGGGGCCTTGCACATCCTCAGTGTCGATCAGGTTTTGCCCTTGCCTCCATTCCCCAGGCTCCATGTCCCCATTGCCTTGTTGAAGGTCCACGAGCCTGTTCTGCAAGACTGGGTAGCGGGTGCGCATGAGATTGTGCAGGATGCAGCAAGCTTCCACGATCCTCCTCACAGTCTCTGGGCTATGCTGCATGGTGGTGAGAAGTACCTGGAACCTGTTGGCCAGGATGCCAAAGGCGTTCTCCACCACCTGCCTTGCCCTGGACAGCCTTTAGTTGAAGATCCTCTCTTCACGGGTGAGGAGTCTGGAAGTGTAGGGCTTCATGAGGTAGGTTGTGAGGGAGAAGGCGTCATCCCCCACGATGAAGTAGGGCACATCTTGCTTGTCGTTGGGCAGCGGGTCTGGATCTGGGAAGCCCATGATGAGGTTGCATTTCAGCCCCTCCTTGAGGTGACTGGCGTTGTATACCTGGGCATCTGAAGATGAGCCGTTGCCTGAAGCATCGATGTACATGAACTTGTAGTCAGCATCGACCATGGCGAAGAGGATGATGCTGAAGAAGCCCTTGTAATTGAAATAAGTGGACCCCGACTTGGCTGGAGCTTTGCAGGCCACGTGCTTGCCATTTATGGCTCCAACGGTGTGGGGGAAGTTCCACTTCTGATACCACTGCTCTGCAACTTTCTTCCATCCTTCTTCAGTGGAGGGGCACTGGAGGAGCTCCTCCAGGTATTCTTCGTTGATGGCCTGCACCACTTCTCTGACCACAATGCTGATGGTGTTGTGTGGCACCCTCCATCCGTACTGCATGCTGCTGTAGGTGGTCCCTGAGGCCAGGTGGCGCAGAGTGAGTGCCACCTTGAGCCCAGGTTCCAGGCTGGGCTGGAAGTTGGTGTTTGCCTTGGTCAACCTGGGTGTCAGCCGCTGCACAACTTCGTTAAACATGGCTGGCGGCATCCTCATGAAGTTCTGGAACGCCCGAGTGTCTTCGTTCCTGAGCTCCACCATCAGCTTGCTGTACAGTCTGTCCTCTGCTCTTCTGGTGAACCATCTTTGGACCCAGACTTTTTTTGGGTGCCTCTTTTTCTTCTCATAGTAAAGTTCACAGAGCCTGTAGATGGCTTCGCACTGTTGCCGAAGGATAGTGGCTGCCAAAAGGACTTTGTTACAATCCACGGTGGACATGACTGGATGCTGTGGAAGAGGAAGAGCCAGATGAAGGCTGCAGAGGTCTGCACCGCTGGGCTGCTGTTCTGAAAGTGAGATGCAGATGAGTTGCTCCCCCTTTTTATAGGAAATATAGGTTTTCCACTAGGCATCCTCTAGGCATCCTCTAGACATCCTTAATATCCGAGATAGGTCCCCTCTGCGAACGTTTTTTCCATTTTAAATGCATTGTTTCCATGCTTCATCCGTTATGCATCCGTTCTGCGTCCGTTCTGCTTCCTCCCTGCGTCCGAGCAGATGCGAGTTGTGCAGATGCAGAACAGATGCCTCGCGGATATAGCGGATGTGTAACGGATGCAGAATGGATGCGTAGCGGAATTCAGAACGGACAAACTGGATACATTTTCCATGCAAAAGTTTTGGGCAACCCAAAACTTTTGGAGCGGATGAAACGTCAATAAACGGATGCTGGACGGATAGAGAGGAAGCAAAACGGAGGCAGTGAGTACATCGCGTTTTCGAACTGATGGCAAGCTTTTTTGTCCGTTTTACATCCTCTTTGCATCCGTTGGTTCAGTGTGACATGGGCTTAAGAGAGGAAGAGATGCAAGGATATAGCAGGCTGGTGTGTAAACAGCATCTCTAATTTTTTTTTTTCAGATCTTTTTATTCCGTTCTGTGTCTCCCTCAATGCCATTCTTAAGCCCACAAAGGTTTATAGGTTATCTTTACATTTTATAGGAAGCAGTTAATTTTATGTATGAAAGAAAGATCAATTTATATAATAAGGAAAAAGGCAAGTAAATGTGAAAGTGCACTTGCTACATGGAAAGGCTCAGATTTGTAATGGTGTTCTTGGGAACCTTTTCTCTTGTATAACACAAGATGTATGTTTTGGACAATGCATTTTGAGCAATATATAGAGTGATTCAGAGCCAAGGTAAAGGGGTCTTATGTCAGAGTGAGCTTTATAAGTAGCTAGATCTCTACTGTCATGGTTTAATTAATTCCTTCCATTGAGAAAGAGATGCTATTCATGTTTAAGTGTATTCATAGCAAGCGCTCCAGTTGGAGGTATTCAGCATGTTCTGTGGGTAAGCACAGAATAAGATCTACACAACTCTTTGTGACAAGGACCACAATTTCTAGAAGACAGGAGAGCCATGAACCTGATCTGTCCTTGTGTATTATTATCAAGCTCAATAGTCCAATTCACTATAACACAGAGAGTACTATTGCATAGATGAATCATTAGAAGGTGTTGAACTTAGAATCACAGAATTGTTGAAGAGAAAGTATCGTTTGAAGAGCGGGGTGGTGAGACATATAGCCCAAATCACAGCTCACTGCCTGAATCAAGCAACAGATCTAGTTATATCTGGATGAGTTTAATGGGGTTCATTGTGGTTGTTTTATTTTTCAGGAGTAATAAAGCTACTGAGCAACATTTAGGCTGGTTTGTCTCATTAGTCTTCTATGTGTACTTTGTTGTTGTCAAAGCAAGAAAGACAGAAATCCACATAAGAGGGTGCAAAAGGTACTGGGTGAAGCTTAAGAAGACTAAGACTGTACACCATAGCAGAAGGAAATGGAAGGAAATATTTGTCCCAGTCAGGGAATACATTTGCATCTATACCTCAACCCCTGAGAAGCAATTGGAAGCAAGTTTACTATCTTGGAGAACAAAGAGGCAGAATCATACAACTATCTGCAGCAGGAAGCTTTGATGTGGAGAGAAAAGCTTCCATGTGGGCTGGATTCCTAAACATGCATGTTATCAGCTGCAGGGAGAAAACTATGCTGTGCTTGTGGAGGCTTGTCTCTTGGATGACATCTGTGTGAATGTCCAAAGGGGACACATGCACAAATGTATTTCTTGAACAGGGATTTTGGAATCTTATGGAAAAGAATCCTAAAATCTCAACAGCATAAGCATAAAGATTAAAACCACCATGTTTACATAATTGCAATTCTCACAATTTTTCAAATTCATATATACATTTACTGGCATTTTTTTTTTTTTGAAAAAGCTCCCAAAGTACTGTGTAGCTCTCTGTGAGAGTTCAGAACATTATTCATACAGAGAATTCTCTAATATCATAGAATTCTGTTAGTGAGATCATGTTTGCAAAATTGATAACAGGAAGCTAAAACTGGAATAAAATAATCTGTCAGGAGGTCACTTCTTAAATTCATGACAAAAAAAGAAGAATTATAGGCAATCCAGTTTAGAACATTTGTAGCTTTTCACTCTTTAAAATATCATCATTTTCTCAATTATTCCAGATGGTTGTGATTGGACAATCAAAATTGAATCTCCTTGATGATTGAGCTCAACATGAACACATTATCAATATATCCTATAGCTTAGATAATGGCTAACCACACAATTGGTCTCTTAAATATGATTTTTCAAAACACCTATTTATCGTCATGCCACCTGCCACCCCCACTAGCTTTTACCTCATTGGATCTTCCTATTTTCTCTGCTTACACCTGTGCATTTTTCTTTATGTATTTTCATACAAAGCATTGAATTCTCTGCATCCCTCCTTTTGTTTATAAAATTTTTTCTATGGCCCTCTTGGATCCCAGAAACATGTTTGGAAGAAAAACTGGTATTTTTCATAAAAAGAGGTAAGTGGGAAAGTGCCTGAAGATGCCATGAAAGGTATCCATGCATATATTTGTGTTCCTGAGTGCTACTTTGATAAGTGGGCAGCCTAAAGTATTTTAAATCTTGTGTAGTGAGTTACCTTTCATTGTATGGAGGCTATAACATAAAAATGAATGAAGCTACAAGTTGTTTCCTTTCCTAGAGTTTTTTATTGATGAGAGTGGATAGTTTTGAAAGTTTTTTGTTTTTACAACTGTTAGCCTACTTTAGGCTACATGATGCTATCATTCCTATGTTTTTTGCCTATATATCCAATAAAAAGCAAAACGAAAAACCATGTAGTTGATTTTTTTTAATTTGTGGCTAGAATAAGCTCTGAAGGATTTGAACCAGATCTGAGTGCATCCTGTACATGCATATAAGCCAGATATATAATATCTATATCCCTTGTCAATTTGGCAGGGGAAACAATATTTTTTGGTGATGGGTGGTGTTGATGGGTCATTCCTCTAAGAAATTCATTCCTGGAAATAAATAAATAAATAAATATACATACATACATACATACATACATACATACATACGTGTTTGTGTGTGTGTGTGTGTGTGTGTGTGTGTGTGTTTTCTAAGGCTGTCGCGGGTACTTACATGTGTGCTGTTTAGCTTCCTTCGGGTATTATCCCACGTCATTGTAGTTCTGTTAAAGTTGTAGCAACATTTCGGCAGAATCTCATCTGCCATCCTCAGGCTTCTGTATGGATATGGGTCTTACAGCTCCTGGTTTTAAATTTGAG
>BLBF01000007.1:64308884-64386515 GCA_015471245.1 Laticauda colubrina | reverse complement strand
ATACAATACAATACAATACAATACAATACAATACAATACAATACAATGCAATAATATGACAGATATTGACTGGCCATAAGAGTAATAAGACTGACTTTCAAAGCCTTACTAAAGTTGCCCAAAATTATATCCTGTCTACAGCTCTACATCTACATCCACCAGGTAAGAAATCTAAACCATGGTTTAATAAAGAATATGCAATGCTACTTTAAGCTAAGTAGCTAAATGCTAATAAAGAATATGCAATGCTATGTTACTTTAAGGGGTAATGCTGGCATATAAGACAACACATTTAACCAATCCCTTCACTGTGGCTACTCTATGGATCTGAAATGTGTATTTAGGAGAAAAAAAAATTCTCAATCCTTGAATGAATACAAATGAACTTCTTAAAATTAGTAACACTTATCCCATACTCAACTTACATATGTAAGTTGCATCTCATTTGAGGCTCAGGCAGGCAGGATTATTCTGTCTAAGATTCTGGGTAAATCAAATAATTTGGAGAACTTCATTGGTACATCTCATTCTATATGATGTATATCAATTAATTCTGGGAAAAACACACACAAATAAAGCAAGATCTAAAACATCATGGATTTTCAAAGCCAGCCCTGTTTACTTTAGCCTAGAAAAAGCCTGGGGTAAATCTTAATCAGAGGACATGAATTTAGAAATTAAAAAAGACAGAGCCAAAGTATCCCATCTCTCATTCAGACAAATTGCTCTCTCTCCCCCTGGACACTCCCCAATTATTTCTACACTGTTCAATTTTGTACACCTTACATAGAAGGGTATTTTCCCTAGCCCTGATAGGATGATTTGGTCTTGGAGTATAAATAAATAAATAAGTACTTTTCCCAGTAGGATGATAGTTGATTGATATGCCTAGCTTCCATACAAAGATAGTATTTATTTTCTCAAACATAGAAACAGTGTACGTTTTATGTAGTATCCTTTGTGTGAAAATGCCCAATGTACTCACACTGGGGATCAGAGTTCATACATCCAATCTTGAGTCTGCTGGTCTCCACTTATGAAGAACAGATTGAGGTATTTTGCTATAATTTTCATTTATAACCTTAGCTTTTAGAAACTACATTTCAATGAAATGTAAACTTTCATATAGAGCATGTGTTTACTATTATTTATGGATGTAATTTTTATATACAATATGCTGCACTTACTTATGGATGTATTAAATGGTATGCTATATTTTAAATTCTGTAATTTGGTCTTGGAGTATAAATAAATAAATAAATACATTTTTTCTCTCCAACTAAAGATGATATATAAACACTCTTATACCAATAATGCTCAAATCTTCACACTTCAATGAAACTGACCTTTAAACTACACTTAATAAAAGTAAAACTAAAATGAGAACTGCATTCTAGTTTCCAAGGACACTTCAAATCATTTTCTTTATTGTCCTTGGCAATCTTTTCAGTATAAATACTGACATTAATTAATAGCATGCTGTCAATTTTTTCAAAAAATCCATTAAGCCTTACTTACACAATGGGCATTTTATTGTTCAAGCATTCTTTTCAGGATCTGTCTCTATAGCAAGCTTAACTCACAGAAGCTTGGATGGCATTTACTATCTGAAGCATTCAATTGTTTGGGAAACCAATTGAATGAAAGCAAGCTCAATGTTGTTGTAAATATATATTCTAACACTGCCCTTTTTAAGAGAGATTTTAATGTCCAGATTAGGATCCCGAAGGGCTCTTCACTTAATTAATTACTAGGATTTTTGTGACAAGAGATAATCTAGACAAAGGCATTTGTGTTATATACAACTATCATTATCAGAACAAAAATGAGGGTTTTATGCCTAAAGGGGATGGGAGAATCTCTTGGTACTTTCAATGTAAGTACATAATTTTCTTTTATGAGTTTCAGAGGAAGAAAGACTTGTTACAGTGATGCTGCTATTCAAAGGAAGGCAGGGCATTTATATTTTCAGTCTGTTATTGAGATAAACTTAATGCTGCAATTCACTCTTTATTATAAGAAAACACAGGTAGGGAGAAATTCCAATGTATTTGATAAATATGTGTGCCACAGAAAAACAACCCTGACTGTTAAAAACCTACCCATTAATTGATTGGTTGTTCTAATCCATATAGCTGACATTGTCTCCCAAATTGAAGGGAGGTTTTTTTGATTGCTTTCCTTCCTATTTCCCAATAGCAATTGCACTTAGACTTATATACTACTTCACATTGCTTTACAGTCCTCTCTAAGCAATTTTTACAGAGCCAGATATTGGAACAATCTGGTTTTTCATTTTACCGACTTTGGAAGGATGCAAGGCTTGAGTCAGCCGTGAGACTTGAACTGCAGAACTGTTGGCAGCCAGCAGTCAATAGAAGTAACCTGCAGTAGTGCATGCTAACCACCACACCACCACACCATGAATGCTACATGAAACCTTATAAACTACATAGATCTAAGCCAATTGTCCCAGTCTGATGCTTTCCATAGGTATTGAACACATAGCCATTGAAAACCATCAAAGTTTGTGTTCAACACCTTGGAGGGTATCACTCAGATACTTTTACTCCTGATCAGTTTTGATTCCCTTAATTCTCTGGCTTTTATATACTTTCATTTGATTTATCAGTTCCAATAAATCAGTGTTTCTGATTTTTATGCTATCAAAAGAACAACATATATATTTTCCAGCAGACCAAGCTGAAACAACATGGGCTAGCGTCTTACATTTTCCAGGATGGCCCCATGGGCCGGATCCAACTACATCGCGGGCTGGATTCAGACTGTGGGCCTTGTGTTTGAACCCCTGTCCTTGTTAACTTCTACTCTTTCAGGAAGGCTAAAGTGCTACTTTTTTTAGTTGTTTACTAAACTCTCTCTATATTATGATAACTCAATGAACACTGAAATAATTTATATGGAGCCCTTGATGCAATATTATTTTTTTAATATTACATTGTAGATAATACTGATATAAATTGAATAAAATGCAACAAGGTGAATAAATTGCTTGTTTTAATCAAAATCTGAGTAGCCAGATGAAAACACCTAAGCATTCCTCATACTTTGGCAGATCTTAAAAAAATGTGGTTACAGCCTGTTACTATTTGGATGGGAGGAACAACTTCAGAGTTGTAGGTCTATGAAGTCCAAATCCTAGATAGAAAAGTCCTTGCAAGCATATCTCAGGCAAAGGCTTCCCATGTCAGGGAATAAGACAAATCCTTCTGAGGATGGCTATGAAATTAATACATCCCCTTCTGGGAAAATTCTATTCCACAGCTTCCTGATTAAAATGTTCAGCAGTATGCAGATGTTTGACACTCATCTGTTGTCTAGGGATTCTACCGTATGTGCCTGCTTTTGGAAGTCCTGCACTATTTTCTCACTTTAGCATTTAATTTCCAAAATTCCACCCCATAAAACTTTCATATCAATGTCCTCGTAAAATCAACAAACACAATCTTTTTGGGGCCAGAGTTTATTTCTTATTTTTTGCCATGAAGGTCCAGAGTTTGCATGCAGGAAACACACTGACACATGGAGGTGATGATACTTTATTTTCAGCTGCAAGTTTTGAGTAATTAGTGTGCATGTGTGTGTGTGGGGGGGGTATATACACATGTGTGTGAAGTAGAGAAAGTTTCTGCAAAATTCACTCTGTTGAAGACTTAATAAGATATTAATTCACTTCCTTTTATTACATTTTATTTATTTATTTTTATATATTTATTTTATTTATTTTCATTGGATTTGGAAGGCTTCCCGATTCCTAAATGATCTGGGTGCTTTGTGTAGTTAAAGGAGAAAAAGACAATTAACAAGAAAAAAAACACATGCCCAGAAAAAAATCACACATTGCACTGCTATGCCTATTTGGATAAGTATTGCTATATACACATATGAAAAAAAAAAAAAAACCCAAAGCAATTTTAAAACTAATTTAAAAATTGAATTTCTCATTAGGGTGATTAGAGAGTAAGGTAGAGCCTAAAAAGAAAGAAGATTTGACCGATATGTATACCAATGATAAATTTAATATAGGTTCTGATAACAATTTTTGTGTTGAATTTATGTTTACAACACAATTTATTTTGTTGAATTTATTGTTTAAATAAACAATAATTTATGTTTATTTACAAAAATAGTTTGTTGTGAAAGCCTGCAAGGGCTCCTAGATTGGGGCTGAAAGGGGAAAGGGGAATGTGCTGTCCAGACAGTTTAGGGTTAATGGGATTTGGGATAGTTAGGATTTGATAGTTTGTGATAGTTTTTGGGATAGTTAGGATTGATTCCCCCTTAAGGGAATACACCATACTAAAAGTAGTTAAGGTATCCTGGGAAATGTAGTCCATGTCATGTGGCCACATCTGTAATCCTGATTGGTCACCGTCATAAATAGGAACCAGTGGCCAAGCAACTGGATTTTCATCTGGATCACATGAACTTGGTGATGCGGCACAGGTTGTAACTGTGAAAAACAGTCACAAATTACATTTTTCAGTGCCGTTGTAACTTTGAAAGGTCACTAAATGAACTGTTGTAAGACAAGGACTACCTGTATAGTACTGTGAAAATATACTGTACATTTAATGCCACTGCAGAATTCATGAGAAATTTGAAAGTATTCAAGGATAGTATCTCCATAAAGACTGTTTTTTAAAAAAACCTATTCTAGATATATCCAAATTTTTGTTTTTGTTTGCATTATTTCTCCTCCATTCACTAACTAGATCTCATTTCTCTCAGCTGGTGTTTTCCACTAATGTATGCAAAATGCCTAGCTCAAACCAAGTGTTAATTCTTTACAAAATAAGCCATATTAAGATGGAGATAAATATCAGGGTGTCATCTGTAATTTAAATAAGACAAGGCCGAGCCTGGATAAGTTTTGCTTGGCATCTACTGAATGTCCTGTTGAATCTGGCAGGCCCTCATCTTAGCAGGCTCAAGGCCATCTCTGACAGCTGGTCCACAAAGATAGCCTGCCAAAAGACCATGTATGATCATCAGATGTGTTTGCTAAGGGCAAGATTCCAGGATGGGAATGTCAAAATTGTTTCTGTCCCAAGCTTACATGCCTATGGCTCAAAGGACCATACTTCATTCCCGCTCTCTCCTTTGGTGAGACCATTTGAAATGACCCAATTGGTCCCATGATCAAATAAAGCTAGCAGGAAGATGTAGCAGGTGATGATGAGTAACCTGGGAAAGGATGAAGATAAAAGCTATTAACAGCTCTTTGTGTTCCACTTTGGGATGTCCAAAAGCACTTGCTTTTAAAGCAGCTAAACTGGATGATCTAAACTGGTCCTACAATTTTTATTAGCAACACCGAATAAAAATCTATATACTGGCTAAAACAGGCCTGCCAAGCACTGACATCAGTGGTAGGACTCAATTTTTTTTACAACCAGTTCTGTGGATCTGGCTTGGTGGGCATGGCAGGGAAAGGATACTGCAAAATCCCATTCCCTCCCCACCCCACTAACCTGCTTTCCAGCTCCGTTCTCCTGTGCAGGGCAACAAAAGAAGACTCAGACTATCAGCTGGGACTCAGGAGGCAGAGAATAGATGGGGGTGGGGCCAGTCAGAGGTGGTATTTGCCCAAGGGTGGGATTCAGATTTTTTAACAACCAGTTCTGTGGGCGTAGATTAGGTGTTGAGCATGGCTTGGTGGTCATGTGACTGGGTGGACATGGCTTGGTGGTCATGTTATTGGCTGGGTATGGCCAACTCAGTATCACTCACATCGAGGCACACATCTCCTCGCCTGGCCTCTCATGACTGTGGGGATGCTGCAACATGGTCATAAGTCACTTTTTTCAGTGCCATTGTAACTTTGAATGGTCACTCCATACAGGCAAAGTACCAGCAAAGGAGGGGGGAAAAAACTCCAAAGACGTTCCTGAGATAGGAAGTCTAGTCCTGCCCAGAATGTAATAAGGGTTAACAGAGAGGCAGTTTCTGTAAGCAACAACAGAATGTTTCCTTCCTGCCTTCCATACAGGATTAGGCCAGTAATTTCTTCTAACAACCGATTCTCTGAATTGCTTAGAATGTTAACAACCAGTCCTAGCAAATAGATGCGAACTGGCAGAATCCCATCCCTGTATTTGCCGGTTCTCTGAACTACCCAAAATTTCCACGACCAGTTCTCCAGAACTGGTCAGAACCTGCTGAATACCACCTCTGGCTGGCATGATCCCAAGGGCGGGAAAATGAAAGGTGGGAATCAGAAAGGTGGAAATACATTTTGAATGGAAAAATATTCCGAGCCATTTTGTTATCTGTTCATATTAAACCTCTAATCAGCTGCATGATCTTAACCTTTTAGGAACCATAATGTCACATTAGCAGAACTATTCAGCCAATCAAATTTAAGGCCCGGTCTCACTGGCCAATGGACGCAAAACGTATGCATAAGGGACACAGCGGACGAGCAAAATTTTGGGGTTGGCTCCATTCGTTGTCATCTGCTCCCAAAAGTGGCAAAAATTTGCATAAACAGAACAGAAAAGAACGGAAAAGAATGGATGTGGGTAGTATGTAGCGGGGATATTAAACGGATGTTCATAGGAAGCCTAGCGGATGAAAGCGGATGGAAGCGGATGACACCTCCGAATGGGTTCCGGGGGAGAATTTCAAAGGGGACGCAAAGCGAAAGGGGCGGATGCATAGCGGATGAAGTGGATTCATCACGGACGCCTATAGGAAACAAAGCGGATGCCACG
This sequence comes from Laticauda colubrina, assembly GCA_015471245.1. Classification (NCBI taxonomy): domain Eukaryota; kingdom Metazoa; phylum Chordata; class Lepidosauria; order Squamata; family Elapidae; genus Laticauda; species Laticauda colubrina. Next base: position 64,379,778 of record BLBF01000007.1, on the reverse strand, counting down.
CAGATGTATATTGGATGCAAAGCATTCACTGCGCATGTGGGGAGTATGAATTGCATCAGCTCCATGTATATAAAAGGATGCAGCACACATGCAGTCAGCATACAGGGGAAAGACATGCTGCCACATACATCTAGCAGGAACACCATGGTTCGTCAGTCAGGCAAGAAGAGGAAGCCCATGCCTACTCGTTCCAATCCTGGCAAGAAGACCAGAACAAACATCCCACCCCCTGGCATTGACTCTGAAGCTGCTGCTGCTGCTGCTGCTGTGGTGGACCAGCCCCAAGGCCCTCAAAGCCCTGGTGCTGAAGGCCCTGCTTCTCAAGCCCCTGAAGGCCCTGTTACTCAAGCCCCTGAAGGCCCTGCTGCTCAAGCTCCTGAAGGCCGTGCTGCTCAAGCCCCAGAAGGCCCTGCTGAGGCCCCTGCCAGAGGGAGGAAGAGGCAAGGGAAGGAGAAGGGAGAGAGGAAACAGTACACCGTTCCGAGGAGCATGAGGATGAGGTGCTGGAATGGCTGAGGGAAAACGAGTACCTCTAGAAAAAGGGCCATAGACTGTATCGGGACACCAAGAAGAAGCAGGCAGCTTGAAGAGACAAGGCAGAGAGCCTGGGGTACACTGCAGAAGTACTCCTTGGATGGTGGAAGCACATGCACACCTGATATGGCAAGCTACACCTCAAGAAATCCAGGCAGGCCACTGTCAAGCTCACTGACCAGGAGATGTACATCATGGCCAAGTGCAGTTTACTGGAGGGTGAGATCCGCCACCGAGGAGCAGCCCCTCTGAGACCCCTCTCCCTCAGACAGCCCACAGACAGCCAATCCTCTTCCAGCCAGGAGCCAGCTACCCTGTCCAGGCAGGGGTCTTCAGAGGCCCCCATGGCAAAGACCTCCCTGACAGCTGCACTCCCCATGCCGGCAGACTTGGAGGATCCCGTGGAGGATGATCCCTGCTGTCACAAATGGAGGAAGAAGCAGCAGCCACCAGAGGCCAAACCATCCCCCCCCCCAGCTACAGAGGATGCAGGCAGAGAGGCAGACTGGAGGGCCAGAACCACACTGTCCTGTTGGAGATCAGGGACACAATGAAGACCAGCACAGAACCTCTCTCTCAGCTGGTCCACAGCGACATACCATCCTCGCACTGGAAGCCGATGGTACCATCATCTATGTGAGCCAGACCCTGAGGGAGCTGCCCAAGGCCCAGTACCAGGTGATGAAGCAGAAGATCACAGCACTTCTGCACAACCCTCAAGCCCCAGCTGAACCTGCTCCTACCCAGTCCAGGTCTGATCCTCCACCCCAGGCGATGTCACAGCCTTTTCAGGGCTTTCAACAGCCCCTCACCTACCAAGTCTACCACTACCAGGACTTCCCACAGCAAAAACAGAACTTCCCAGTCCAGGCCCAGGTTCATCGGATGCCACAGACACCACTCCTCACCCAGCTGCAGACCAGACAGCCCCAGTACACGCTTCCTTCCTCCACCCCACAGCCAAACCCGTCAACAGACAATCTGTCATCAGTATTGGGCCTGACATCTCAAGTCCTTAATGAAGGGCCTCTCATCCTCACGGGAGTCAGCTCTCGGATAGCTTCCTGAACACACCACCCCCTGTTGTACCTTCGGGGCCAAGCACTCCAATGGTGCCTCAGACCAGCACTCAAGCCACAGCCAAAGCCACCTCCACAGTCCCTGCCCGTGGACCATGAACATGCCTCAGAGTGACTGAGAATAGTGTCAGAGACTGAGTTCTTTACTTCTTAAGTTTACCTTTGCTAAAGACACTTTAGTTGGTTCATTTTCCTTTTTTAATGCAGTCATAAAGTTTACCTAAGAAAGTTAATAAAGGTTATCTTTGCTTAACAAACTTAATTCAGTTTACTTGGTTCATTTTGCTTATTTAATAAAGTCATAAAGTTAAGAAAGTTAAAAAGGTTATCTTTGTTTAAGACACTTGGTTCATTTTTTTATCTTAATAAAGTGTTGGTGAAAACTTTTTAAAAATGGTTAAGCCTTTGCATGCTTGTGGGATAGATAAGGATAGTTGTGGGATAGATAAACCTCCAGTGCAAGCATAGTGGGACTGTATGGTCCACCATCCCAGCTGCCACACATGTGGACCTTTATTATCAATAACAATTTATTCATTGATCAACACATTTTAAAATAAACAAAGCTCCTTATTAATGCCCTATTCATTGTAGGACCACTCAACATACATGGCACAATCTCATCAGTGTTATGCAACAGCCTCAAGGAAGCATCCATCAATCATCTATCATCCTGTCTTGCCACTCCACTGCTCCAGCTGGGGAGTTGCACCAGTGTCTCAGGAGGTTGCGCTGCTTCTTCCCTTCATGTGAAGCTCTGTTGGGGCCTTGTACATCCACAGTGTCTATCAGGTTACATCCTTGCCTCCATTCACCAGGCTCCATGTCCCCATTTCCTTGTTGACGGTCGACAAGCCTGTTCTGCAAGACTGGGTAGCGGGTGCGCATGAGATTGTGCAGGATGCAGCAAGCTTCCACAATGCTCCTCACAGTCTCTGGGTGATGCTGCATGGTAGTGAGAAGGATCTTGAACCTGTTGGCCAGGATGCCAAAGGCGTTCTCCACCACCCATCTTGCCCTGGACAGCCTATAGTTGAAGATCCTCTCTTCATGGGTGAGGTATCTTGAAGTGTACGGCTTCATGAGGTAGGTTCTGAGGGAGAAGGCGTCATCACCAATGATGAAGTAGGGCACATCTTGTGTGTCATTGGGTAGGGGGTCTGGATCTGGAAAAACCATGATGAGGTTGCGTTCCAGCCCATCCTTGAGGTCACTTACGTTGTATACCTGGCCATATGAAGCTGGCCCGTTCCCTGAAGCATCGATGTACATGAACTTGTAGTCAGCATCAACCATGGCAAAGAGGATGATACTGAAGAAGCCCTTGTAGTTGTAATAAGTGGACCCTGATTTGGCTGGAGCTTTGCAGACCACGTGCTTCCCATCTATGGCTCCAACGGTGTGGAGAAAGTTCCATCTCTGATACCACTGTTCTGCAACTTTGCTCCAGCCTTGTTCAGTGGTGGGGCAATGGAGGAGCTCCTCCACGTATTCTTCAATGATGACCTGCACCACTTCTCTGACCACTTTGCAGATGGTGTTGTGTTGCACCCTCCATGAATACTGCATGTTTCTGTATGTGGTTCCAGAGGCCAGGTGCCGCAGAGTCAGTGCCACCTTCAGTCCAGGGTCCAGGTTGGGACGGAAGTTGGTGCTAGGCTTGGTCAACCTGGGTCTCAGATGCTCTACAAGTTCGTCAAACATGGCTGGTGGCATCCTCATGAAGTGATGGAATGCACGAGTGTCTTCATTCCTCAGCTCCACCATCAATTGGTGGAGAAATATATGAGATACATCCCACATACAAATGTTTTGTCCATTTTTAATACTTTATATACGAGATGCATACGCTTACATCCTTTCTATTTCCATGTTACTAACGCTGTGTAGATGTTGTGTGTACCTTTCGTTTCCTCCCTCTTTCCCTTTTCAGCTGCAGTGGATGTGAGTTGAGGGGTTGGCCAGAGGATGCAGAGAGGATACAGCGGATGTTTAACAGATGATAACGGACATAGAATATTTGTTGCCCGTATATCTTGCGGATGTACATCGTACGCGGCGGAAAGTTCATCCATTCACAAAGTTTTGTGCAGCTCAAAACTTCTTGCATGGATGAAATCTCAGTGGACGGATGCTCGACGGATAAAGTGTATGAAACACGTATGCAGTGAGTACACAACGGATGCATAGCGTTTTCCAAAAGATGGCAAGCTTTTTTTAAGGCCAGGTCACATCACCCGACGGATGCAAAACGTATGTAAAAAGGATACAGCGGACGAGCAAATTTTCCATCCGTTGTTATCCGCTCTCAAAAGTGCCCCAAATTTGCATAAACAGAGTGGAAAAGAACGGACGGGGGGAGGACGTATCACGGATGTAAAACGGATGCTCAATGGAAGCCTTGCAGATGAAAGCAGATGGAAGCGGATGGCACATCCGCAGGGCTTCTGGGGGAGCATAGCAAAGCGGACGCATTGCGGAAAGAGCGGATGCAGAGCGGATGAAGCGGATGCAGAGCGGATGTGTAGCAGATGCGTAGCGGATCACTGCACATGCAGGGAGGATGCATTGCGTCCGCCCCACGGATATAAAAGGAGGCAGCTCGCAAGCAGGTCACCATTCAGAGGAAAGACCTACTGCCAAACACATCTTCATCAGAGACATCTTCATCAAAGACATCTTCATCACAGGCATCTTCATCATGGGGAAGAAGAGGAAGCCTGTGCCATCTTCTGCCAGCCCTGCCAAGAGGGATAGATCCACCATCCCACCCCCTGGCGCTGACTTTGCTGGTGCTGCTGCTTCTTCTTCTGCTGCTGGTGCTGGTGCTGCTTCTTCTGCTGCTGGTGCTGGTGCTGCTTCTTTTGCTGCTGGTGCTGGTGCTGCTTCTTCTGCTGGTGGTGCTGCTCCTGCTGCTGCTGCTTCTCCTACTGCTGGTACTTCTCCTGCTGCTGGTGCTGGTGCTGCTTCTCCTGCTTCTTCTCCTGCTGCTTCTCCTGCTGCTGCTGTGGTCGACCAGCCCCAAAGCCCTGAAAGCCCTGATGCTGAAGGCCCTGCCAGAGGGAGGAAGAGGCAAGGCAAGGAGAAGGAGAAGGAGAAGGGAGAGAGGAAGCAGTACTCCATCACAGAGGAGCATGAGGAGGAGGTGCTGGAGTGGCTGAGGGAGAACGAGTACATGTGGAGGAAGGGCCACAGGCTCTATCGAGACACCAAGCGGAAGCAGGCGGATTGGAGACAGAAGGCGGAGAGCCTGGGCTATACTTCAGATGTCCTCCTCGGGTGGTGGAAGCATATGCACACCTGGTATGGGAAGCTGCACCTGAAGAAGTCTGGCCAGGCCGCGGTCAAACTCACTGTCTGGGAGACCTATGTCATGGCAAAGTTCAGCTTCCTGGAGGGTGAGGTCCGCCACTGAGGAGCAGCCCCTCTGTCTACTCTCACTCTCAGGCAGCCCACAGACAGCCAGTCCTCTTCTGGCCAGGAGACAGTGACCATGTCCGGGCAGGTGTCCACAGAGCGCCACGCGACAGAGACCCCCCCGAGAGCTGCACACCCTATGCTGGAGGACGTGGAGGATTCTCTCACACACATGGAGCAAGAAGAAGCAGTGACCACCAGGGACACCTCAGCTCCACCTCCATAGAAAGCAGGCAGAGAGGCAGACCGGAGGGACAGAGCCACACTGTCCTCTTGGAGATCAGGCACACCATCAAGAACAGCGCAGATCTCCTCTCTCAGCTGGTACACTTCGAGATTCCTTCCTCAAACCGCAAGCCCTTCCTCACCTACGTGATCCAGACTCTCATGGACATGCCCGAGCCCCAGTACCAGGTGATGAAGGAGAGGATCACGGCACTGCTGCACCACCCTCCAGGCCCAGTTGAACGTGCTCCCACCCACTCCAGGTCTGCTTCTGGAGATGTCACAGCCCTTCCAAGGCTTTCAACAGCCCCTCTTCTACCAAGGCTATGGCTACCAGGAGTTCCAGGAGCACAGGCAGCCCTTCCCAGTCCAGGCACAGGCTCATCGCATGCCACAGGTGCCACCAATGCCACCGATACCACCGATGCCACAGACGCCACTGATGCCACTGATGCCACTGATGCCACCAATGTCCCCGATGCCACCAATGCCACCAATGCCACCAACGCCACAGATGCCACTGATGCCACCGATGCCACCGATGCCACCGATGCCACAGATGTTTCCTCACATGCCACAGATGCCTCACCTCGCCCAGCTGCACACCAGACATCCCCACTACACTCCTCCTTCCTCCACCCCACAGCCAAGCCCGGCCTCAGAACATCTGTCATCGGTCCTGTGCCTGACATCCCAGGTCCTGGATGAAGGGCCTCTCAACCTCACTGGGCTGAGCCAGCTTTCTGAGAGCTTCCTGAACACACCATCTCCTGTTGTCCTCTCGGGGCCAGGCATCCCAATGGTGCCTCAGACCAGCACTCCAGCCACTGCCACCTCCACAGTCCCTGTCCCCTTTACGCCTGAGACCATGGACATGCCTCAGAGTGACTGAGAACATTGCCAGAGACTGAGTTGTTACCGATTGACTTTATCATTGCATGGGACACTTTTCTTGGTTCCTTTTGCTTTTTAAATAAAGTCCTACACTTTACTGTTATTAATAAAGGTTTTCTTTGCTTCACACACTTGGGTCATTTCTTTTACTTAATAAAGTCTTGGTGGAAAGTTTTAGAAAATGGTTAAGCCTTTGCATGCTTATGGGATGGGCAGGGATACCTGTGGGATGGGTAATAGCTGTGGGATGGGCAGGGATATCTGTGGGATGGGTAATAGCTGTGGGATGGGTAATAGCTGTGGGATGGGTAATAGCTGTGGGATGGGTAATAGCTGTGGGATAGATAAGCCTCCAGTACATGCATAGTGGGACTGTATGGTCCACCCTCCCAGCGGCCACACCTATGGCCCTTTATTATCAATAAAAATTTAATCATTGATCCACACATTTCAACATAAACACAACTCTTTATTAATGCCCTATTCATTGTAAGGCCACTCAACATACATGACACAATCTCATGAGTGTGATGAGACAGTCCCAATGAAGCATCCATTAAGCATCTACCATCCTGTCTTGCCACTCCACTGCTCCAGCTGGGGAGTTGCACCAGTGTTTCAGGAGGTTGTGCTGCTTCTTCCCTTCTTGTGAAGCTCTGTTGGGGCCTGGTACATCCACAGTGTCGATCAGGTTTCACCCTCGCCTCCATTCACCAGGCTCCATGTCCCCATTGCTTTGTTGGTGGTCCACAAGCTTGTTCTGCAACACTGGGTAGTGGGTGCGTATGAGATTGTGCAGGATACAGCAAGCTTCTACGATGCTCCTCACGGTTTGTGGATGATGCTGCATGGTGGTGAGAAGTACCTGGAACCTGTTGGCCAGAATGCCAAAGGCATTCTCCACCACCCGTCTTGTCCTGGACAGCCTGTAGCTGAAGATTCTCTCTTCACGGGTGAGGCATCTGGAAGTGTAGGGCTTCATGAGGTAGGTTCTGAGGGAGAAGGCATCATCCCCCATGATGAAGTAGGGCACATCTTGTGTGTCGTTGGGCAGGGGGTCTGGATCTGGGAAGCCCATGATGAGGTTGCATTCCAGCCCCTCCTTGAGGTCACTGGCGTTGTATACCTGGGCATCTGAAGCTGACCCATTGCCTGAAGCATCGATGTACATGAACTTGTAGTCAGCATCGACCATGGCGAAGAGGATGATGCTGAAGAAGCCCTTGTAGTTGAAATAAGTGGACCCTGACTTGACTGGAGCTTTGCAGGCCACGTGTTTGCCATCTATGGCTCCAACGGTGTAGGGGAAGTTCCACCTCTGATACCACTGTTCTGCAAGTTTCCTCCAGCCTTGTTCAGTGGAGGGACACTGGAGGAGCTCCTGCAGGTATTGTTCAATGATGGCCTGCACCACTTCTCTGACCACAATGCTGATGGTGTTGTGTGGCACCCTCCAGGCGTACTGCATGCACCTGTGCGTGTTCCCTGAGGCCAGGTGGTGCAGAGTCAGTGCCACCTTGAGCTCAGGGTCCAGGCTGGGATGGAAGTTGGTGCTCTGCTTGGTCAACCTGGGTCTCAGATGCTCCACAATTTCATCAAACATGGCTGGTGGCATCCTCATGAAGTTCTGGAATGCACGATTTTTTTCATTCCTCAGCTCCACCATCAGCTTGTCATACAGTCCAAACTCTGCTCTTCTCCCGATCCATCGTCGGACCCAGACACTTCTTGGATGCCTCCTTTTCTTCCCGTAGAAAAGGTGAAAGAGCCTGAAGGGGGCCTGGTTCTGGTGTTGAATGATGGTGACTACCAAAAGGAGCGTGCGATGATCCATGGTGGAGAAGAATGGATGCTGTGGAAGAGCAACAGCAAGGCTGAAGAGGTCTGCACACCAGGGCTGCTGGACTGACAGTGAGATCCAGGTGATTTCCTCCCCCTTTTTATAGGAGGTGTTGGTTTTCCACCAGCTGTCCTTCCGCATACTCCAGGCATCCTCCAGACATCCTAAATATCCGAGATACATCCCCTATACTAACATTTTGTCCGTTTTAATGCTTTATATCCGAGCTGCATCCACTTTCATCCTTTCTACGTCCATACTACTAACGCTGTGTGTCCGTTCTGCATCCGTTTCGCTTCCTCCCTGTGTCTGTTTTCCACTGGAGCGGATTTGAGTTGCGCAGATGTGCAGCGGATGCCTAGTGGATAGAGCGGACACGTAACGGATGACGACGGATGTATAATGGATGTTCCCCATATGCGTAGCGGATGTAGAATGGACGCGTTGGATACTTCATCCGCTCAAAAAGTTTCATGCAGCTCAAAACTTTTTGAGCGGATGAAATCTCAGTAGATGGATGCTGGACGGATAGAGAGTATGAAAAACATATGCAGTGAGTACAGAACGGATGCATCACGTTAACCAACGGATGGCAAGTGTTTCTCTCCATTTTACATCCTCTTTCCATCCCTTGGTGCAGTGTGGCATGGGCTTAACTTAACAACCCTGTTCCTTAGCAATTGAAATTCTGATCCCAAATTGTATTTATAAGTCAAGTACTATCTGTACTGACCACTAAGAAACAATACATGATTAGTTTCATCCTCTTTAGGATGGTGGTGTGGTGTGCTGTGGTGGCATAATTAGAATGCAGTATTGCAGGCTAACTCTGCTGACTGCCAGGAGTTCGATCCTCACTGGCTCAAGATTGACTCAGCCTTCCATCCTTCCAAGGGTGATAAAAATGAGGACCCATATTGTTAGGGGCAATATGTTGACTTTGTAAACCACTTATAGAATGTAAATCACTATGAAGTGGTATATAAGTCTAATGTGCTCTTGCTATTCAAATTTACAGAGCCAAAGATATTTTCCATTTGATTCGAGGAATTGAACCCATAAACCATTGCATGTTAGGTGGTGTATAACTGTAATGATGAACCTATGGCATGCATGCAAAGCCATTTGTGTTAGCATGCGAGCTTCAAGCAAACTTACCTCTCTGCCCATGCATGCGCTTCACAGCTGATTTTCTGCTGGTTTGAAGCCTTTTTTGGCCTCCCAAAGGCTTGAGGAAGGCTTCTGCAGGCTTTGCAGGCTGTTTCATCACTTCCTGTTTTTTTGGAAATACTGAAGTGATGAAATGGGCCTAGTTTTCGGCCTGCAAAACCTGCAGAAGCTTTCTTCAAGCCTCTGGGAGGCCGAAAAAGGCCTCAAACTAGCTGAAAATCAGCTGTGAGGCGCAGTGCAGGTAAGGTGGTGGCAGGGGGGTGGGGATTGTGCACCCATGCATAAGGGATGTGAGGGGGCCTACATTATCTTCTGGGTGCTGGCACAATTGCGTGCACACAATTTTTGGCACAGGAGCCCAAAAAGGTTAGCCACCACTGGTGTATAGTACAGTACAATGCATTAGTTACAGGAGCTCTCCAGGTCCTGACATTCATTAGTGTGGCAGGAAGAGATGCATAGAGTCTATCTTGCAGAACAGTGTATACCAGGAGTATCAAATTCGCGTAGTCATGGCAGTGTCACAGGATGTATCACAACTTTTTCGCCTTTGCTAAATTGGGTGTGGGCATGGCCAGCATGTCAGGCATCTGGCCTGCAGGTTGGGAGTTTGACAGCTGTGGTTTATACAGTCCATCTACAGATTTTCATAAATCAGAGCAGGGAATATGGATGCTACCTAAAATCATGTTCTCATTTGTGAGATTTTATATTATTTCCCCATCCCCCCCTTTTTGAATTGCTGATGTTTATATAGGTTGCTTTGTGCCTGTTTTAGCTGGAGTCTAATATGTACTCAGTAATGTTTCTGTCCCGATAGAGACTAATGTGTTCTAGTTTTACTTTAATCTCTACTGAGGCTGATATTTCAGATTTCCTTTAAAAAAAAAGATTGCAATAGATAAAAGTCCAAGAAAGCAGTTTTTCTCCTAAAATAAAGATCATACAGAGTTTATTCAAGGCTGTGCACTTGTTTAGGGAATGGTGAAAATTAATATTGGAACACTAGCCTTCATCCAGATGAATTATGCCACCATTGTTGGTGGAAAGGATAGAGAAGAATTTCTGAAGACAGTAGTAATTTTCAGATATATTAATTATAGGTAAAGAGAGAGCTCCTTGTATATCTTATTCGTAAGCCATTTAGAGCCCTCATGTAACTAACATTCACTGGAAGCAGAAATTAATTAAACAACAGTGTCATTTTAAAAAAATAACACAAGTATTTATCACATTTTCTTATATCCACTTTGGTAGTCCCAAAGGTGCTTTTTCAGGAGGCAATTGGACTTTTTTGTCTTTTCTTTGAAGATGTTTCGCTCCTCGTCCAAAAAGCTTCTTCAGCTCTGACAAGATAGTGGGGAATGGAATGAGAAGGGAAACATCTTCAAAGAAAAAAACAAGAAAGTCCAGTTGCCTCCTGAAAAAACACCTTTGGGACAACCATGGCCTGGATGATTGAGAATTTCTGCAGACTTTTAGAGATACAATTTGGGATGAACCCCCTTTGAATGGTGTGGGAGTAGGAATGGATTTCCAGATGGGGAAAAAATTGCAGACTACAGGAACCAGGGGCCCTGTACTCAGATGACCCTGAGGACACAGATAAACCACCAAGTGCTTCAACAACCCTCTAAAAACAGGGTGTCAAACTCACCCCATCACAGCATCATCACGTGATGTATTGGGACTTCCACCCCCCCTTTGCTAAACTGAACAGGGCTCAGTCACCAGCAGGTGACGCATCCAGTCTGTCAGCCACGAGTTTGACACCCCTGCTCTATAAGGATGCAAATGATCAGCTGTCTACAAGGAACATAAATCCTTCCATCCCCCACTATTCTGTCAAGACTGAAGAAGCTTCTTGCATGAGAAGTGAAATTTCTTCAAAGAAAAAAAACAAGGTAGTCCAGGAAAAAGCACCTTTGGGACAGTGGTGGGATTCAAATTTTTTTACTACCAGTTCTATGGGTGTGGCTTGGTGGACGTGACTTGATAGGTGTGGCAGGGGAAGGATACTGTAAAATCCCCATCCCCATCCCCACTCCTGGGTGAAGGTTACTGCAAATCCCACTCCTCCCCACCTCATTAACCTGCTTTCCAGCTCTGTTCTCCTGTGCAGGGCAACAAAAGAAGACCCAGCCAATCAGCTGGGACTTGGGAGGAAGAAAATAGATGGGGATGGGGCCAGTCAGAGGTGGTATTTGCTGGTTCTCTGAACTACTCAAAATTTCCACTACCGGTTCTCCAGAACTGGTCAGAATCTGCTGAATACCACTTCTGCTTTGGGATAACCATTACCTGGATGACTAAGAATTTCTACAGACATCCATTTTGAGACCAATTTTTTGTACCAACTTAAATTTCTGGACACTTTTCAAAGACAGCCTTATATAAATTTTGAGGGGCTGCCACAGAGAGAAGGGGTCAAGCTATTTTCCAATGCAGTTGAAGACCAGACAAGGAATAATTCTTGGAAACTGATCAAGGAGAGATTCAAGCGAGAAATAAGGTGAAATTTTTTGACAGTGAGAACAATCAACCAATGGAACAGCTTGCCTTTGGAAGTTGTGGGTGCTTCATAACTCGAGGCTTTCAAGAAGAGATTGGACTGCCATTTGTCAGAAATTGTGTAGGGTCTCCTGCTTGGGCAGGGGGTTGGACTAGTTGACCTACAAGGTTCCTTCCAACTCTGTTATTCTGTTAAAATCACATTGCATTTAATGTAACATGTCTAACCTGAATGTAACCACACTATGGATAATAACTGAGCTGAAAATAGGAGTGCATATAACTCAGTACAACAAATGGCTATCAATCTTCAATCACAAAAACATTCTCAAAAGGAAAAACTTAATTTCATGGTGCTAAAGAGCTGATCTTCCTTTTCTGTTCTTGACAATGTCTGTAATGAATTTTATACTGAGGCAGTGCTGCCATCCTGTGGCATGGTGATGGGCTTTTTTTTTCTTTTTTGCTTTTAAATAACATTAAATAATGATGATAAGGGCTACAACAATTAAAGTGCCTTTAAAGTTGACCTCACTTCATGGAACTTCATCCATCCAAGGTTTGGGGGTATAGTATATTAGTGGTTATGCCATTGCCTTCTTTCAGTTGTTTCTTTTTCATGTCCTAGTTTAGCCTTTTTAATTGCTAAAGCCCATGTCACACTGCACCAACGGATGGAAAGAGGATGTAAATCGGAGAGAAACACTTGCCATCTATTCGTTAACGCGATTCATCTATTCTGTACTCACTGCCTCCATTTTTCAACCTCTCTATCCATCCAGCATACGTCGACTGAGGTTCCATCCATTCAAAAAGGTTTGAGCAGCTCAAAACCTTTTGAGTGGAAAATGTATCCAACGCGTCCATTCTGCATCTGCAACGCATACGGGGAACATCCGTTTAACATCTGTTGTCATCCGTTACACGGCCGCTATATCTGCTAGGCATCCGCTGCGCATCTGCGCAACTCAAATCCGCTCCAGCAGTAAACGGACACAGGGAGGAAGCGAAATGGACGCGGAGCAGATGCGCAGCGTTAGTAGCACGGACAGAGAAAGGATGAAAGCGGATGCAGCTCGCAAAGAAAGCATTTAAAATGGAAAAAATGTTCGCAGAGGGGACCTATCCAGGATATTGAGGATGTCTAGAGGATGCCTAGAGGATGCAAAAGGAACCTAGTGGAAAACCTATATTGCCTATAAAAAGGGGGAGAAACTCACCTGGATCTCACTTTCAGACCAGCAGCCCTGCGGTGCAGACCTCTGCAGCCTTCAGCTGGCTCTTGCTCTTCCATAGCATCCATTGATGTCCACCATGGATCGTAACACAGTCCTTTTGTTAGCCACCATCATTCTGCAACAGTGCAAAGCCATCTACAGACACTTTCAACTGTTCTATGGGAAGAAAAGGAGGCGTCCAAGAAGTGTCTGGGTCCGAAGATGGATCAGGAGAAGAGCAGAGTACGGACTGTACAACAAGCTGATGGTGGAGCTGAGGAACGAAGACCCTCGTGCATTCCAGAACTTCATGAGGATGCCTCCAGCCATGTTTGATGAAGTTGTGGAGCGGCTGAGACCCAGGTTGACCAAGGCAAACACCAACTTCCGGCCCACCCTGGACCCTGGGCTCAAGGTGGCACTGACTCTGTGCCACCTGGCCTCAGGGATCACCTACAGGAGCATGCAGTAGGCCTGGAGGGTGCCACACAACACCATCAGCATTGTGGTCAGAGAAGTGGTGCAGGCCATCATCGAAGAATACCTGGAGGAGCTCCTCCAGTGCCCCTCCACTGAAGAAGGCTGGAAGAAAGTTGCAGAGCAGTGGTATCAGAAGTGAAACTTCCCCCACATCGTTGGAGCCATAGATGGCAAGCACGTGGCCTGCAAATCTCCAGCCAAGTCGGGGTCCACTTATTTCAACTACAAGGGCTTCTTCAGCATCATCCTCTTTGCCATGGTCAATGCTGACTACAAGTTCATGTACATCAATGCTTCAGGCAACGGCTCATCTTCAGATGCCCAGGTATACAATGCCAGTCACCTCAAGGAGGGGCTGGAATGCAACCTCATCATGGGCTTCCCAGATCCAGAACCTCTGCCCAATGACACACAAGATGTGCCCTACTTCATCGTGGGGGATGACGCCTTCTCCCTCACAACCTACCTCATGAAGCCCTACACTTCCAGATGCCTCACCGGTGAAGAGAAGATCTTCAACTATAGGCTGTCCAGGGCAAGGCGGGTGGTGGAGAACGCCTTTGGCATCCTGGCCAACAGGTTCCATGTACTTCTCACCACCATGCAGCATCGCCATGCAGAGACCGTGAGGAGGATTGTGGAAGCTTGATGCATCCTGCACAATCTCATGCGCACCCGCTTCCCAGTGTTGCAGAACAGGCTCGTGGACCTCCAACAAGGCAATGGGGACATGGAGGCAAGGGCGAAACCTGACAGACACTAAGGATGTACCAGGCCCCAACAGAGCTTCACATGAAGGGAAGAAGCAGCACAACCTCCTGAGACACTGGTGCAACTCCCCAACTGGAGCAGTGGAGTGGCAAGACAGGATGATAGATGATTAATGGATGTTTCCTTCAGCCTGTCTCATCACACTGATGAGATTGGGCCATGTATGTTGGGTGGGCCTACAATGAACAGGGCATTTAATAAAGAGTTGTGTTTAAGTTGACATGTGTGGATGATTGATTTCATTATTATTGATAATAAAGGGCCATAGGTGTGGCACCTGGGAGGGTGGACCATACAGTCCCACTATGCTTGCACTGGAGGTTTATCTATCCCACAGCTATTACCCATCCCAAAGATATCCCTGCCCATCCCACAGCTATTACCCATCCCAAAGGTATCCCTGCCCATCCCACAGCTATTACCCATCCCAAAGGTATCCCTGCCCATCCCACAGCTATTACCCATCCCACTGCTATCCTTACCCTTCCCACAATCATGCAAAGGCTTAAACCATATCTAAAAATTTCCACCAAGACTTTATTGAGTAAAATAAATGAAGCAAGTGTGTGAAGCAAAGATAATCTTTATTAATAACAAGATGTAAAAGAAAAATGACCCAAGTCAAGTGTCCAAAGCAAAAATAAAGTCAACAGGTAGCCACCCAGTCTCTGGCACTCTTCTTGGTCACTCTGAGGCGTGCCCAGTCTCAGGAGTGAAGGGTCCAGGTGCTGTGGAGGTGGCTGCTGCTGGAGTGCTGATCTGGGGCGCCACTGGGGTGCCTGGCCCCAAGAGGACAACAGGGGACGGTGTGTTGAGGAAGCTCTCAGAGAACTGGCTCAGCCCCGTGATGTTGAGGGCCCCTTCCTCCATGACATGGGGTGTCAGCCCCAATACTGATGACAGATGTACTGAGGCCAGGCTTGGCTGTGCGGTGGAGGAAGGGGCAGTGTAGTGGGGCTGTCTGATCTGCATCTGGGTGAGGACTGGCATCGGTGGCATCGGTGGCATCTGTGGTGTGGCTGGCATTGGTGGCATGGGTGGCATCGGTGGCATCAGTGGCACTGGTGGCATCCGATGTTCCTGTGCTGGACTGGGAAGGGCTGCCTGTACTGCTGGACCTTCTGGTAGCCATAGCCTTGGTAGGGGAGGGCCTGTGGAAAGCCTTGGAAGGTGTCATCACCTGGGGTGGAAGAGCAGGCCTGGACTGGGTGGGAGCAGGTTCATCTTGGTCTGGAGGGTTCTGAAGAAGATCGGTGATCCTGTCCTTCACCACCAGGTCCTGGGGTTCCGACATGTTCATGAGGGTCTGGTTGACATAGGTGAGGAAGGGCTTGCAGTTGGAGGATGGGGCATTGGTGTGTACCAGCTGAGAGAGGAGATCTACGCTACTCCTGATGGTGTCTCTTATCTCCAGCAGGACAGTGTGGCTCTGCCCCTCTGGTCTGCCTCTCTGCCTTTCTGTGGAGGTGGAGCTGGGGGTGGATGCGGGTTGGGCTGTGGTGGAAGTGCCATCTCCTTTCTCCCACTGCGTCAAGGGGTCCTCCACGCGCTCCGCCAGGGGTAGTACAGCTGTCTGGGGGGTGTCCGTCGTGGCACGCTCCACAGATACCTGCCTGGACACCGGAGCTGACTCTTGGCCAGAAGAGGACTGGCTCTCAGAAGGCTGCCTGAGAGAGAGGGTTGTGGGAGGGGCTGCTCCTCGGTGGCAGATCTCAC
This sequence comes from Laticauda colubrina, assembly GCA_015471245.1. Taxonomy (NCBI): domain Eukaryota; kingdom Metazoa; phylum Chordata; class Lepidosauria; order Squamata; family Elapidae; genus Laticauda; species Laticauda colubrina. The sequence goes on along the minus strand of BLBF01000007.1, from coordinate 64,363,924 downwards.
CCTCCAAGAAGCTGCCCTTGGCCATCACGTAGGTCTCTCTGTCCATCAGCTTGACCGCGGCCTGGCCAGATTTCTTGAGGCGCAGCTTCTTGTACCAGTTGTGCATGTGCTTCCACCAGCCGAGGAGCACCTCCTAAGTGTAGCCCAGGCTCTCCGTCTTCTCTCTCCAAGCAGCCTGCTTCCTTTCGGTGCCTCGATAGAGCCTGTGTCCCTTCCGCCATAGATATTCATTCTCCCTTAGCCACTCCAGAACCTCCTCCTCATGTTCCTCTTCTATGGTGTATTGCCTCCTCTCCCGTTCATGCGTCTGCCTCTTCCTCCCTTTGGCAGGGCCATATGGGTCCTCAACAGAGGGGCTTCGAGGTTGTAGGGGCTGCTCCTCCACACCAGCAGCAGCAGCAACAACAACAACAACAGTAGCAGCAAAAGCAGGACCAGCAGGACCAGCAGCACCAGCAGCAGCACCAGCAGCACCAGGAGCAGGACCAGGAGCCCCAGCAGGACCAGCAGGACCAGGAGCACGAGCAGGACCAGGAGCACGAGCAGGACCAGGAGCACGAGCTCGAGCAGGACCAGGAGCAGCGCCAGCAGAGTAAGCACCAGCAGGACCAGCAGGACCAGGAGCAGTGCCAGCAGAGTAAGCACCAGCAGAATTACCAGCACCAGGAGCAGTGCAAGCAGAGTAAGCACCAGCAGAAGCACCACCACCAGAAGCAGCATCAGCAGAAGCACCACCACCAGAAGCAGCATCAGCAGAGTAAGCACCAGCAGAAGCACCACCATCAGAAGCAGCATCAGCAGAAGCACCACCTCCAGAAGCAGCATCAGCAGAAGCCCCAGCACCAGAAGATCGAGCCCGGGCACCAGAAGCCCCAGCAGAAGCAGAGTCAGGGCCAGGGGGTGGGAGGGTGGCCCTGTCCCTCTTGCCAGGGCTGGCAGCAGATGGTAGAGGCTTCTGTTTCTTCCCCATGGTTGTTGGGTTGCTGGCTGGCTGGTTGGCTGCCTGGCTGGCTGCCTGGCAAGCTGTGTCTGGAAGCAGGTCTTTCCTCTGAATGGTGACCTGCTTTCGAGCTGCTTCCCTTTATATCCGCAGGGCTGACGCAATGCATCCTCCCCGCATGCTCAGTGAACGCTAGGCATCTGTTAGGCATCCGCTAGGCTTCTGCTAGGCATCCGCTAGGCTTCTGCTCTGCATCCGCTTCATCCGCTCGGCATCCACTGTGCATCCGCTTCATCCGCTCGGCATCCACTCTGCATCTGCTCTTTCCGTTCTGCGTCTGCTTTGCTGTGCTCTCCTGGAAGCCTTGAGGATGTGCCATCCGCTTCCATCTGCTTCCATCCGCTAGGCTTCCGTGGAGCATCCTCTTTCCATCCTGGTTACGTCCTCCCCCCATCCATTCCTTTCCGTGTTGTCCGCTTTGGTTATGCAAATTCGGGGCACTTTTGAGAGTGGATAACAACGGATGGAACATTTTTCTCGTCCGCTGTGTCCTTTTTACAAATGTTTTGCATCCATCGGCCAGTGTGATAGGGCCTTTAGTTTAGCCATTTGGCATTTTCTATTGATCTTCCATCTGAATATTAACTAAGCTTGTTGTTGTTTACACTCTGGAGCCCAGATAAAGCCAACCAGCTGTTTCCACTCAAAAGGTGAAAGACTTTGCAGAATAACATAATTTTCCATTTCTGGTGCGGTCAATTCAGTTTGCAGAATCAACCTGACTACATTTTGTTGGAATCATCTGGGTTCAGTTAATAGTGTGTTTAGATCTTTGAGAATTTTGGGGGACATTTTGGAATAATGTTGTCTTTTGGCGAATGAGATTCCTTTTGACAGAAAACTCTGAAAGCAGTCAGAAAGGACTGTGGCACAGAGAGATTTTTGGCTTTGCATGTTGTGCTAAGCTTCTGTGTACTGTGTGGCTTAGTGTGCCTTTCACAACTATTCTAGGTTTTGAACCTCTTGGATGTTGGTGGTAGAACAATGAAAAGTAGGTTCATGGGTTTTTTTTAGAAACAGCTTTCAGAACATTTGTATCAGTCATGATACATTAGCAAGTTCTGCAAATCCAGGCAATTGTAATTTAGCCATAACCATAGTTAAATTACCTTGGCTTAGGGGGACACACAGGTGCAACAGAGTTGTACATTCAAATGCTTTCTCTGATCTTTGGGTCGTATTACAAGTTTGCAGAGTCCTGCTTCTGCTGCTCCCTACTTCCTCAGTGCTTTGAATCAGACAGAACTTGGCAATCTCAAAAAAGAACATTTATTGTCAGCTAGTCTGTGAAAGCAACAAGCAATATATCATCTTTTTTATGTTGTTCTTTTGTTGAGAGAAACAACACGTGCCATTCCAAGAACTTCCAGGCAGATGGGTGGCTTGCCTCTGGTCACTAGAGGGTGCTCAAGCCATTGCTTTACTAGCTTCATCACTAAACTAGCTTATGACTTCTAATTCCTATAAAAAGAGCTGCGGTTTTTTAGAGCAGTGGTTCTTAAAGTTTGATCTGGGGCAGGGATGTCAAACTGGTGTCACATGACATATTGTGACTCCCCCCCTTCGCTAAACTGGGCATGGGCGTGGCTAGTATGTGATGCATCTGGCCTGAGGGCCGCAAGTTTGGCAGCCCTGATCTGGGGACATCTGAGCAAGACCCTTTTAGGGGGGCCAGGAAGTCAACGAAATAAATATTTTAAAATTTCTCCATTTTATTTTATTTTATTTTATTTTAAAAATTATTGGTTTTTAAAACAAACATAAACAAACAATACATAAAAACATCAGGCCATCTTCCATATATGTGCATACAGTGTGCCGGTTTTACAAATTGTTTTGTGCTTCCATTTCATAGTCTTCAATTACAATTACATTGTATATGATCTCGTATTTTTAATCCAATATTAAATACATTAATATCATTATTAATCAATCATTTGATTATACTTTTATTCATTCATGCTTTAGGAAATAATCATATTTTATTTAATTTGTTTTGTGACAGTTCATATTATCATGCCAAATCTATCCTAAAATCATTTTGTAGATATAATAAGAAAAGAATACATCTTTATATATTTAGTATTTTCTAAAAGTCTACATATTCCATGACTATATTTTATTGTCTAACCATTGATAGAATAGATCCCAAATTTTATAAAATTGTTTATCATCTTGTTCTCTAATTTCAAATGTCAGTCTACTCATTTCAGCACATTCCAATATTTTCTTAATGATTTCCTCCTGTAATGGTATTTTCTCATTTTTCTAGTTTTTGGCAAATACAATCCTAGCCGCTGTTAATACATTTACAATCATGAATTTCAAGTCTTTACTATATATTTCAGGTAAAATTCCCAATAAAAATATCTCTGGTTTCAAATCTATGTTTTTTTGTAATTTTTTTTCGACCACGTGTGGATTTTAGTCCAGTATTTTTTAGCATCCGCAGAAGTCCACCACATATGGTAATATGAGCCAGGTGTCTGGTGATATTTCCAACATTTTTCAGATTTATTCTTGAAAATTCTTGCTATTCTTATGAGGGGAAAATGCCACCTGTAAAACATCTTATACAAATTTTCTTTATATGCTGTTGACATTGTCATTTTATAATTTTGAGACCATAATTTTTGCCATTTCTCTAGATCAATCCCATATCCAAAATTCTTCCTCCAAGCAATCATTGTTTCTTTAATTTGTTCTTCTTCTAGTTTAATTTCTAATAAATATCCATATAATTTTTTAATCACCTTTTCATCAGTACCTGTCAAAATCTTATCCAAATCAGTCAGTTTTAGAAACCTTCTTTTTTGGAATCTTTATCATACCTTAAATGTTTTTGCGCGTATGAAAACCAATTCGTTTTCCTTTTAAATAGTATTATTTAACATACATCTAGATCTTCTTCTTTGTCCTTTCCATTTAATTGTCAGTGGATTATGATCTGTCCAAGTACTTGTTCCAATATTTATTTCTTGAATATTTCTTGAATATTTATTTCTTAACAATTCTGTTGACATCCATATCATATCTATTCTGGACCATGATAAATGTCTATTTGAATAGAAAGTGTATTGTTTAGTTTTAGCATTCCTTTCTCTCCATGTTTCTTTTAAGTTTGTTTCATCTACCATTTTAAAGAAAGTTATAGGGAGAATTTTTCTGTTTTGCTTTATTGTTTTCTGTGCTGTATAGTCCAGTTTGTTGTTTATAATTCCATTAAAATCTCCCATCATAACTATATGAGCATTGTCCAGTTCAATTATTTTCATATGTAAATTTTTATAAAATTCTTCTTGTTTGTCATTCAGGGCATAGATTGCAATTAGGAGTGTTTTCATATTATTATCCATTATTTCCACCATCAGTATTCTTCCGTCGTCATCAGTACAAATCAATTTTGCTGGAATGGTCTTTTTAATATATAAAACCACTCCTCTTTTCTTGCATTGTGTCAAGGAGGTAAATATTTTCCCTAGTTTTGACTGTATCAACAGTTGTTCATATTGCTTTTTAATATGTACTTCTTGTAGGCAGATTATATCAAATTTTAATTTCTCTAATTGTTGGAAAATTTTCCTTCTTTTAATGGCTGAATTAAGTCCATTTATATTAATTGTAATCAATTTTTTTCTTCCATGGTTATATTTTATAATTAGTTTTGGCAGCTCTTGTGGATCTTGGTTCACATTGTTCTTTGGCCTCCTCCTTTCCACCTACTGCACCTTCTTCTTTTTCAGTCATCATTTGGCAGTCCTCTTGGAATTCAATTAGTGAAATTTCTTTTTCTGCCTCTTCCTCTTTCCCTCTGAAAAATTCTGTGTAAAATGATTCAGCTTTCTCAACTGAGTCAATTCTCTATCTCTGTCCTTGCCATGTGAACATTAAACCTTCTGGAATCAGCCATCTATAATTCACCTCTTTTTTAAATAGCAATTTGGCCAAGAATCGGTATTCTCTTCTCATCTCTCTCACTCTTCTGGGTCCTTGTTTCAAAACCACAATCTCCTTATCTTTATTTTTCAATGTTTTCTCTCTTGCTGCAACATTTGCATTTTAATGGCTTTCTTTGTAAATCTGATATGAACTTCTCTTGGTAGGCTATTTCTCATTGCATATCTTGTGAAAACTCAATAGACCTCATCTGTTCCATCCATCATCTTCTCTTCAGTTATTTCCAAAGCTTCAGCCAATATTTCTATAATTATCTCAGCTAGATTTTGTCCTTTTTCTTCCTCTATGTTTTGAAATCTAAGATAGAATTCTGATCTATCCATCTCCCATCGCAACATACTACTTTTATCTTGTTCAACCACCGTTAATCTGTTATCAATTTCTCCAATCTTCTTATCTCTTTCTTTATCTTCTTCAATTTTCAGTAGTCTCTCATCATACTTCATCATCATTTGTTGGATGTTCTCCACTTTTTCATCAGTTTTCCCTGTTCTTTATTTAATGTTCTCTGTTCTTTGTTCGATGTTCTCGGTTCTCTTTTCAATATTGTCTGATCTAGTTTGAATGTTTTGAATTCCTTGCATCATCATCTGCAGGGTCACTTTTTCTTTTTCTTGCTCTTTCTCTTGCCTTAACATTGTCTGTGTTGAACGTTGTCCTCTAGATGGTGGAGAGGAGGAAGTGGAAGTTGAAGAACCAGGAGCTGTTAGTTTCCTACTCATTTCAAACAATTCAAAATCTTCTGGACCTTAATCCAATTGTGAAATAACCAGTTACAACTCCAAATAAAAATAGTAGGGAAAAAGAAGCCAAATAGTAATAATAATAAAAAAATAAAAAAAATAAAAATTTCCTCAGGTTCTTGTATACCTTAATCCAATCGATTGGTTAATAACAGTGAAAATTCAAAAATGAAGGAAAAGACAATGAACATGCACAAAAGAGAAAAAGTTGTAAAATCATAAAGAAGACAGAAAAGTGAGGGATAAAAACCTAAAAAAAAAAAAGGAAAAATTCTTCAGGTTCTTCAACACCTTAATTCAATTAAGAGGTCTCAAATATAAAAAGGCTGCATCAGAGGAGAAGAAAAAGAAAGGCCAAGAAGATTAAAAAAAAAAAAAAAACCAGTATGGGAGGTAGATGGAAAGACAAAAATACCAGCTAGGCAGAAAGAGAAAAAGAAAGAAAAGGCTACTCCCTTAAAAAGAAAAGGAAGGAAATCATTAATACTAAAACTTTTCTTTTAAAATAAAAAGCAAGTGTAAAAATTTAACTTCCAAAGACAAGCAAAAAACCAAAAAAAAAACAAAGACAAGTTCCAAAGAGCTAAAAATCCAAATAGCTATTTCAAAAAGTAAACTGTTGAGCAGGGATAGCGCAGCTTAGAAAAAATCAAAAGAACACACTGCACTTTGTTTAGTTATCCAAGACTCTTATTATAACACTCTTCTCCAAAAACTTATCACCTTTTCTTTTCCTATAAACATCAACACCAGACTCCAGCTGTTGATAGAAATGCAGAAGAGCACCTGCAATAATACTCTCCTATACTCTTCCCTATATCTTATCAAATAGCAGTGCCCTTGAAAAAAAAGTCTCAATTCTTTTTTCCTCAGCTTTGTCTGGTCACAAGGGAAATAGAATATTTCCAAGTCTCTAGTTGGCAGTGTTACAAAGTTTCTTTGCGTTCACTTTCCCCCTCCTTTTCCAAGCAAAATATAATAAAGATTAATTAAAAAAAGAAAAAGATATTTTAAAAAAGAAATAACTAAAAGAAAGTCTCTAGCGTAAAATATTACAAAATCAAGAAGGAAAAAAAAAATAGATGAAACAAAAACCAGTCCAGTTTCAAAATATAAGACCATTTATAGAAAATCCAACAATGAGAAAAAAATATTACTTTGACATTCCTGTTTAAAATCGCCGCTTAATCACTTCTGTCAAAACTTTTACAGATTCTTTCTTTTCCTTAGGGTGTTCTTTCAGATCTTAAAATCAAGAAAAAGTTCTCACCAAACTGGCACACTCTCTCTTTCTGTTCGCTTTAGTTTCAGAGCTGTCCCAACTTCAGCAGCTTTAATGGCTGCCTCTTTGCTGCTGGCAAGAATTGCTTCTCCTGGATCTACCAGGGACTTTGCAATATCCCTGGGATTGACAGGATGCGCTCTTTACATTCACCATCTCTTCGGGACGGTTTAGATCCAATTGGACTGTCCAGGAGCAAAGATATTGGCAGCAATCTCAGACCTCCAAGGTCGCATGCCATATCGTCGCGATGCCAGCTCCGCCCCCAAAATTTCTCCATTTTAATTGTTCATTAAATATGGATAGATATACTGTAGCTCTTGGGATTTCCAATCTGATGTGAGAAAGTAAAGAGATCCTGGGAGGAAAACATTAAGAACCACTGCTTTGGAATAATATGCTTTAACTCAGTGCTTCTCAACTTTAGCAATTTTAAGAGCAGAGGTGGTGTTCAGCAGGTTCTGACCAGTTTTGGAGAACCGCTGGCAGAAATTTTGATTAGTTTAGAGAACTAGAAAATACCACCTCTGACTGGAGATTTTACAATATCCTTCCCCTGCTTCGCCCACCAAGCCACACCCACAGAACCAGTAGAAAAAAATATGGAGCCCACCACTGTTTAAAGTGTGTAGACTTCAAGTCCCAGAATTCACTAGATAGCATGCCAGAATTTGAGGAATTTAAGTCTACACATCTTTAAGTTGCTGAGGTTGAGAAACACTGAATTAAAGTAATAGTTTTTGATGTTTGAGAGAATATTTATAGTTCTTCATTGAAATACATAAATAGTTTTCTCTCAATCAGTCTCATCCCACTTTTCCTCAACTCTTAATAAATATTTTACCAATTGGTAAACAGTACAACACTGAAAGGTATGTGAAAGCTGAAGGAGAGTTGAATTTCAGTAAATGCTATATTTGGAGGCTTGCGTCAATTATCATTAAAATGTGAATGTAATGGGCTTTTGTTCTCATTACTAACTTGGACTTGAAAAGAAAATAATGGATGGCATCATATTATCTACTAATTCAAAAAATGATAGAGTGCTGCTTGAAGCAAAACTCACCCACATTAAGCACAAAGAAAAAAATGTTCTTTCCTCAGACAAGTGAATAATCTTATAGCCCATGTATTCAGGCATGAAATACTATTATGGTACACAGGAAAAAACAAATGAGTTTCTACCAACTCAAAATGATCTCTAAAAGTTTCCTTTTGAACATTCCATAGATTTCCCCTGAATGTTTACCAGATATTTATGTAACTATTCATCTTTTCTTTATACAACAATTTTTTCACTAAAACTTAAGATAATTACTGTGAGTAGAAAACATACTTTATGACAAATATAGTTATATATTCTAATATCATTACTTTAGCAGTTTAGAATCATCTAAAGATGTTAATAACATATTTTACTTTGTAGTATATGAAAGATAATCTTTATTTTTTCTCCCAAGGTTTAATTAATAATTCAATTTCAGCCTTCTTTTGCTTTTCTGCTGCTACATCATCTATGTTTTATTTGTTGGATTAAAAAATATAAATGATTGTTCATTGGGTTTCATGTTATTCAGTTATTGGGATTTTTAACATTAATAGTGGTGTTAGTATTAGTTGTGGCAATTAGTATAAGTTGCAGTAATAAGGGCTCAAGTGATTGCCAAAGATGGGTTGCAAGAATTTTGATGATCATTAGATGGCAGCAATGATTTTCTCTTTCCTACCACCCAGTGGTTTTCTAAATATTTTTTAATACAAATTTGGAAGGTTCGGACAAGGTGATTAGTGTAGTTATTTGAAAAAGCTGTCATCGCATTATACAATAACTCTATTAGGATGTCATGAGAGCAAGGAGAAACCTGCTTTGTAGGATGACTGGAAGATGTTTCTCTTTGATTTAGTGTATTGCTATTGCTATATTTACAAATAATTTAGATGAGAGTTTTTTTAAAAAAAATGCAGATGACACAATAATTGGAAGACTACATGGAGTCATTGCTGCTCTCTAAGATTTATTGTTGCCTATTTGCAACAATAATTACCCAATTGCAACAATAATTACCCAATTTAATGAACCTACTAGGTAATATCATTATGGTTAGTCATGTAGTTTTGTCCTTCAGTTAGTCCTTCAGTTTTGGTGGGGGTGTGATTTTGTTAGTTCCTTGATTAGGGTAATGTTTTCTGTTTGATTATTTTTCTGGTATTAACAATCAATATGGGTGGTGGCGATTGGAGAGGATGTGTTCTGTTTTTTTTAAAAAAATCCTTATCCTTTTTTAATTGTTTCTTTTGAATGATATGTAAACCTGATTTATTTCTATCCATCATTTCAACATAATGTCTATTGATGACTGATTTGCCTAAATGCCGAACTTCCAGGAATTCCCAAGGATTTTTGAAATTAGCCTAGAATGCTCACAGATTTTCTCAGTTGAAACTATAACTGAGTCTGTCCATGTGTTGTGAAATGTAGGAGTTTTCATAATACCTTTGGATTGCTAGTTAGTGTTCATGGATATGCTCGGCTGGTCTTCTGCATGTCTATTACAGTCCTTATGCTGTGTGTGGTACATGGCTTACCAAGTTGAAACATCCGCATGCATGCAAGCAAGCTTAAAGAGCACCAAGGAACCACATTTGAACCCTGGACTATATGTATTCTCTTCTATTAAATTATGAGATAATACACTTTTAAAGGTGACAATTAAGCTTCAAGGTGACAATAAAGGGATGTATAGTGCATAAGCTGGAACTATGGACCAAAAAAAATGAACCACAAGATGGACAAACCTAAGAATTAGTGCAAAATCAGAAGATGCGGAGAATCTGAGAATCTGAGAAACATATGAGAATCTGCCCATAAAATCTCCAAGAGTTGGACATGACTGAATGGATCATCATAATCATCACATCTGGACAGGAAAAAAATAAACATAAAAAACATGGGGGGCATACTGGAGGTCTTGGTAAATCACAGACTGAATATGTGCCAGCATTGTGTTGCAACTGCATTTTTTTAAAAAAGCAAAAAGCAATCTTAAGGTGGATCAACAGATTTAATCATTCTCTTCAAATTTCTAAAGCCACATAAAATCATGCAGAAGATTTTTTTTTTTTAATGCCTTCATTTCATTTTTGACATCTGGCAAGTGCCTGGACTAGTCCCTGCAATTTTCCTGGCAAGATTTCAGGAATGATTTTCCATTGCCTGCTTCTCAGGGCCTGGTCCAAGATCACACAGCTGGCTTTGTGCCTAAGGTGGGACTGCACTCATAGTTTGCCAGTTTCTTACTTCATGCCTTAGCTACAGTACACCAAATTAGCTTGTAGAAGATAAGACAGATTTATTTAAAGTTGTTCCAGAAATCAAGGCAAGGAACAGTGAGTAAGGATCCAGATTTCTGCTGGACATAAAGAGATAAAAGATTCCTAATGGGAAGAGGTAATCAGTTTGAGATAGTTTCCTTGGGAGGTAAAAGACTTTGCTGCTGGTGATAGAGCTGGATGGCCATCTGTCATGGATGCTGTTGGAGTGGATTCCTGTACTAGATAAGGGATGAGATTAGATCATTTCCACGATTTCTTCTATCCGTTCCATTCCACAATTCTATAATCTGTATTAATAATAATCCTTGGATGCCTGACTGTCAGACCTGCCCCACTAGGGTCCCCAGGAAGAAAAACCCTCGACTCCATTTTGTAGAAGTGATAGGTTCTTTTACTAAAGTTTTCTGGCTGCAGTAAAGGCAGGCTAGAACTAAGGTTCCCGTGCAAAAGGTTACAAACTTTTCCTCTTTGTGCCAGCTCTCTGATAACAGATAATCAGAGTTGGAAGGGATCTTGTAGGTCATCTAGGCCAACCCCCCACCGAAGCGGAGACCCTATGCCATTTCTGACAGATGGCAGTCCAATCTCTTCTTGAAAATCTCAAGTGATGGCGCTCCCACAACTTCCGAGGGCAAGCTGTTCCATTGGTTGATTGTTCTCACTGTCAGAAAGTTTCTCCTTATTTCCAGGTTAAATCTCTCCTTGTTCAGTTTCCATCCATTTTTCCTTGTTTGGCCTACAGGCACTTTAGAAAATAGCTTGACCCCTTTCTCCCTGTGGCAGCCCCATAAATATTGGAAGGCCACTATCATGTCTCCCCTGGTCTTTCTCTTTACTAGACTAGCCAAGCCCAGTTCCTGCAACTGTTCATTGTATGTTTTCGCCTCCACTCCCCTAATTATCCTGGTTGCTCTTTTCTGTAATTTTTCTAGAGTCTCAACATCTTTATTATAATGTGGTGAACAAAACTGGATGCAGTCCTCTAGGTGTGGTCTTATTAGGCTTTATAGAGTGGTATTAGTACTTCCCTTGATCTTGATTGTATCCCTCTGTTAATACAATTTAGGACTGCATTAGCTTTTTTGGTGGCCGCTGCACACTGCTGGCTCATATTTAGCTGGTTGTCCACTAAGAGTCCAAGATCCCTCTCACAGTTACTGCTATTGAGCCTAGTTTCACCCAATCTATATGTGTACTTTTGGTTTTTCTTGCCTAAATGTCAGACTTTACTTTTCTGTACATTGAATTTCATTTTGTTAGATATGGCCCAGTGTTCTAGTCTGTCAGGATCCATCTGGATCTTGAGCCTATCTTCTTGGGTGTTAGCTATTCCTGCCAGCTTAGAATCATCTCCCCTTGATCAGTTTGTTTTCAGCCAATGGTGAGCTGTATGATGTTTGGAACAATCCACTTTCAAGCTTCTCAAGCTTTCATTCTCAGGCTTCATGGCCTTGAAGACTGTCAAAGGCTGGTTTCTTAAGCCTCATGTATCTGTCCAGCTGTCATCCCCCCTCCCTGTTTCCCACCCATGCCCCATATATATTTATTGCTCACTAGCTCTCTCCCTCCCCCCTAAAGCTGATGGGAGGATGCCAACGAGGCACCAAGCCAAAGATGGCAGAGCTGACACTCACTGTCTTTCATATATGAGAAATCATCAACTAGTTATTGACAGCAGTCCAAAGTTGGGAACTAAAAACAATTTTGTTCAGAAGACTAGCCAGGAAATAGAAAAGAGAGGGACTTCTTGAGCTAGGTTTCAGAAGACAGGACACCTCATTACATTAATTGTCCCAGAAAGGGCAATAAAAGGAGTTGATCTAGAATAAGCTGTATTGTTTTAATTCCTCTATGGAACTTTAGACAGTAGATCTCATCACAAACTAGTTTCAGTACAATATTATTGGTCTTGGAAAGAATATTTTTATACCTGGCTCTTTTTTCTCACCAGTGAAGAATTTTTATCTGATGTGATAATAAAGATTTAACAGAAAACTAATGCTTCTGCTCTGTGATGATTTAAAGCACAAATGTAAAAGTTCACAGGACAGCTGGCAATATCTCTTTTTTTAAAAAAAGAAAAGAAAAAATAAGAGGGGGAGTGATAATGGCCCAATTGACATCTGCTTAATGTCCTCCAAGCAATTCTCCACATCCTACTGTTGCTAGTACATTTCCCCCAGCGGCTCTTCTCAATCATCTCAACAAAGACATTTGGAGAGGAAAGGAAACATTAAAGAGCCCAACATGTTTAATTTAAAAACAGATATACTCCTGCATATTGGCTATAAGAAAGGGCATTTGTGAAAATAATGCTTTATTGCAGGCTTCAATATTTCTGTTGCCAGCATTAGTGGAAAACTTTGCAAAGCTGAGGCTTTTAAAATAAAGTTATGGACTCTTTACTGTCATGTCTCACTGCATTTAGACAATTCTAATAGTTTAAAAATGTCATCAGGTCATGGTTTACTTTGAAATAAATATATGTTGGCTTATAACAGACAGTACCAATAACTCCTTCCGTGCAAGCTAAATGTAACCCAGAACAATCCTCCATCAAGACATATTGTACTCTAGTGTAATTTTCTAATGTTATGTAAATTGCCATCCTGTAAAACACATACAGCCTGAGTATCCATTTTGCATTCCCCAAACTCTGTACTGAAATGTGACAGCAAATCACCATTTCCTTCACTGATTTTCCAGAATTTATACAGAAGTTCAATAACCCCCAATTTTTCCAGTCCTAATTGTTTGTCCCCAAAAGATAAAAAAAATAAATTAGCCTTTGCTTTGGGGATGTAATTAGGTCAAAGATACGTCTTCTGAAGCCATGATCAAATGCAAATAAGCACAATTTGTCTTTCCACCTTTCACTTCCCAAGATTTCAGTAGGATTCCCAAAATCCACTGAAAAGTTGCCACTGAATTATAGTGGCAGGATAAAACTCTTAATAAAGAGTAATCATACTCGTATTACACTTCCATGGATTTAAAACTAAAATAAACCTAGTTTTGTCATATTAATAGTTTCAGTTGCCTCCCCCTGCTTTTAAAGTGCAGTCTCCAGCACTGATACATTACTTCTACAGTGTGACTTACACTTCAGTGTGGTCAGATTGTACGTTGCTGGAAATGTTAAAGTATTCTAGGTAGTATATGAGTTTCTGAAAGAGTTTTGATTAAGTATTTAATGTTAAATACAAAGCGGAAAGCTTAGCAGAGGAAATTTAGTTGGAGAAAATCAGAAAGAAACATCAGTATCATGGAACCAGATTCTTAAGATTGTTCCCAGGACCTTTCAGGAGTCCTATATGATCCAGTCCAGGTTTTATGAGCTGCCAACTGCATGTACCAATCTAACTAAAGCCCATGTCACACTGCACCAACGGAAGGAAAGAGGATGTAAAACGGAGAAAAATGCTTGCCATCCGTTGGTTAACGCGATGCATTCATTCTGTACTCACTGCGTGCGTGATTCATACGTTCTATCAGTCCAGCATCCGTCTACTAAGTTTTCATCCGCTCAAAAGTTTTGAGCTGCACAAAACTTTTTGAGCGGATGAACTTTCTGCCACGTACGATCACATACGGGAAACAAACGTTCTACGTCCGTCGTCATCCGTTACACGTCCGCTGTATCCGTTCGGCATCTGCTGAGCATCTGCGCAACTCGCATCCGTTCCAGTGGAAAATGGAAAGAGGGAGGAAGCGAAACGGACGCGGAACATCTGCGCAGTCATAGCACGGACATCGAAAGGATGTAAGCGGATGCAGCTCGCATATAAAGCATTAAAACGGAAAAAATTAGGACTGGATATATAAGAGACGTGTTGTAAAATACATGGATTAAAATATGAAATAAAAAGATGTTATTTCTGAAAAAAATCTTGAAATATTTAGGAAAAGTGAAGGATGTAATAAAGCTGAATTAAGATGATCTAACATAGTTGTGTACATGGAAAAAAAACCCTATATTTTGAGATGTCTGAATGAATGAAATGACTAAAATAACATTAAAGAATGAATAGATTGTACTAGCACAGACTAAATGTTGAATTGTTGGGACCTTAGAATTCCCTAACATTAGAATTCCCTAGCATTAAAACAGAAAAAACGTTCGTATAGGGGATGTATCTCGGATATATAGGATGTCTGGAGGATGTCTAGAGGATGCAGAAGGACACCTAGCGGAAAACCTATATTTCCTATAAAAAGGGGGAGGAAATCACCTGGATCTCACTTTCAGTCCAGCAGCCCTGGTGTGCAGACCTCTTCAGCCTTGCTCTTGCTGTTGCTCTTCCACAGTATCCAGTCATCTCCACCATCGATCATCGCACACTCCTTTTGGTAGCCGCCATCATTCTACAACAGTGCGAAGCTCTCTTCAGGCTCTTTCACCTGTTCTACGCAAGGAAAGGGAGGCATCCAAGAAGTGTGTGCGTCCAAAGATGGATCGCGAGAAGAGGTGAGTACGGACTGTATGACAAGCAGATGGTGGAGCTGAGGAACGAAGACAGTCGTGCATTCCAGAACTTCATGAGGATGCCACCAGCCATGTTTGATGAAGGTGTGGAGCAGCTGAGACCCAGGTTGACCAAGGAAAACACCAACTTCCGGCCCAGCCTGGACACTGGATTGAAGGTGGCACTGATTCTGTGCCACCTGGCCTCCGGGACCACATACAGGAGCATGCAGTAAGCCTGGAGCGTGCCACACAACACCATCAGCACTGTGGTCAGAGAAGTGGTGCAGGCCATCATCAAAGAATACCTGGAGGAGCTCCTCCAGTGCCCCACCACTGAAGAAGGCTGGAAGAAAGTTGCAGAGCAGTGGTATCAGAAGTGGAACTTCCCCCAGACCATTGGAGCCATAGATGGGAAGCACGTGGCCTGAAAAGTTCCAGCCAACTCAGGGACCACTTATCACAATTACAAGGGCTTCTTCAGCATCATCCTCTTTGCCATGGTCGATGCTGACTACAAGTTCATGTACATCGATGCTTCAGGCAACGGGTCAGCTTCAGATGCCCAGGTATACAACGCCAGTGACCTCAAGGAGGGGCTGGAATGCAACCTCATCATGGGCTTCCCAGATCCAGACCCCCTGCCCAATGACACACAAGATGTGCCCTACTTCATCGTGGGGGATGACGCCTTCTCCCTCAGAACCTACCTCATGAAGCCCTACACTTTCAGATGCCTCACCCGTGAAGAGAGGATCTTCAACTACAGGCTGTCCAGGGCAAGACGGGTGGTGGAGAACGCCTTTGGCATCCTGGCCAACAGGTTCCAGGTACTTCTCACCACCATGCAGCATCGCCCAGAGACCGTGAGGAGGATTGTGGAAGCTTGCTGCATCCTGCACAATCTCATGTGCACCCGCTACCCAGTGTTGCAGAACAGGCTTGTGGACTGCCAACAAGGCAATGGGGACATGGAGCCTGGTGAATGGAGGCAAGGACAAAACCTGATAGACACTGTCGATGTGCCAGGCCCCAACAGAGCTTCACGTGAAGGGAACAAGCAGCGCAACCTCCTGAAAACTCCCCAGCTGGAGCAGTGGAGTGGCAAGGCAGGATGGTAGGTGCTTAATGGATGTTTCCTTGAGGCTGTCGCATCACACTGATGGGATTGTGCCATGTATGTTGAGTGGCCCTGCAATGAACAGGGCATTTAATAAAGAGTTGTCTTTATGTTGAAATGTGATGATGAATGATTAAATTGTTATTGATAATAAAGGGCCATAGGTGTGGCACCTGGGAGGGTGGACCGTACAGTCCCACTATGCTTGCACTGGAGGCTTATCTATCCCACAGCTATTACCCATTCCACAGCTATTACCCATCCCACAGGTATCCCTGCCCATCCCACAGCTATCCTTACCCATCCCGCAAGCATGCAAATGCTTAAACCATTTCTAAAAGTTTCCACCAAGACTTTATTTAGTAAAAGAACTGAACCAAGTGTGTGAAGCAAAGATAACCTTTATTAATAACAAACTGTAGGACTTTATTTAAAAAGCAAAAGGAACCAAGAAAAGTGTCCCATGCAATGATAAAGTCAATCGGTAACAACTCAATCTCTGGCAATGTTCTCAGTCACTCTGAGGCATGTCCATGGTCTCAGGCGTAAAGGGGACAGGGACTGTGGAGGTGGCAGTGGCTGGAGTGCTGGTCTGAGGCACCATTGGGATGCCTGGCCCCGAGAGGACAACAGGAGATGGTGTGTTCAGGAAGCTCTCAGAAAGCTGGCTCAGCCCAGTGAGGTTGAGAGGCCCTTCATCCAGGACCTGGGATGTCAGGCACAGGACCGATGACAGATATTCTGAGGCCGGGCTTGGCTGTGGGGTGGAGGAAGGAGGGCTGTCTGGTCTGCAGGTGAGTAAGGTGAGGCATCTGTGGCATCTGTGGCATCGGTGGTATCAGTGGCATCGGCAGCACCTGTGGTGTGCGATGTACCTGTGCCTGGACTGGGAAGGGCTGCCTGTGCTGCTGGAACTCCTGGTAGCCATAGCCTTGGTAGGTGAGGGGCTGTTCAAAGCCTTGGAAGGGCTGTGACATCACCTGGGGTGGAGGAGCAGACGTGGACTGGGTCAGAGCAGGTTTAGCTGGGCCTGGAGGGTGGTGCAGAAGACCTGTCATCCTCTCCTCGATCACCTGTTACTGGGCTTCAGGCATTTCCATGAGGATCTGGTTCATGTAGGTGAGGAAGGGCTTTCTGTTAGAGGATGGTATGTCGAAGTGTACCAGCTGAGAGAGGAGATCTACGCTCCTCCTGAGGGTGTCCCTGATCTCAGAGAGGACAGTGTGGCTCTGCCCCTCCAGTCTGCTTCTCTGCCTGCTTTCTGTGGAGGTGGAGCTGGGGATGGGTGCGGGTTGGGCTGTGGTGGAAGTGCCATCTCCTTTCTCCCACTGCGTCAGGGGGTCCTCCATGTGCTCCAGCACAGGGAGTGCAGCTGTCGGGGCGGTCTCCGTCATGGGGTGCTCCAAAGATACCTACCTGGACACAGGAGCTGACTCTTGGCCAGAAGAGGACTGGCTCTCTGTGGGCTGCCTGAGAGTGAGGGTTGTCAGAGGGGCTGCTCCTCGGTGGCAGACCTCACCCTCCAGGAAGCTGCACTTTGCCATGACATAGGTGTCCCGGTCAGTGAGCTTGACCGCAGCCTGGCCAGACTTCCTCAGGTGCAACTTCCCATACCAGGTGTGCATGTGCTTCCACCACCCCAGGACAACATCCAAAGTGTAGCCCAGGCTCTCTGCCTTCTCTCTCCAAGCCGCCTGCTTCCGCTTGGTGTCTCGATAGAGCCTGTGTCCCTTCCTCCAGAGGTACTCGTTCTCCCTTAGCCATTTGAGAACCTCCTCCACATGTTTCTCTGCAATGGAGTACTGTCTCCTCTCCCCCTTTTCTCGCGAATGCCTCTTCCTCCCTCTGGCAGGGCCTTCTGGGCCCTCAGCTGCAGGGCTTTGAGGTTCTAGGGGCTGGTGCACCACACCACCACCAGCAGCAGCAGCACCAGCACTAGCACCAGCAGCAGTATCAGCAGAGTAAGCACCAGCAGAAGCACCAGCACCAGGAGCAGTACCAGCAGAGTAAGTACCAGCAGAAGCACCAGCACCAGCAGAGTCAGCACCAGCAGCAGAAGAAGCAGCAGAAGTACAGTCAGCGCCAGGGGGTGGGATGGTGGTCCTGTCCTTCCTGCCAGGGCTGGCAGGAATAGGCACAGGCTTCCCCTTTTTCCCCATGGTTGTTGGCTGAAGATGTGTCTGGCAGCAGGTCTTTCCTCTGAATGTTGACCTGCTTGCGAGCTGCTTCCCTTTATATCCTTGGGGCTGACGCAATGCATCCTCCCCACATGCGCAGTGAATGCTTTGCATCCACTAGGCATCCGCTATGCATCTGCTAGGCATCCATGATGCATCCGCGTCATCCACTCGGCATCCGCTCTGCACCCGCTCCTTCCACTGCACGTCCGCTTCGCTATTCTCCCACGGAAGCCCTGCGGATGTGTCATCCGCTTCCATCCGCTTCCATCCACTAGGCTTCCGTTGAGCATCCGCTTAACATCCTCGCTACGTCCTCCCCACGTCCATTCCTTTCAGTTGTTGTCCGTTCTCTTTTTGCAAATTTGGGGCACTTTTGAGAGCAGATCACAACGGATGGAAAATTTGCTCGTCTGCTGTGTCCTTTTTACATATGTTTTGCATCCATCGGCCGATGTGACTTAGCCTTAAGGAACTATTAATTTATAGCTGCCCAATTCCAAAAAAGGTTGTTTAAATAAGTTTCACTTAGCCTACAAAATTATAATTTGAGTTTGAATCAAGTCTTGCATATTTTTTTTAAAAAAATGCAAATATACTTTTTTGTTTAATTCTGTTCTTCGTTGGGCTAAAGTATTCTAAAAGGGATTATGCAGGCAAACCCAAAATAATTTTTTAGATTATATTCTTGATTAGTTTTTCTAACCTGAACTGCATGTGCCAGTCCATCTGATCATTTCAATAATATTTTGAAGGAGGCCTGTTCTACATGAGAGTTGCTTTCTTGTCCTAATTAGGTATAACTTCTCATAATTCTGTATTCTTAAGAAGAAATATTCTGTATTATCCAATTATCCAAAACTGCAGTTTAAAATGTCCTACAAGAGTTTTTTTTTTAATTCTTTGAAAGGAGAAAGGCACACCTTGAATATAACAGATGGTTTAAATATGGTGATTACAAAATCCTGAAGTCAAAATAATTTAATTACAAAGTCAATACAGTCCTAAGCCTTTAGCATAAAAACAACAGACGGGCTAGTGCAAATGGTCAGGCAATCTTTAACCAGAACTTTACATTAGCTAGTTCAAGACAGTTTTTCTGAAGATCAATGGTTTCTCCCCAATTTCTCTTTGATAACCATCCCTTTTAGATTCTAGTTATCATAGTTAACACAAATGAAGTGTGTCTGACTTAAAACACCTTCTGAGGACTGTATTCAGTTATTGTACAGAAAGACTGTCTTTTCAGATAGCATTTTTCTCAGTTCATCTCATTACTTCCTATTTATACATATTTCTCTTCTTGTGTGTGTGTGTTTAAAAGCAGCCATTGTAATGTCTGAAAAGTTTTATTCCCCTGAAAAAGAGGGTCTAATTTTTCTACTTCAGTTGCAGATTGCTCAAGAGCTTCTCCCACGCTTCTCTTAATGAGTTTTTTAAAACTTACTTTCTATGGTTGGGAATGCCATGGGTGACCACTTCTGCTTTTTTTTTTTTAATTACTCAATTTCCCACCACCCTACAACAAACTCCCCTCCCCTTCACAGCTGTCTTCTCTTCACAACCAGGGGGGGAAATACAAAGAATTGCTCCTGATTTTTCTTTCTATCGGCTTTACAGAAAGTGTGAGTAGCAAAAGAGACCAAGGAAAACTGGAAAAGTAATGATACAGTCAAAGAGAAGACTTTGATCTACATCTATTGGCTGTCTCAGAACTAAATCAACCCTCACCTGTGAACTTTTCATTCCAATTCTCTTCTCCTTCAGAAACTTTCACAAGCAAATATTCTTCCACCAAAGAGAATGGAAACTGTTAGTAAAAAAATAATCATAATAAGGCAGAAGTGTTTTTGGCAACCCAGCCTTAAATTGTTTGATTCCTCCAGTTCTTTTTCCTCCACTGAATTCAGTTGTCAAAGATCCAAATTTTCATGGAAGAATCATGAGCATAGATGTGAGCTGCTTTAGTGTTGCATTTCTGTCTGTTGTTCTGATACAAGTCTCTTTGGCAGTTGCCATCAGCCAGGTAGAAAATAAAACCAAACAAATAGATGATCTTTAAACATCAAGATTGTTTTCTTTTTAAACCTCACGAAAAAGATACAAGGGCCTGCCTGCAGATGTAACTGAAGCTATGGAAATATCTGCTTTTTTCCTTAAGTACTTTCCCCTCCCCAAAATACCCTGAGGGAATGATGATACAGGTCAGGGGTGTCAAACTCGCATCATCACAGTGGCATCACATGATGCATTGGGACTTTGTTCCCCTTCGCTAAACTGGGCATGGGCGTGATCAGGGTGTGATGCATCTGGACTAGGGGCTGTGGGTTTGACAGCCCTGACACAGATTGTCCCAAATGTGCTTTTTCAAAGGCAACTGGACTTTTGGGAAAAAGCACCTTTGTGACAACCATGACCTACCTGTATGACGGAGAATCTCCATAGGTGACATAGATTGCACAGCTAGCAAAGTTTTCTCTTCATCATGTTCCACACTCAAGGCCCGGTCCCACTGGCCAAAGGATGCAAAACGTATGCATAAAGGACACAGCGGACGAGCAAAATTTCGGGGGTGTCTCCATCCATTGTCATCCGCTCCAAAAAGTGGTGAAACTGTGCACAAACAGAACAGAATAGAACGGAAAAGAACGGATGTGGGTAGTATGTAGCGGGGATGTTAAATGGATATTCACAGGAAGCCTAGTGGATGACAGCAGATGGAAGCAGATGACACTTCCGAAGGGGTTCTGGGGGAAAATTTCGAAGCAGACGCATAGCGGAAGGGGAGGATGCATAGTGGATGATGCAGATGCATCACAGATGCCTATAGGAAACAAAGGGGATGCCGCGCGGATGTATATCAGATGCAAAGCGTTCACTGCGCATGCGGGCAGTATGAATTGCGTCAGCTCCACAGATATAAAAGGATGCAGCACGCATGCAGTCAGCATACAGGGGAAAGAAGTGCTGCCAAATACATCTAGCAGGAACACCATGGTTTATCAGTCAGGCAAGAAGAGGAAGCCCCTGCCTACTCGTTCTAGCCCTGACAAGAAGGCCAGAACCAGCATCCTACCCCCTGGCACTGACTCTGAAGCTGCTGCTGCGGCTGTGGTGGACCAGCCCCAAGTCCCTCAAAGCCCTGCTGCTGAAGGTCCTGCTGCTCAAGCCCCTGAAGGCCCTGTTGCTCAAGCTCCTGAAGGGCCTGCTGTTCAAGCCCCTGAAGGCCCCGCTGCTCAAGCCCCTGAAGGCCATGCTGCTCAAGCCCCTGAAGGCCCTGCTGCTCAAGCCCCTGAAGGCCCTGCTGAAGCCCCTGCCAGAGGAAGGAAGAGGCAAGGGAAGCAAAAGGGAGAGAGGAAACAGTACACCGTTTCCGAGGAGCATGAGGATGAAGTGCTGGAATGGCTGAGGGAGAACGAGTACCTCTGGAGAAAGGCCCAGTCCCACTGCACTTATGGATGCAAAGAGGATGTAAAATGTTAAAAAAAGCTTGCCATCCATTGGAAAACGATATGCATCCATTGTGTACTCATTGCAAACGTGTTTCATACGCTCTATCCGTCGAGCATCCATCCACTGCGATTTCATCCATGCAAGAAGTTTTGAGCTGCACAAAACTTTGTGAACGGATGAACTTTCCACTGTGTACGATGTAAATCCGCGAGACAGAGCAACAAAAGTTCTATGTCCGTTTAGCATCTGTTAAACATCCGCTGTATCCTCTCTGCATCCTCTGGGCATCCTTGCAACTCACATCCGCTGCAGCTGAAAACGGAAAGAGGGAGGAAACAAAAGGTATACAGAACATCTATACATCGTTCGTAGCATGGAAATAGAAAGGATGAGCAGTGAACAGTTTGCATCCGATATACATCTGTGCGGCATTCCCTTTCTTTCCTTTAAGCATACGTGATGCATCTGCTTCATCCGCTATGCATCCACTTTGAAATTATCCCCCAGAACCCCTTCGGAGGTGTCATCCGCTTCCATCCATTTTCATCTGCTAGGCTTCCTATGAACATCCGTTTAACATCCCCACTACAAACTACCCATGTCCGTTCTTTTCTGTTCTTTTCCGTTCTGTTTATGCAAATTTTCGCCACTTTTGGGAGCGGATGACAATGAATGGAGCCACCCCCGAAATTTTGCTCATCCGCTGTGTCCTTTATGCATACATTTTGTGTCCGTTGGCCAGTGGGACCCGGCCTGAAAGGGCCACTGACTGTATCGCGACACCAAGAAGAAGCAGGCAGCTTGGAGAGACAAGGCAGAAAGCCTGGGGTACACTGCAGAAGTACTCCTTGGGTGGTAGAAGCACTTGCACACCTGGCATGGCAAACTACACCTCAAGAAATCCAGGCAGGCCGCTGTCAAGCTCACTGACCAGGAGATGTATCATGGACATGTACAGTTTCCTGGAGGGTGAGATCCGCCACTGAGGAGCAGCCCCTCTGAGACCCCTCTCCCTCAGACTGCTCACAGACAGCCAGTCCTCTTTCAGCCAGGAGCCAGCTACCCTGTCCAGGCAGGTGTCTTCAGAGGGCCCCACAGCAGAGACCCCCCCCCAACAACTGCACTCCCCATACCAGCAGACTTGGAGAATCCTGTGGAGGATGACGCCCTGCTGTCACAAATGGAGGAAGAAGAAGCAGCCACCAGAGGCCAAACCACCCCACCCCCAGCTCCAGAGGATGCAGGCAGAGAGGCAGATTGGAGGGCCAGGACCACAGTGTGCTATTGGAGATCAGGGACACAATGAAGGCCAGCACAGAACTTTTCTCTCAACTGGTCCACAGCAACATACCATCATCGGACTGGAACCCCTTCATCACCTACATGAGCCAGACCCTGAGGGACCTGCACGAGGCCCAGTACCAGGTGATGAAGCAGAAGATCACAGCACTTCTGCACAACCCTCAAGGCCCAGCTGAAGCTGCTCCTACCCAGTCCAAGTCTACTCCTCCACCACAGGCGATGTCACAGCCCTTCCATGGCTTTCAACAGACCCTCACCTACCAAGGCTATGACTACCAGGACTTCCCACAGCAGAAGCAGAATTTCCCAGTCCAGGCCCAGGTTCATCGGCACAAACGTCACTCCTCACCCAGCTGCATACCAGACAGCCCCACTACACTCCTCCTTCCTCCACCCCACAGCCAAGCCCGTCAATGGACAATCTGTCATCAGTCTTGGGCCTGACATCTCAAATCCTTGATGAAGGGCCTCTCAACTTTACAGGACTGAGTCAGCTCTCGGATAGCTTCCTGAACACACCATCCCCTGTTGCACCCTCCGGGCCAAGCACCCCAATGGTGCCTCAGACCAGCACTCAAGCCACAGCCACCTCCACAGTCCCTGCCCACTTAACAGCTGAGACTAGGGACATGACTCAGAGTGACTGAGAATAGTGTCAGAGACTGAGTTGTACTTGTTAAGTTTATCTTTGCTTAAGACACTTTACTTGGTTCATTTTGCTTATTTAATAAAGTCATAAAGTTTACCTAAGAAAGTTAAGAAAGGTTATCTTTGCTTAAGACACTTAAGACACTTTACTTGGTTCATTTTGCTTATTTAATAAAGTCATAAAGTTAAGAAAGTTAATAAAGGTTATCTTTGCTGAAGACACTTGGTTCATTTTTTTACCTTAATAAAGTGTTGGGGAAAACTTTTAAAAAATGGTTAAGTCTTTGCATGCTTGTGGGATAGATAAGGATAGCTGTGGGATAGATAAACCTCCAGTGCAAGCATAGTGGGACTGTATGGTCCACCATCCCAGCTGCCACACACATGGAACTTTATTATCAATAACAATTTATTCATTGATCAACACATTTTAAAATAAACAAAGCTCTCTATTAATGCCCTATTCATTGTAGGACCACTCAACATACATGGCGCAATCTCATCAGTGTTATGCGACAGCCTCAAGGAAGCATCCATTAATCATCTATCATCCTGTCTTGCCACTCCACTGCTCCAGCTGGGGAGTTGCACCAGTGTCTCAGGAGGTTGCGCTGCTTCTTCCCTTCATGTGAAGCTCTGTTGGGGCCTTGTCCATCCACAGTGTCTATCAGGTTACGTCCTTGCCTCCATTCACCAGGCTCCATGTCCCCATTCCCTTGTTGACGGTCGACAAGTCTGTTCTGCAACACTGGGTAGAGAGTGCGCATGAGATTGTGCAGGATGCAGCAAGCTTCCACGATGCTCCTCACAGTCTCTGGGTGATGCTGCAAGGTGGTGAGAAGTATCTGGAACCTGTTGGCCAGGATGCCAAAGGCGTTCTCCACCACCTGTCTTGCCCTGGACAGCCTGTAGTTGAAGATCCTCTCTTCACAGGTGAGGTATCTGGAAGTGTACAGCTTCATGAGGTAGGTTCTGAGGGAGAAGGCGTCATCACCAACGATGAAGTAGGGCACATCTTGTGTGTCATTGGGTAGAGGGTTTGGATCTGGAAAACCTGTGATGAGGTTGCGTTCCAGCCCATCCTTGAGATCACTTGCGTTGTATACCTGGCCAACTGAAGCTGACCCGTTGCCTGAAGCATCGATGTAGATGAACTTGTAGTCAGCATCAACCATAGCAAAGAGGATGATACTGAAGAAGCCCTTGTAGTTGTAATAAGTGGACACTGAGTTGGCTGGAGCTTTGCAGGCCAGGTGCTTTCCATCTATGGCTCCAACGGTGTGGAGAAAGTTCCACTTCTGATACCACTCTTCTGCAAGTTTTCTCCAGCCTTGTTCAGTGGTGGGGCACTTGAGGAGCGTCTCCACGTATTCTTCAGTGATGGCCTGCACACTTTGCTGATGGTGTTGTGTGGCACCCTCCACGCATACTGCATGTTTCTGTATGTGGTTCCAGAGGTCAGGTGCCGCAGAGTCAGTGCCACCTTCAGTCCAGGGTCCAGGTTGGTATGGAAGTTGGTGCTAGACTTGATCAACCTGGGTCTCAGACGCTCTATAAGTTCATCAAACATGGCTGGTGGCATCCTCATGAAGTGATCGAATGCATGAGGGTCTTCATTCCTCAGCTCCACCATCAACTGGTCATACAGTCCAAACTCCATTCTTCTCATGATCCATCTTTGGACCCACACAGCTCTTGCACGTCTCCTTCTTCTCCTTCTGTATAAAAGTTGAAACAGTCTGAACAGGTTTTGGTTCTGGTGATGAATGAGCGCAGCTATCATACGGACTGTGTCATGATCCATGGTGGAGAACAATTGTTGATGTTGAAGACCAAGACCAAGGGTGAAGAGGTCTGTACATCACGACTGCTGGACTCATACTGAGATCCAGATGATTTTCTCCCCCTTTTTATAGGAAATATCAGTTGTCTGCTAGGTGTCCTTCTACATACTCTAGACATACTCCAGACATCCTAAATATTCGAGATACAACCCAGATACAAACATTTTGTCCATTTTTAATACTTTATATACAAGATGCATACGCTTACATCCTTTCTATTTCCGTGCTACTAATGCTGTGTAGACGTTCCATGTACCTTTTGTTTCCTCCCTCTTTCTGTTTTCAGCTGCAGTGGATGTGAGTTGAGAGGATGGCCAGAGGATGCAGAGAGGATACAGCAGATGTTTAACGGATGATAATGGACATAGAACGTTTGTTGCCCATATATGTCACGGATGTACATCGTACGCGGCATAAAGTTCATCCGTTCACAAAGTTTTGTGCAGTTCAAAACTTCTTGCGCAGAGGAAATTGCAGTGGATGGATGCTCGACGGATAGAGCGTATGAAACATGTATGCAATTAGTACACAATGGATGGCAAGCTTTTTTTAATGTTTGAAATCCTCTTTGCATCTGTAAGTGCAGTGGGACCGGGCCTTCAGGCACCAAAACAGCTCCTTTAGTAGAGATAAAACCGGGCAAATCAGATAAGATTAAGGATGCTGGCACATGGGTGATTATCCAATTGTTCTTCTCACTGATGTCCAAGCAGCCATGCACAATGCAGATATTTTGGCTTTGATCTCCTTCCCTGCCACTTGTTTGGCTTTTGAGGTCCAGGAGTTCTTTCGGACAAGATCAGATAAAAACATGTGGTTTAAGACAGACAGGATTTGCATGAGCAGACAACATGAGTATTAACCAGACATTCTAGATGGTTGTGCTTGTTCAGGGAGACACACAGAGTTGATTATAGCCTGGCTGCTTCATGCTCTTAGCCACTTCAGAAATGCAGACAAACTGACAATATTTTTCAGTTAGAGGAAAGGTGAGGAGTGATGTTTCTAATTATCAATTTGTCACTTGAATGAATTCCACAGTTCCTGATAAATCCTTTGCCACCATGGGGCTGCTGGTTTGGATTTTGGTAAAGAAGGTAGGTAAATAGCTAGCAAATTCATATATCTGGTTTGTACAAAAAAAAAACAAACCCCAGAAAGCATATATTTTAAGAGGATTTCTAGTGGCTGCTTATGTATAGCTCAAGATTTATATGGGAGCTTTTAGAACTTGGTTTTGTGCAGTTGGAGGCCAGCCAAAATAATTGTGAATGAGTGGATGATAAATATTACTAATAAATTTAGATGGATGACATTGAAATAAAGAATGGATGGGGGAGTCTTTCTGTTTTTTCCATAGCGGATATCTATTTGGCTTGATTATCTCCATAGATATTGTAATAGCTTAGTCTCATAAAAGAGTCTTGGGCAGTTTATTCTTTATCAGAACAAATAAATCTATTTTGTGCTCAAGCCTTTCAGTCCTTCTTCAACATCAAGAGAAATTCCATTTCATATGAAGATAATGGCAGGTAGCTTTTTTTTCAATTACTGAGATTCAGTGGAAGAATCAAGAAAAATCTTACAAAGCCTGCAGCTGCAGAAGTGTAGCTGGGCAAAGCTGTGATGACATTTGCACTGAACCTCCTGTGATAGTTGCAGGCTCCTCATTGAGGAAAGGAAAGATTTCATCCATAGCTGTCAGTCCTTCAAGGTAGACTAGAATAGAAACTGAAGGAACCAGTACTAAAGTTATTTTTATTATACTATTACAGTAACAGGATCTTGCAAATCTGAATATTTTTTCCTCTCCGTCTCTTTTTCTTCATGAAAACAAGGGAGGGTCAAATATGACATGTTTTCTCAAATTACATTTCTACTTTGGCCTTAATTTTTCAAAACTCTAACTATTGTCTTGGTTGTAGCTACCCCTCCTGTTTCTCTTTACTCTATTTCTATAGCAACAGCAATTGCTAGACTTATATACCACTTCACAGTGCTTTACAGCCCTCTCTAAGCGGTTACAGAATCAGCATATGGCCCCCCAAAATCTGAGTCCTTATTTTATCGACCTTAGAAGGATGGAAGGCTGAGTCAACCTTGAGCCTGTGAGATTCGAACTGCTGACAGCTGGCAGTCAGCAGAAGTAGACTGCAGTACTGCACTCTAACCATTGTGCCACCACTGCTCAGTACTATACATAGTATTTGCTTCTTACAGTTTCTAGTCTCATCATTGCTTTATAGTATGGTGGCAGAAATTAAGGGAACTTTGATGTAAGTTTCATTTAAAAAGGAAAACAAGGATGCCCTGCTGTTTTTCTGTATAACGTTTTTGCAGTTTGGCCATTGTTTTTCTAAATTTGCCCAGATATGATGCTTTTGCTGTCTCTTTTTGTGTCTTTCTATGTTCCAGCCTTATTAGCAAGCAAGATACTTGTATACGAAGAGACTGAAAGAATTGCATCTGAGCCTGAGACTTTAGACTTTTTTTTAAATGATCTAAAATCCATACATAAACATTCCCTTATCTAACTATAAGTAAATATATCTAATGGCAGATATATGCAATATATTCTTAGAGGCCACCATTCTTAATATACCATATACAAACATTCTGCATCAGTACAATGATTATAACATTTGCCTGACATATAGAATGTAAAGGCCCTGTCACACTGCCCAACGGATGCAAAACGTTAGTAAAAAGGACACAACGGACGAGAAAAATGTTCCATCCGTTGTTATCCGCTCTCAGAAGGGCCGAAAATTTGCATAACCGGAGCGGATAACACAGAAAGGAACGGATGCGGGGAGGACGCAGGGCGGATGGAAAGCAGATACGGAACGGAAGCCCAGCGGATGGAAGCAGATGGGAGCGGATGGCACATCCGCTAGGCTTCCGGGGGACCTTAGCAAAGCGGACGCGGAACGGATACAGTGGATGCAGAGTGGACGCCAAGCAGATGAAGCGGATGCACAGCGGAAGCCTAGCGGATGCACAGCGGAAGCCTAACGGATGCCTAGCGTTAATTGCGCATGCGGAGAGGATGCATTGCCTAAGCCCCGCAGATATAAGGGAAGCAGCTCAGAAGCAGGTCACCATTCAGAGGAAAAACCTGCTGCCGGACGGATTGACAGCCTTGCCTGCCCTGCCTGCATGCCTGCCTGCAAGCCTTGCTGCAAGCCTTGCTGCCAGCCTCCCTGCCAGCCTTGCTGTCTGCCTGCCGGCCAGCCTTGCTACCAGCCTCCCTACAAGCCTTGTTGGCTGCCTGCCTGCCAGCCTTGCTGCCAGCCAGTCTGCCTGCCAGCTTTGCTGCCTGCCTTCCTGCCAGCCTTGGTTCATGTCTGCCTGCCAGCCTTGGTGCATGCCTGCCTGCCAGCCTTCTTGCCAGCCTTGGTGCTTGCCTCCCTGCCAGCCCCCCTGCCAGCCTTGGTGCCAGCCTTCCTGCAAGCCTTGGTGCCTGCCTACCTGCATGCCTTGGTGCCTGCCTGCCTGCAAGCCTTCCTGCCAGCCTTGGTACATGCCTCCGTGCCAGCCTTCCTGCCAGCCTTGGTTCCTGCCAGCCTCCCTGCCAGCCAACAACCCCACAACCATGCGGAAGCACAGCAAGCCTCAGCCATCTGCTGCCAGCCCTTGCAAGAGGGACAGGGCTACCATCCTGCCCCCTGGCCCTCACTCTGATTCTGCTGGGGCTTCTGCAGCACGGGCTCATTCTTCTGGGGCTGGGGCTTCTGCTGCTTCTGCTTCTGGAGGAGCTGATGACAAGCACTCCAGCACCAGCCACCTCCACAGCACCTGGACCCTTCACCCCTGAGACTGAGCGACCAAGAGGAGTGCCAGAGACTCATTTTTGTTTGATAGCTTCTTGTTAATAAAGTCTATTTTTGATTCACACACTTGCTTCATTTCTTTTTTTAATAAAGTCTTGCTGGAAACTTTTAGAAATGGTTTAAGCCTTGGCATGATTGTGGGATGGGTTAAGATAGCAGTGGGATGGGCAGGGATACCTTTGGGATGGGTAATAGCTGTGGGATAGATAAAACTCCAGTGCAAGCATAGTGGGACTGGATGGTCCACCCTCGCAGTTGCCACACCTATGGCCCTTTATTATCAGTAACAATGTAATCAATCAACCACACATGTCAACATAAACACAACTCTTTATTAAATGCCCTGTTCATTGTAGGCCCACCCAACATACATGGCCCAATCTCATCTGTGTGATGAGACAGGCTGAAGGAAGCATCCATTAATCATCTATCATCCTGTCTTGCCACTCCACTGCTCCAGCTGGGGAGTTGCACCAGTGTTTCAGGAGGTTGCGCTGCTTCTTCGCTTCATGTGAGGCTCTGTTGGGGCCTTGCACATCCTCAGTGTCTATTAGGTTTTGCCCTTGCCTCCATTCCCCAGGCTTCATGTCCCCATTGCCTTGTTGGAGGTCCACGAGCCTGTTCTGCAAGACTGGGTACCGGGTGCGCATGAGATTGTGCAGGATGCAGCAAGCTTCCACAATCCTCCTCACGGTCTCTGGGTGATGCTGCATGGTCTTGAGAAGTACCTGGAACCTGTTGGCCAGGATGCCAAAGGCGTTCTCCACCAACCACCTTGCCCTGGACAGCCTATAGTTGAAGATCTTCTCTTCACCGGTGAGGCATCTGGAAGTGTAGGGCTTCATGAGGTAGATTGTGAGGGAGAAGGCGTCATCCCCCATGATGAAGTAGGGCACATCTTGCGTGTCGTTGGGCAGGGGGTCTGGATCTGGGAAGCCCACGATGAGGTTGCGTTCCAGCCCCTCCTTGAGGTGACTGGCATTGTATACCTGGGCATTTGAAGATGAGCCGTTGCCTGAAGCATCGATGTACATGAACTTGTAGTCAGCATTGACCATGGCGAAGAGGATGATGCTGAAGAAGCCCTTGTAGTTGTGATAAGAGGACTCTGAGTTGGCTGGCGCTTTGCAGGCCACGTGCTTCCCATCTATGGCTCCAACGGTGTGGGGGAAGTTCCATCTATGATACCACTGCTCTGCAACTTTCTTGCATCCTTCTTCAGTGGAGGGGCACTGGAGGAGCTCCTCCTTGTATTCTTCGATTATGGCCTGCACCACTTCTCTGACCACAATGCTGATGGTGTTGTGTGGCACCCTCCATCCGTACTGCATGCTGCTATAGGTAGTCCCTGAGGCCAGGTGGCGCAGAGTGAGTGCCACCTTGAGCCCAGGTTCCAGTCTGGGCCGGAAGTTGGTGTTTACCTTGGTCAACCTGGGTGTCAGCCGCTGCACAACTTCGTCAAACATAGCTGGAGGCATCCTCATGAAGTTCTGGAATGCACGAGTGTCTTCGTTCTTGAGCTCCACCAGCAGCTTGTTGTACAGTCTGTCCTCTGATCTTCTGGTGAACCATCTTCGTACCCAGACGCTTCTTGGACGCCTCTTTTTCTTCCTGTAGTAGAGTTCACAAAGCCTGTAGATGGCTTCGCACTGTTGCAGAAGGATGGTGGCTGCCAGAAGGACTTTGTTACGATCCACAGTGGACATGACTGGATGCTGTAGAAGAGGAAGAGGCAGATGAAGGCTGCAGAGGTCCACACCGCAGGGCTGCTGTTCTGAAAGTGAGATCCAGATGAGTTCCTCCCCCTTTTTATAGGCAGTATAGGTTTTCCCCTAGGTTACCTTTTGCATCCTCTAGGCATCCTCTAGACATCCTTAATATCCGAGATAGGTCCCCTCTGCGAATGTATTTTCCATTTTACATGCTTTGTTTCCATTCTGCATCCGCTAGGCATCCATTCTGCATCCATTCCACGTCCGTTCCACTTCCTCCCTGCGTCCATTTACCGCTGGAGCAGTTGGAGTTGCGCGGATGCGCAGCGGATGCCTAGCGGATATAGCGGATGCGTCACGGATGCGTAACAGATGCCTAGCGGATGCAGAATGGACGAATTGGATACATTTTCCGCTCAAAAGTTTTGAGCAGGTCAAAACTTTCTGAGCAGATGAAACATCAATAAACGGATTCTGGACGGATAGAGAGGAAGCAAAACATATGCAGTGAGTACAGAACAGATGCATCGCGTTAATCAATGGATGGCAAGTGTTTCTCTCCATTTTACATCCTCTTTCCATCCATTGGTGCAGTGTGACAGGGGCTTAACTTTTAAAAATTGTTACTTTTCTTTCTCTGAACTATTTTAAGCCCCTGTCACATAGCGCCAACGGATGCAAAGAGGATGTAAAACGGAGAGAAACGCTTGCCATCCATTGGTTAATGCGATGCTTCCGTTCTGTACACACTGCATCCGTTCTTTATCCTCTCTATCCGTCCAGCATCCGTCTATTGACATTTCATTCGCTCAAAAAGTTTTGAGCTGCACAAAACTTTTTGAGCGGAAAATGTATCCAACGTGTCCGTTCTGCATCCACTACACATACAGGGAACATCCGTTCTACATTCGTTGTCATCCGTTATGCATCCACTATATCTGCTAGGCATCCGCTGTGCATCCGCACAACTTGCATCCGCTCCAGCGGAAAATGGACAAAGGGAGGCAGCGAAACGAATGCGGAACGGGCACGCAGCGTTAGTGGCATGGACGGAGAAAGGATGAAACTCGATGCAGCTCGCATACAAAGCATTAAAACAGAAAAACATTCGCATAGGGGATGTATCTCGGATATTTAGGATGTCTGCAGGATGTCTAGAGGATGCAAAAGTACACCTAGCGGAAAACCTAAATTTCCTATAAAAAGGGGGAGGAACTCACCTGGATCTCACTTTCAGTCTAGCAGCCCTGTGGTGCAGACCTCTTCAGCCTTCATCTTGCTCTTGCTCTTCCACAGCATCCAGTCATCTCCACCATGAATTGTCATACACTCCTTTTGGTAGCCACCATCGTTCTACAAGAGTGCGAAGCCCTCTACAGGCTCTTTCACCTGTTCTACGCAAAGAAAAGGAGGCGGCCAAGAAGTATCTGGGTCCAAAGATGGATCGCCAGAAGAGCAAAGTACGGCCTGTATAACAAGCTGATGGTGGAGCTGAGGAAAGAAGACCCTTGTGCATTCCAGAACTTCATGAGAATGCCACCAGCCATTTTTTGATGAAGTTGTGGGGCCGCTGAGACCCAGGTTGATCAAGCAGAGCACCAACTTCCGGCCCAGCCTGGACCCTGGATTGAAGGTGGCACTGACTCTGCAGCAGCTGGCCTCCAGGACCACATACAGGAGCATGCAGTATGGCTGGAGGGTGCCACACAACACCATCAGTATTTTTTTTTTTTTAAGAATTTTATTAATTTTCTACAAACAGACATAACATACAAAACATTAAAAACATCTACTCTCATATATACTTCCGGTGTGTCGGTTGGTTCATCAGTTTTGTGCATTCATTTTATAGTCTCAATTACAGTTATATTACATAACCACTCATATTGTCAATCCATATCCTAATATTACCAAAAAAAATTAAAATAAAGTCTTTTTCTGACTATACTTTTAATCATTCATGCTTTGTGAGATAACAATACTTCAAACATTTTATTCTATAACAAATCATATAGTCATAACAAATCAATCCTAAAAACCCTTCATAGATATAATACTAATGCTCTATTATTGTATTTTATCATCTAACCATTGATAAAAAAGATCCCAAATTTCAT
Source organism: Laticauda colubrina (assembly GCA_015471245.1). Taxonomy (NCBI): domain Eukaryota; kingdom Metazoa; phylum Chordata; class Lepidosauria; order Squamata; family Elapidae; genus Laticauda; species Laticauda colubrina. Next base: position 64,330,938 of record BLBF01000007.1, on the reverse strand, counting down.
AAAATTGTTTATGTTCTTGCTCTCTAATTTCAAATGTCAATCTACTCATCTCAGCACATTCCAATATTTTCTTAATAATTTCTTCCTGCAATGGTATTTTCTCATTCTTCCAATTTTTAGCAAATACAATCCTAGCCGCTGTTAATACATTTACAATCAAATATTTCAAGTCTTTATTATATATATCAGGTAAGATTCCCAATAAAAAGATCTCTGGTTTCAAGTCTATGTGTTTTTTTGTCATTTTTTCCAACCACATGAATTTTAGTCCAGTATTTTCTGGCATCCTCACAAGTCCACCACATATGATAATATGAGCCAGGTATCTGATGACATTTCCAACATTTTTCAGATTTGTTCTTGAACATTCTTGCTATTCTTGTCGGGGGGAAGTGCCACCTGTAAAACATCTTATACAAATTTTCTTTATATGCTATTGACATTGTCATTTTATAATTTTGAGACCACAATTTTTGCCATTGCTCTAAATCAATCCCATATCCAAAATTCTTCCCCCAAGCAATCATAGTTTCTTTAACTTGTTCTTCCTCTAGCTTAATTCCCAATAAATAATCATATAATTTTTTAATCACTTTCTCATCAGTACCCATCAATATCTTATCTAAATCAGTCTGTTTGTCATAAAATCCTTCCATTTTAAAATCTTCAACATATCTTGAGTGTATTTGCACATATGAAAACCAATTCATCCTTATACCTTGTTCCTCTAAGTTTTGGATCGATTTAAGTCCACCCTTTTCATCCAACAGTTCCCCATATCTAACTGTTTGTTCCTTTTTATAGATCATAGGATAGGAAAATGCTTCAATAGTCGATAACCAAACTGGAATTTTCAGGTAACATTGTTTTTTTATCTTCTCCCAATTTAACCACAAAGACTCCCGTATATAATGTCTTCTGAAATACCCCTGTGTTTTAGTTCCCTTGTACCATAAAAAAGCATGCCAGCCCAACAGTAAATCATGTCCTTCTAATATCAACAATCTATGCTTTCTTAATGTTATCCATTCTTTGACCCACATCAAACTTGCAGCTTGATAATACAGTTCCCAATTAGGCAGGCCAAAACCTCCTCTAATTCTAGCATCTTGCAAAAGCTTTAACTTTATTCTCGCTCTTTTACCTTGCCATATAAACTTCAACATGATTTTATTTAAATCTTCAAAGTAGTCTTTTCCAAGTCTAATTGGTATTGTTTGAAAGAGAAATAAAATTCTAGGTAAAATATTCATCTTAATTGTTGAAATTCTCCCTATTAATGACAATTGTAAATTTTCCCATTTCTTCAAATCTGTAATTATCTGTTGTTTGAGTTTAATATAATTATTCTCTTTTAATGTGCTACATCTTGCTGTCAAATATATCCCCAGATACTTAACCTTATTTGTAACTTGGATTTTCAAAAGATCTGTCAGTTCTTCTCTTTGTCTCAATAACATGTTTTTTGTCAAAATCTTTGTTTTATCTTTATTTATTTTCAAGCCAGCCATCTCACCATATGTCTCTATCTTTTCCAATAATTTTGGAGCGGTTTCTAACGGGTCTTCCAGAATAAAAGCTAAATCGTCAGCAAAAGCTTGTAGTTTAAATTCTTCCTTTTTAATTTTCATTCCTTTTATACTTTTGTCATCTCTAATATTTCTATTCAACACTTCCAAAGTCAATACGAATAACAAAGGAGATAGGGGACATCCTTGTCTTGTGCCTCTTCTTATATTAATAAGATCTGTAAACTCTCCCTCCACCATTACCTTTGCTGTCTGTTTATTATATATGGTTTCTATTGCTTGAATAAATTTTCTGGCAAAACCCATCTGTTCCAATAATAATAACATAAATCTCCAGTTCACGTTGTCAAATGCTTTTTGAGCATCTAGGAATATCAAAGCCATTTGTTTCTCAGGATGAGCCTCATAATATTCCAAAGTATCCAAAATTACTCTCATATTGTCTCTAATTTGTCTCTTTGGCAGAAATCCATTTTGATCTGGATGGATAAAATTATTTAAATATTTTTTCAGTCTTTCTGCTAAAATTGAAGCAAAGATTTTATAATCTGCATTCAATAAGGAAATAGGTCTATAATTCTTAATTTGCAACGGGTCAGCCTCTTCTTTTAAAATAAGTGTAACATAAGCCTCTGACCATGTTTTGGGTGTCATCTTCTTTAACATAACTTCATTCATAACTTCTAACAATGGGATGTTCAATGGTTCTTGAAATTTTTTATAGAATTCTGCCGGAAGTCCATCTGGACCTGGTGCTTTCCCATTATTTTGTCTCTTAAATGCTTCATTTAATTCCATCATTGTTATATTGCTTTCTAACATTTCTTCAGTCTCTTTAGGTATCTTCGGTAAGTTAACATTCTGTAAATACTGTTTAATTTTTTCCTCATCAATATTCTCTTGTTTATATAGTTGTCCATAGAAATCTCAAATAATTTCCTTTTTCTCCTTATTACCACAACAAACTTGACCTTGATTCTATTAATTCCATTTTATGCTTAATTACATCCAGTTTCAATTTAATATCTTTTTTCTGTGGCATTTTCTGTAGTTCTTTTTCAAGTCTTTTATATTCATCTTCCAGGATCTTGGAGGTTTGTCTTTTCCTAATATTCTTTTTTCTTGTATAATCTATTATCAAACCTCTAGCATATGCCTTCATTGTATCCCAAACATTCTATATTGAAGTATCTTCTTTTTTGTTTTCTTTAAAGAAAAAAACCAATTCCTTCTCCATCCATTGTATAAAGTCTTTCTCCTTTAAAATAGTATTGTTTAATGTCCATCTCGATCTATTTTTTTTGTCCCTTCCATTTAATTGTCATTGGACTATGGTCTGCCCAAGTACTCATTTCAATACTTGTTTCTTGAATAATGGATATTAATTCTGTTGAGATCCAAATCATATCTAATCTGGACCATGATAAATGTCTATTAGAGTAAAAAGTATATTGTTTAGCTTTAACGTTTCTTTCCCTCCAAATATCTTTTAAAGTTAATTCATCTGTCATTTTAAAAAAAGATTTAGGGAGAACCTTTCTATTTTGTTTTGTTGTTGTTGTTATATAGTCCAATTTATTGTCCACAATTCCATTAAAGTCTCCCATCATAATTATGTTAACATAGTCCAATCTAATTATTTCCATATGTAGTTTTTTATAAAACTCTTCTTGTTTATCATTCGGGGCATAAATTGCAATCAAGAGTATTTTTTTATTATTGTCCATTATTTCCACCATTAATACTCTTCCATCTTCATCCGTATAAATCAGTTTTGCTGGGATATCCTCTTTAATGTAGAGAACCACTCCCCTTTTCTTACATTGAATCAAAGAAGTAAATATTTTCCCTAATTTTGGCTGTACTAACAATTGCTCATGTTGTTTTTTAATATGAACTTCTTGTAAACAAATTATATCAAATTTTAATTTCTCTAATTTATGAAAGGTTTTTCTTCTTTTAACAGCTGAATTAAGTCCATTTATATTCATTGTAATCAGTTTTTTTTCTTCCATGATTATGCTTTATATTTAGGTCTAACAGCTCTCGTAGTTCTCACTTCACGTTGTTCTTTACTGTCTACCTGTCCACCTACAACTCCTTTCTCTTTTTCAATCTCCAGTTGTTCCTCCTGAAGCTCAATTAATGAGACCTCTTTCTCTGCCTCCTCTTTTCTTCTTCCAAAAAATTCTGCGTAGAAAAGTTCTGCTTTTTCAATCGAATCAATTCTATGTCTCTGTTCTTGCCACGTAAAGATTAGTCCTTCTGGTATCAGCCATCTATAGTTCACTTCATTTTCTAATAGTATTTTGGTCAGAAATCGGTATTCTCTTCTCATCTCTCTCACTCTTCTAGGTATTTGTTTTAAAACCACAATCTCTTTACCTTTATATTTCAATGTTTTCTCTCTTACCACTTGCAATATCTGTGTTTTGATGGATTTTTTGGTAAATCTGATATGAACTTCCTTTGGTAGTTTATTTCTCATCGCATATCTTGTATAAACTCGATATATCTCATCTACTCCATCCATCATCTTTTCCTCTGTAATTTCCAGAAGGTCTGCCAGCATTTCTATCATTATCGCAGTCAAATTTTCTCCTTTTTCCTCTTCTATATTTTGGAATCTAAGATAAAATTCTGACCTTTCCATCTCCCACCTCAACATCCCATTTTTTTCTTGTTCTACCACTGTTAATCTAGTGTCAATATTTCCAATCTTCTCCTCTCTTTGTTTTCCTTCTTCCTCAATTTTTTGGAATCTCTCCTCATACTTCCCCATCATTTGTTTAATATTTTCATCAGATTTCTCTATTCTTTGATCCATAGCATCTATTTTTATCTTAATATCTTGAATTCCTTGCATAATCATCTGTAAATTTACTTTTTCTTGTTCTTTATCTTGCTTCAACATTGTCTGAAGTAAATGTTGTCCTTCAGATGGTGGGGAAGCAGAGGTAGAAACAGAAATGCCAAATGATTTTGGTTTCCTGCTCATTTTAATGCTTCCAAAGCTTCAGGTTCTCTTTGACTTTCAATCCAGCTAATATAGTAACCAAATATAGTCCAAAAAAATAAAAATAAAAAATCCAATAGTAAAAAGCCCAAAACCAAAGAAAAAAAAGGGGAAAAGGAAAAGGAAAGATCTTCAGGTTCTTCTAGACCCTAGTCAAATTGAAGTAATCCACCATAAAAAAAAAAATAGAAGAAGATAATAATAATAATAATAATAATAATAATAATAATAATAATAATAATGATAATAATAATAATAATAATAATAATAATCAAAAAAAAAAACAAGGTGGTAGATGGAAGAAGCAAAGAAGCATGAAAAAAAAGAAAGAGCTCTAAGGCTTTCCCTTTAAAATAAAAAGCAAAAATACTAGAGTTAAAATTAACAAAAAGTCTGGCGAGTAGGAATTTCAGAGGTATATATATATATATATGCACTGTACACTGCACTTTATTTCCTTATCCAAGGCTCTTATTATGACTGTCTTCTCCAGCAGCTTCAAAGCCAAGCCTCAAGTGTTGAAATATTGATAAGAGTCCAAGAAAGCACCTGTAATAATATTTTACTGCGTTCTCCCTCTATCTTATCACATTAAAATGTCCTTGAAAAGGAGTGCTTTTCTCCCCAATTCAAATAAAATATTTTCAAGCCTCTAGTTGGCAGTGTTGCAACATCTCTTACTACTCTTTCCCACCCCAGCCAGAAAAAAAAATATTTTTAAAAAACTCAAACAAGAAGAAAAAAAAGATAATCAAAGGGAGCCTCTATCCTAAAAAGAAAATTGAATAAAAATAAAAATAAAAATAAAAATCAAGAGAAGCATAAAAATATATATAAGAGAAAATTCAATCCGGTTACCTACAAAATCACATTAAAGTCCTCAGAAAAAAAAAATAAGGAAAGAATCCAAGTCTCAACTTGACATCACTTAAACGCCGCTCAGCCAAGTTTCAGTCAAACAAAAATAAAGTCACAGATTTCTTCTTTGTTCAGGATGTCCTTTCAAGTCTCAATCAATTTACTATACAAAAGGAATTTCTCACCCAACCGATACACGCTCATTTAAATCACTTTCTTTCCGGAGCTGTCCCGACTTCAGCAGCTTTGGAGGCTGCCTTTCCGCTGCCAGCAAAAGGGCTTCTCCCGGATCAAACCAGAGATTTTGCGATATCTCTGGGATCCTGGGACTGTGCCCTTCACAATCCCCGTCTCTACGGGACGGTTTAGGTCCGTTAGGACCGACCAGGGGCGAAAATATCAGCTGCGATCTCAGAGCCCCGAGATCGCAGCTGTAACACCGAGACGAAGCTCTGCCTTCCCACAACACCATCAGTATTGTGGTCAGAGAAGTGGTGCAGGCCATCATCGAAGAATACGTGGAGGAGCTCCTCCAGTGCCCCTCCACTGAAGAAGGCTGGAAGAAAGTTGCAGAGCAGTGGTATCAGAAGTGGAACTTCCCCCACACCGTTGGAGTCATAAATGGCAAGCACGTGGCCTGCAAAACTCCAGCCAACTCAGGGTCCACTTATTTCAACTACAAGGGCTTCTTCAGCATCATCCTCTTCGCCATGGTTGATGCTGACTACAAGTTCATGTACATCGATGCTTCAGGCAACGGGTCAGCTTCAGATGCCCAGGTATACAATGCCAGTCACCTCAAGGAGGGGCTGGAACGCAACCTCATCATGGGCTTCCCAGATCCAGAACCCCTGCCCAATGACACACAAGATGTGCCCTACTTCATCGTGGGGGATGATGCCTTCTCCCTCAGAACCTACCTCATGAAGCCCTACACTTCTAGATGCCTCACCCATGAAGAGAGGATCTTCAACTACAGGCTGTCCAGGGCAAGGCGGGTGGTGGAGAACGCCTTTGGCATCCTGGCCAACAGGTTCCAGGTACTTCTCACCACCATGCAGCATCACCCAGAGACTGTGAGGAGCATCGTGGAAGCTTGCTGCATCCTGCACAATCTCATGCGCACCCGCTACCCAGTCTTGCAGAACAGGCTTGTGGACCATCAACAAGGCAATGGGGACATGGAGCCTGGTGAATGGAGGCAAGGGCGAAACCTGATAGATACTCTGGATGTGCAAGGCCCCAACAGAGCTTCACTTGAAGGGAAGAAGCAGCGCAACCTCCTGAAACACTGGTGCAACTCCCCAGCTGGAGCAGTGGAGTGGCAAGACAGGATGATAGATCCTTAATGGATGCTTCCTTCAGCCTGTCTCATCACACTGATGAGATTGTGCCATGTATGTTGAGTGTCCCTACAATGAACAGGGCATTTAATAAAGAGTTGTGTTTATGTTGAAATTTGTGGATCAATGATTACATTGTTATTGATAATAAAGGGCCAAAGGTGTGGCAACTGGGAGGGTGGACCATACAGTCCCACTATGCTTGCACTGGAGGCTTATCTATCCCAAAGCTATTACCCATCCCAAAGGTATCCCTGCCCATCCCACAGCTATTACCCATCCCAAAGGTATCCCTGCCCATCCCACAGCTATCCTTACCCATCCCATTTCTAAAAGTTTCCACCAAGACTTTATTTAATAAAATAAATGAACCAAGTGTGTGAAGCAAAGATAATCTTTCTTAATAAAAAGCTGTAAAAGCAAAATGACCGAAATGTCCCAAGCAAAGATAAAGTCAACAGGTAGCCACCCAGTCTCTGGCACTGTTCTCAGTCACTCTGAGGCGTGCCCATATTCTCAGGGGTGAAGGGTCCAGGTGCTGTGGAGGTGGCTGCTGCTGGAGTGCTGATCTGAGGCGCCATTGGGGTGTCTGGCCCTGAGAGGACAACAGGGGATGGTGTGTGGAGGAAGCTCTCAGAGAGCTGGCTCAGTCCTGTGATGTTGAGAGCCCCTTCTTCCAGGACATGGGGTGTCAGCCCCAATACTGATGACAGATGTTCTGAGGCCGGGCTTGGCTGTGGGGTGGAGGAAGGAGGAGTGTAGTGGGGCTGTCTGGTCTGCAGCTGAGTGTGGTGAGGTGTGGGTGGCATCTGTGGCGTGGGTGGCATCTGTGGCGTGGGTGGCATCGGTGGCACCGGTGGCATCGGTGGCACCGGTGGCGTACGATGTACCTGTGCCTGGACTAGGAAGTGCTGCCTTTGCTGCTGGAGCTCCTGGTAGCCATAGGTGAGGCTACTACTTTGGTAGGTGAGGGCCTGTGGAAAGCCTTGGAAGGTCAGTGACATCACCTGGGGTGGAGGAGCAGACCTGGACTGGGTGGGAGCAGGTTCATCTTGGTCTGGAGGGTTGTGAAGAAGACCCGTGATCTTGTCCTTTATCACCTGGTACTGTGATTTGGACATGTCCATGAGGGTCTGCTTGACGTAGGTGAGGAAGGACTTGCAGTTGGAGGATAGTATATCGGTGTGTACCAGCTGAGAGAGGAGATATATGCTGCTTCTGATGGTGTTCCTGATCTCCAGCAGGACAGTGTGGCTCTTTCCCTCCAGTCTGCCTCTCTGCCTGCTTTCTGTGGAGGTGGAGCTGGGGGTGGATGTTGGTTGGTCTCTGGTGGAAGTGCCCTCTCCTTGCTCCCATTGCATCAGGGGATCTTCCACGCACTCTGCCATGGGGAGTGCAGCTGTCGGGGGGGTCTCCATCGTGGCACGCTCCACAGATACCTGCCTGGACACAGGAGCTGACTCTTGGCCAGAAGAGGACTGGCTCTCTGTGGGCTGCCTGAGAAAGAGGGTTGTCAGAGGGGCTGTTCCTCTGTGGCGGATCTCTTGAGATTTCTTGAGGTGCAGCTTCCCATACCAGGTGTTTCTTCCCGTACCAGGTACTTCCACCAGCCGAGGAGCACCTCTGAAGTGTAACCCAGGCTCTCCGCCTTCTCTCTCCAAGCAGCCTGCTTCCTTTTGGTGTCTCGACAGAGCCTGTGTCCCTTCCGCCAAAGATACTTGTTCTCCCTCAGCCATTCCAGCACCTCATCCTCATGTTCCTCTTCGATGGAGTATTGCCTCCTCTCCCATTCTCATTCTCGCGTATGCCTCTTCCTCCCTCTGGCAGGGCCATCTGGGCCTTCATCAGAGGGGCTTCGAGGTTGTAGGGGCTGCCCCACCACACCACCACCACCAGCAGCAGCGGCAACAACAGTAGCAGCAAAAGCAGGACCAGCAGCACCAGCAGGACCAGCAGCACCAGCAGGACCAGGATCAGCAGCAGCAGAGTAAGCACCAGCAGCACCAGCAGCACCAGCAGGATCAGGATCAGCAGCAGCAGAGTAAGCACCAGCAGCACCAGCAGCACCAGCAGCACCAGGAGCACCAGCAGGACCAGAAGGACCAGGAGCACCAGCAGGATCAGGAGCACCAGGAGCACCAGCAGGACCAGCAGGACCAGGAGCAGCGCCAGAAGAGTAAGCACCAGCAGAAGCACCAGCACCAGTATCAGCGCCAGCAGAGTAAGCACTAGCAGAAGCACCAGCACCAGGAGCAGCGCCAACAGAGTGAGCCCCAGCAGAAGCCCCAGCACCAGGAGCAGTGCCAGCAGAAGCTCCAGCACCAGAAGAGTCAGCCTGAGAAGCAGAAGCCCCAACAGAAGCAGAGTCAGGGCCAGGGGGTGGGATGTTGGCCCTGTCCTTCTTGCCAGGGCTGGCAGCAGATGGCAGAGGCTTTCTCTTCTTCCCCATGGTTGTTGGGTAGCTGGCTGGAGCTGTGTCTGGCAGCAGGTCTTTCCTCTGAATGTTGACCTGCTTGTGAGCTGCATCCCTTTATATACATGGGGCTGACGCTATGCATCCTCCCCGCATGCGCAGTGAATGTTTTGCATCCACTAGGCTTCCGCTTTGCATCCACTAGGCATCCGCTTTGCATCCACTAGGCATCCGCTAGGCATCCGCTAGGCATCCGCTAAGCCTCCGCTAGGCCTCCGCTTCATCCACTCTGCATCTGCTCTGCATCCGTTCCTTCCATTGTGCGTCCGCTTCGCTGTGCTCCCCCGGAAGCCCCACGGATGTGCCATCCGCTTCCATCTGCTTCCATCCGCTAATCTTCCGTGGAGCATCTGCTTTCCATCCTCGCTACGTCCTCTCCCCATCCGTTCCTTTTCGTTGTTGTCCGCTCTGCTTATGCAAATTGGGGGCACTTTTGAGAGCGGATAACAACGGATGGAACATTTTCTTGTCCGCTGTGTCCTTTTTACATTCGTTTTGCATCTGTCGGCCTATGTGACAGGGCCTTTAACTTTTAAAAATTGTTACTTTTCTTTCTCTGAACTATTTATTTTTTGACTTGGCTTTTTTTTTTTAAAGAAAAAGTCAACTGGAGAAATGAAGAAACAGTGCATCCATCCATTTATTTATTTTTATAAAGCTTCTGAAAAAGTGGATAGCTGAGGAAAAGGAATATAGTAGTTTAAAAAAGAGAAAGAAGCAAATTTTGGGTTTAAAATCAGCAATATTCTACATGCTAAGCAAAATTTATAATCGCTACACATTAAGAACCCATTTGGTATAGTGGTTAAGATGCTGGCCTAGAAACCAGCAGACTGAGTTCTAGTTTTACCTTAGGCATGTGAAAAAAAAAGCTGATTGATTACTCTCTTTCAGCTCAACTCATCTGACAGGGTTGCTGTTGTGTGCAAAATGCAAGAAGGAAGGAGTATTGATATGTTCACTGTCTTGATTGATGTATAAAGTACTAAAGGCAGAATAAAAATATAAAACATACATTAATTTGCAACACCGGTGCTTAGATTAGTTGTAGAAGTTATAGAATGACAACCCATTGATTCAGTTGAGGGAGCATTCCTGAATCTGTGAAGCAGCCAATCAAAATATAGAGTTGGTCTAGAACAAAATAATTCGTTGTAAGTGAATAGGACAGCAACTTTTGAAGGAGAAAAATTTTATTTATTTTGAAACTGTTGTAGGAATGTGCACCATGACATTGCTTTTGTAGTAGGTGAGAAGTATCTGTAGGAAACATTGTTCAGTCAAGCCATTCCAAAATTGAGATGGTGTCAGAGGTTGTACTCTGCAGGTTCTGACCAGTTCTGGAGAACTGACAGCGGAATTTTTGAGTAGTTCAGAGAACTGGTAGCAGAATTTTGACTGCCCTGCCCCATCTATTTTCTGCCTCCCGAGTCCCAGCTGGGTCTTCTTTTGTTGCCCTGCACAAGAGAAAGGAGTTGGAAAGCAGGTTAGTGGGGTGGGGAGAGAATGGGGATTTTGCAATATCCTTCCCCTGCCATGCCCATTAAGCCATGCCACATACCCCCAAGCCATGCCCACAGAACCAAAAGTTAAAAATATTGAACCCCATTACTGGATGGGGTAGTGCACTTTTATACACTGTCTTGAATTGCTTAGTGATTGGGTGGCTTTAGAAATAAAATGAATATATTTTTTAAAAAAGAAAAATCCATTGAGGAATTCTTTTCTGGATTCTCTTTGGAAGAGTACATTCCCCACCTAGAACAACTAATTTTAAATTCAATCTTGTACAACTTAACCCTCTGAAATTTGGTTCAGTTCAGTTTTCAGAGTTATTCCAGTGATAAGGGCTCTTATATATATATTTCCCCCCAAATTTATGTTGGGTTGGAAGGTATGAATATAATATTAACATAAAATAGAATCAATGCATATTCTGCATTTCAATTTAATAGGTATTTATTTCTATACAGTTGCTTGGCCACTGTTCTGCACATATGAGTTTTGTGTTATTTTTTTTTCTTTTTTACCCTCTGATCCAATGAGGAGGTTCTCGTGCAAAGATATACAGCACACAATGAATACAAAAAAGCTCTCAAAATCAATCTCTTTTTAAAAGCAGAATCTAACTATGTATCTGTCTTTTCTATAGCAACCAGAGCACCAGGGCAGTCTGAACATGTGGCCTTTTATTTGATCAAGGATAATAATCAACTAAGCTGAGAGGACAGGAAGCAGATCTCCTTGTGCCAATAGTTTAGTAGAATAAGTCCTTTTGTTATATTCAGTTGTCTCTTGCAGGGTTATTCTAAAATACTACTGTATTTGTGAAATACCTGGCATTTTATATGCTTAATATATAACAGTTTGTGAAATAATGTTATATATCCTAGTGTCTGTATTTTAGATTAAATACTATATTTAATCCAAATAATTATATTCTGTTCTATGCTTCTTCTGAGATTTAACCATTGTTGTGTCACTTGTATATTTGATAACTAGTAAATATCTTATATCAGGCTGGGGAAAACTGAAATGGCTGTGGAAAACATGAAATGAAACATTGTGGAAACTGAAATGTATTAATATACAGCTCAGAATGAGCATAAACGTGTTCTTAATATATTTTGTGCATCTTTGCAATTTTGCAATTTCTAAGGTGTGGTAAATGTACCACAATTACAAGCAAGATCAGTATGCAAAGTTGGTATTTTCTTTATCACATGAAAGAGAGGCTGAACCAATTAAAGAATGGCAAAAGGACAAATGAGGTTGTGACTCAATTAATACTTGAAATGAGATTTTTAATCATAAGATTAAACAATATAAATTTAGTTTTGGGGGTTTGAAAAACTGGCCTTGTAAACATTTATGTAGGAGGTAGAACACATAGATTTGACAACCTGGCAAACAGAATTGCAAATTCTACAACTCAAATAAATAAAAAGAATATACGTCTATTAACTAGTGCTTCTTTGGTTTTACAAAATTGAAAGTATATACAAGACAAAAGAGTACTGCTTTTAATAAATAAGAGAAGTGGCTTTTAAAACACAATGCACAAGTATATTCATTTTACTTGTTCAGAGGTTGGGGAATATGGATTGAGTGGTAAAGCACATAAGCTTCATGAAGTTTTAAATTTTGAAAAAAGAAAAGAAGACAACTTGCCATTGAATATTCTGTAGAACAATATCCACAGCAATGCAAGTCTCTTGGCATACAATCTTCTTAAAGGTGCTTAGAAATAGTAGAAAAATACTAACCCTCCATAGAAATCTGAGAAATTCCTAAATTCTGCCATAAAATTATTTTATAGACAGAAACAAAAGTTCAAATTGAAAACTGAATTTGATTGTCAAATTCACTCAGGTAAATATTCATAACAATAATTTTGTTGTGTGTTAAGTGATAATAAGATGACTTTATTGTAAAAATGTAGGTTCTACTGTTAGGTAGGTTGTACTGCTAATGTCAAATTAATGAAGCTCCTACACCAATATGTTGGCACTTTTAAAAATATTGTGTGTCTTTACAACAATAAAAGTGTTGGGTAAATAATAGTGGAGAGCTATTGATATCAAAATCATATCTTCTACTGCAAAGTCCATTCAAAGCAATGCCTGATGAAGTATCCAGAAAGAAATTCAATCTGTTTTGAATCTTTTTGACAAAGGTATCCTGGTCAAGAGAGGAAGTGAATCATCCTGACTAAGAGAGGAAGTGAAAAGGAGCAAAATGTGGGATAACAATAAAATGAAATCATGAAATCACAGTGAACTACACATATTTTGATCAGAAGGTCTGTCTAACAAGGAAAGTTCTAAAAATCAACAGATTGGGAGAACTACAGTTGCCATCTCTATAACAACCATAGATTATAAAATATTAGAATCATGTAACATAAAATAAAGTACACATAGGTAGTTACCCAGGATCCTTACATCATCACATCATCACCATACATCACCATCATGGTTATTACGATTTTGCCTATTTGTAATTAATTATTACGATAGTTTTCTTAGAAATAATTTTTTGGAAGTGGTTCACCACTGCCCTTTCCTTAAGGCATGACATGGGGAGAACTGATGAAACAAGGTAATTCAGGCCTAACTGATAGGATGGGAAAGAGGTGGTATTCAGCAGGTTCTGACCAGTTCTAGAGAACCAGTCGTGGAAATTTTGAGTAGTTTGGAGAACTGGCAAATACTACCTCTGACTGGCCCCACCCCCATCTATTCTCTGCCTCCTGAGTCCAGCTAATCGGCTGGGTCTTCTTTTGTTGCTCTGCACAGGAAAACAGAGCTGGAAAGCAGGTTAATGGGGTGGGGAGGTAATGGGATTTTGCAGTAACTTTCCCCCAGGAGTGTGGTGGAAATGGAGATTTTGCAGTATCCTTCCCGTCATGCCCACCAAGCTGTGCCCACCAAGCCACACCCACAGAACCAGTAAGAAAAACTTTTGAATCCCACCACTGCATGGGAAGAAGGGCAACGTTGTGCTTGGGAGCAAAAATCATAAAATATGCTTTGTCTTAGTATTTTGAAATGATTTAAAATAGGCTATCTTAATGTGGTGGCTTCAAAATCTGCCAAACAACTTCCTAAATCCTTGCCAGGCAGGTTAAAGTTGTTTAATATTCCTGTCCACCTAAAATTGATGTTATATTCCTGTCCATCAGGAGGGTGCTGGACTGGAGAAGGTTCATCAAATGTATCATGAAAGTGCATCTTATGTTTCTAAGTCTGGAGCAGATACCACCATCAGGTGCACCTGTGCCATCCAAAGAGTTTCCAGAATATATATTGTGTATCAAAGAGAAAAGACAGCAAAATGGTGATGAGAGAAAAAGGAATTATTGATTTCGCTGGAAGGATAAAACACTGTTTAATTATTGTTTTAAATTGCAATGAGAGGAAAGAGGAAATATGAACATTCTCTAAATGTGCATTTAAACCCAGTCAGCAAGAAGAAGAGACTCCCCAAAACCATTTTACAAGTATATTCTCATTTACATATAAGAAACAATTTGCACTCGGATTCAGAAGTAGTCTAATATTATTTAACTGTAAAATTTTCTGGATGCTCTTCAAAAACAAATTTGTAAAATTGGATGAAATTTGGATGAAAAACAACTAATGGAAAAAGTTGTTAAGTGGAGGAAGTCAGTGAGAACTAAAAATCAGGTGTCTCCAGCAGCAGTTCCCATGAAGACAATATTAATCGGTGGTAAGGATGACACCATCTCATTATTAGCTTGTCCAGAAGAATCCATTGGTTCCTGAGAAGGGCACTGTCGAGAATGGCCATACATGCATTGAGAGGAACTTGTAGGCAGAGCAGGCAGCATTTCTGAAGCTACAAAGAAAATGACAAGAGTTATTCTTTGTGGTGCTTCTAAAAAAGAAATAAAAAGGAAAAGATTCCAGAGCTTTAAATATGTCTAACAAGATCATCCTCCAATCTGGATTTTGTTTCTTAAAGCCTGGTATGTCAAGATTTACATTAATTATGCACTGAATTGGGGAAGGTAATCTAATACAGAGAGTCCACAACTTACAACCATTATTGAGCCCAAAGTTTCTATTAAGTGAGACATTTGTTAAGTGAGCTTTGCCCCATTTTACAACCTTGCTAGCCACGATTAAGTGAATCTGGTTTTCCCATTGACCTTGCTTCTCAAAAGATTACAAAAGGTGTTCACTTGACCTTGGGACACAATGCAATGGTCATAAGTCTGAGTCAATTGCCAAGCATCTGAATTTTGATACACATGATCATGAGGATGCTACAAAGGTTGTAACTGTGAAAAACAGCCATAAGTCCCTTTTTCCCAATGCTGTTGTAACTTTGAATGGTCACTAAATGAACTGCTGTAAGTTGAGGACTACCTGTAACAGTTTTAATAGTTCCCAAGTCGTTTTTGAAACAGGAAAATGTGTTTATGTAATGCTCTCAGGGAGTACACATAAGCAAAAGGGTCATCCTTATATGTCAGTAACTTTGCTGGTGTGAGTCTGTGTATTAAAATATCGTTTCTTTGTTCTGCAGCCACCACTAAACTCTGTTTTGGCTTTAGAAATTATTTAGGTCACTAAAGTCTTCTATTGGGTGAAGCATAGAAAAGATTTAACATAGCAAAGGGACTTGATTAAAACAGAACAAATATATCTTATTGAATATCGTTTTTAAGGGGACTTTTAAGCAGATTTGCATATTTTTATTATAATATTATGTCAACCTAGCAGTTTGAAAGCATGTAAAAATGCAAGTAGAAAAATAGGGACCACTTTGGTGGGAAGGAGAGCACTGGCTCTTCTGCTTTGTAATGAGCACCACCCTCTAGAGCCAGAAATGACTAGCACTTATGTGTGAAGGGAACTTTTATGTTTACCTTATCCTACCAATGCCAATCTGCAGCATAATTTATTCTTCTGTTTCAATACTAATTAAATCTGGATATCCTTAGCATTTTTATTCTTCAGTTTAATAGTTAAGGAATTATTAGGTAACTCTGACTACCGTATGGAGATCGTGAGCTTGGTTAACCAACACAGTTCTTCTCCCTTTCATATTCATTGTTCTCTTTTAACGACCTCATAATCCCTTGCTGGGCAACAGAATGGAGCTGAGTGTTTACTGTCTGGATGCCCTTCCTGTCACCAATGCAGAGTTTTTTTCAGCAGGTATATTCTCAGTGTGCCCAGAGAGAGAAATATCTGCCTCTACCTGGGATCAAACTCACACTTCCTGATTGTGAAGTGAGAGTTCCACCCCTAGGCCACTGCATCATTCCTCCCTTTCACATTTATTCTAGGCATGAATTCAAAAGAGAAGGTCATCTGTGCCACACCAACACTTTTTTAGTTTTACTTACTGATAGAGTTCTGACCAGCGATTGAGGCATCTGGATAATAAGATGCTCCCTGTTTCCTTCCTGTATCCTCTAGGATGCAGAGTGAATCATGAATGTCACTGTATGGAGGCAATGGGCGAATGCTGCTTACGCTGCTGATGACAGAAACGTGCTGATCTACCAATGACTCAAATCTGTGGGAATCTGAATAGTTTGAATTATTTCCATAGAACCCTGTTAACAGGAGATTGACAATCAGTGAGTAAAAATCTAGAACAACAGACAATATTGTATAAGCACATACACTGTAAATCTTAGGTTTTTTTAAATAAAGCTAATGAATTAGTTTAATAATTTTAAAAAATAAAGTTAAACTTTCATGTTGCAGTGTATGTGCCCTTGTATTGTTATAAATATGGGACAAAGATGCTCTTCAGATAAATATGTAATCATTCTTATATTTATATAATACTTATGTTTCTTAATTTATAGATAAGGTATATTATATAAATATAATATATATTATAATATATAATATTCTTATATTTTGATATTAGAAGAAAAGAATTTTTACAGAATATAGATAAATAGACTTTCTAAAAGAAAGGAATTGCCATGATGTATCCTTTTGGAAAGATTTTAATTAAAGCATTCAATGTATCAGTCAGGAGATATTTGGCAACCATTTAAACCTTAAATATTAAAATCATGGCTAACAAAATCCAGTTTTTAATCCACAGGACTTTCCCCCCTTTTGCTAAACCAGGCCTGGACACATTTTGCTAAACCAGTGCATGGACACATCTGGCCCACGGGCCAGGAGTTTGACAGCCCTGTTCTAGTACAGGTAATCCTTGTTTAATATCGACTCATTCAGCAACATTTTGACATTGTCATGGTGCTGACTGATGGAGACTTATTTTCATAGTTGTAGCTGTTGCAGCCTCCTGCAGAATTACCTGAATATGTATCTGTTGGCTAGATTTTCACATACATCCATGAAATGGATCCATTAACTCTTATTCTTTTCTCAACTTTTATCATATCTCTGCATTAATTGTTCACTAAATGGGTGACTTTAAAAATATCTGCACATGCTTACACAAAGTTAAAATCCACATGTGAACTACTCCAAGGACAACAAGGAAACTAGACTAAACTATAGATCAAAGACAATAAAGTAAAATTCTGATAAGGATTAATACCGTTAGAAGCAGCTGTGGAATATGATGATCCTTGACAAGAACTTGTGGTGTTGTTGTTCACAAAACTGCAACTCCCATTGTTCAAAAATTGCATACAATGTGTGTCCTGTGCAGCTGAAGAGGATCCATAGAGAGGAAGGGAATGGGTACTATATGAAGACACAGCACAACTGCTATTGAAGTAGTCCCGGGAGAAACGTTGCTGCTCATTGGCTGCTGGACAAAAGTTAGATTCTGCCCTCTGGGGACAGGATCCCAAAGGTGGATGAGTCTGGGTCCTGAACATGACTGGATAAGTGGCACTGGCTCCATAGATGTTCTGATTCATTTGTGGCACCGTCGGGTAGAGGTATTCAGAATAAGAAGAGCAGTGAGAGTGTGCAGATAATGATGGACCTACACTGGATGGTCTGGGAGCCATCGGTCCCTGGTTGATGACACTTCCTCGGCTGACGATGGCAGGAGAAATGGGTGGAGTGATAAGGTGGGCAGTGCTTTGAGAGAGGTCGGTCTGACCTGGGAAAACAAACAAGATTTTTTTTCTACAACCAGACAACAAGCCAATGGTGGGATTCAATTTTTTTTTACTACCAGTTCTGTGGGTGTGGTTTGCTGGGCTTGGTGGGTGTGGCAGGGGAAGGATACTATAAAATCTCCATTCCCACCCCACTCCTGGGGGAAGGTAACTGCAAAATCCCATTCCCTCCCCATCCCACTAACCTGCTTTCCAGCTCTGTTCTCCTGTGCAGGGCAACAAAAGAAAACCCAGCCAATCGGCTGGGACTTGGGAGGCAGAGAATAAATGGGAGCAGGGCCAATCAGAGGTGGTATTTGCCGGTTCTTTGAACGACTCAAAATTTCTGCTACTGGTTCTCCAGAACTGGTCAGAACCTGCTGAATACCACCTCTTCGATAAGCAATAGTTATGGATGTTCAAGTGTTCTTCTGTGACAACTTTTGGCAACTTAAAAAGAACTGATCAAAAACAAGCATCTCCTTTGTTTCCTACCTGTGGGTTGCACATTCTCACTGTCTCCTGCAGGGCAGGGATTTGCACCAGACGATATGCTACTATGATGACCAGATGATAAAGAGAAATAGGTTTTCTCCATCAGGCATTCATTTTTCACTGAGGCATCACTAGCAATTGGAGCAGCCTTGTTGCGGTTTGCTAGGAAACAAGAACTGGGGGATGCTGTAAAGGTAGCTTTACTGGCATCTGGAGAAAATGACAAAAGGTTTGGTAGTATGAAACATAGACCAGGAATCAAAACAGAAAACCATCTTCTACATCTGCTGCATACCATGCCAAAAGGCTGGTTTGTGCATGGTGATCACAGTACAAATGCTGCCGTTGCAGTCTTGCATCTTGACATATTACACAAAGGATGTAAGTTGGAGCAATTTGCATGGTGATGTTGTCACACAGGTTTCATCCTTTACTTTCCCTTGCCTAAATAATGGACACCCACACAGGCAGATAAGATATTTGGCATCATCCTTGGATGGATTGGGCAGCCTTCCTTAGCCCTAGAGCTCTCCAGATATCTTGGGTTGCAAAGGATGGAAGTTGATATCTGATATCCTGGGCATCATTAATTTAGTGAAGGCTGTTTTAGGAGACTATACCATACTACTTCTGTTGTAATTTAGAAAGTAGTGACAGTGACTTTCACCAAAAGAAATATGCATAAACCATATAGAATAGCAATGCGTTCAGGTCAGCTTAGGAATGAGACCTAGTAATTACCATGACAACAGATCTGTTAAACAGTGTAAATTATTTAGGTGCTGTACATGATTAAATATTGCAATAACAAAAGTTGTAATGAAGATGCCATTTAATAGATGATTAGCACAGATGTGAGGGACACAGTGGCTCAGTGGCTAAGATACTAAGCTTGTCAATCAGAAAGGTCGGCAATTCAGCAGTTCGAATCTGTAGCACCGTGTAATGGAGTGAGCTCTCATTACTTGTCCCAATTTCTGCCAAGCTAGCAGTTCAAAACCATGTAAAAATGCAAGTAGAAATATAGGGACCACTTTGGTGGGAAGGTAAGAGCGTTCCATGCACCTTCAGTATTTAGTCATGCTGGCCACATGACCACCACGAGACATCTTCAGACAGTTCTGGCTCTTCAGCTTTGTAATGGAGATGAGCTGGAAACGACTAGCACGTATGTATGAGGGGAACCTTTATCTTTACCTTTTAGCACAGATATAAAGGACAGAATGTATTGCAGACTGAACTTCTAGCTGTTAGAAAATACAATTTCTTTTTAAGAAAGTTTTTAAAAATCCTTTGAAACGTAAAAGAATAAACTACTTTTATTTTTAAAGGTTTTAAAAAGAGGTTGGACAACCATTTGTCTGACATGGGGAACTAGAAGACTTCCAAGACTCCTTCCAACTCTGTTATTCTGTTCTGTTCTGTACTTTTTAAGTATTTTTCTTCAACAATCTGCATGGGACATTTATTAGTTTCAATCGCATTAATGATTCTGGCCTATTAAATATTTAATAGTTTGAGTTGAATACTAAAACATGCAGAATTTGAAAGCATTTTCTTATTATATGAAAAATACATTTTCTTCCCTTGCATGAGGCAAAGTCAAAACTTCATTTGAAGGAATAATAAAAAATTTTGTAGTGATTTATTGAAGAGGATACATACATTGGAGTATCGATAATTTGGATTTTAACATTTTAATTATAACTAAAAAATAATAATATAATCCAAAAATATTGGTTCAACAGGGCCTGCCATTGAATTTAGTAAAATTTGCTTAACAAATTTTGCCTGTAATAAATATTTTGAATATTATGAAATGTTCACATGCTTTACAATGAATTATCTAGATATTTTAAAAAAACAAGCATAACAGCGTTACGTATGAGACAATTATTCCTCTATTAGACCAACATGTAAGTGTATCCAAATTATTCTATCTTTTGATTCAATTGTTGAATATAAAGACAGATAGATAACTCTATAAATTCTTCCATACAAAGTTTCTTTTATTGGATTATGTTAGGTATCCTCAAGGTAACTCACAGTTGTGTCGAGATTTATCTAATGTCCCATTCTTTGCATAGTTGAAATCATAGTATAAAATGATAGTAATCTTTTCATCCCATATTTTATCCCATAGTAGTGGAACCAAAGGAGAGACACTGGCAGGATGCTAGGGTCTGAGCAAGAGTGAAGAAACCTCCCCCAACCCACCAAGGGTCAATTCAGTGACCAATCAGGATTATAGATGTGACCACATGACATGGACTACATTTCCCAGGATACCTGAACTATATTTACCATGATGCATTCCCTTAAGGGAACAGCTCCCAATTACTAACTAACTATACCAATTCCCATTAACTATAACTGGCTGGACAGCACACAAATATTCACTCAATTTTGGCATCTGCCCACCTAACATTAAACAAAGAGGCACACCCATTGGGCTCCAGATCTCTAAAGATTGCAAACTGCCAGTTACCTAGATTCTTCATATATTTGTCCAATAAATTCTGAAGTTCTTGTTCTTTATCATTCTGGAATTGGGTCTCCATCGCAAGCAGGATGTATTCATCTAAAAGCATGCGGATGAGATGAAATGAACCTGCCACAGGAAGAAAAGTGAAGAGATGGTGCATAACCTTATCTTGCTGACCATCTCTCTACACTGCACAAGGAGCAAGTGAAACAAACAAATAACTGCTGGACTTTCAGTGACCTACTAAGACCAACAAAGCATGGTGCTTAACTCCTTACCCTAATCTTGCTTCATGCTGGCCCACCTCACTCAATATGTTTACTGTCCTGCAAGTTATTTGACCACCGATGACATCAAAGTACAACACTGATGAAAGTGAGACAGGCTTTATACTTGAACAGACCTGCATTAGAACATGATAACATTGAATCCATGCAGGAATATGGATTTGCTGCATTTTTTGAATGTTAAACAACAAAAAAGAAGCTGACAGAATCTTGACAGCCTATTTGTAAATTTGTATATATAACGAACTCTAAAAGAATAATGTTGTTATACATATGGCAGAATATTGTTTCTATTAGACATCTAGTGTTTGCATAACTCTCCCACCCACCCATCATATCTATTGTGAGAACTAGGTCTCTCATCTTTTCACAAAAGTATATATATGATGATTTGGATGGTAAAAGGATGAATTCATGTTCTTCTTTATGACAGAGAAGTCATACTTATCCTTGTCACATGATAAACCAGTTTTGTGAGTGAAGATGTGGTAACTTGCACATGACAAGAAAGTATATGATTCAAAGGAAGAAAAAATAAATAAATATGCATGGCAATCAACAGCTATTTTTACAGGGGCTGCACAATTATTATTATTCTATTATTGTACACAAAAATGACAGTATACACGGCAAACGAGATAACCATGCTGCGTTTCGTATCACAAATCACTAGTCGAAAACTTCCCAAGTGTTTAGGACTGTGTGATGTATCGAAGGATTATGTGAGCAGATCCCAGTAAGGTGGCCTGCAGCTAAGCAATGGCGATCTTGTCAACACCAATGGTTTTTAAGTGCTTGCCTAGGTCTTTAGGCACAGCACCCAGTGTGCTGAGTACCACTGGAACCACCTGCACTGGTTTATGCCAGAGTCTCTGCAGTTCGATTCTCAAGTCCTGATATCTGGTGAGTTTTTCAAATTGTTTCTCATTGATTCTCAACTATAATAATAATAATAATAATAATAATAATAATAATAATAATAATAATAAT
>BLBF01000007.1:64277339-64308874 GCA_015471245.1 Laticauda colubrina | reverse complement strand
ATAATAATAATAATAATAATAATAATAATAATAATAATAATAATAATGATGATGATGATGATGATGATGTTGTATAGTTGTTGGTGTCACTACACTTTTTAATTTTGTAGGGCTTGAGGAAGGGATTTAGAGGGAAAAGGTGTCTTAAGACTTCAAATAAGTTTATACTCCTATTTTAAAGAATAAAGATTTTAAAAAGTAGGGGAAGCAAGCAATGTGGCTTCCAACTCCTTTACCATCAGCAATTATAGAAAAGGCTGTATTCTTTTTTCTGGTTAACAAACCAATGTTTTCTTTTTCATCCCTCTCTTCTTGTGCACCAGTATATTTTTGTATAGATATGTGCAAGCAAAGGATAAGTTGCATATGATTTATAGCAGGGGCTGTCAGCCTTTTGGACCTCAGGGACCACCAAATTCATAATTTTAAATCCCGCAAACCAGAGACCCTGGGAAAATTCCAAAAAAAGTCTGCAGGAAAATTCCCCACCCCGTTTTCCTATTGATCAATCATTCGTTATTTGGGATCACAGGATATCATCTCCAGCTCCATTCTCAGGGTGAGAGAGAGTGAGAGAGAGAGACTTTTGGCTTCACGCAAAGAAAGCAGCAGTAGTAGCAGAAGTCTTTCTTTCTTTCCCTCAAACTCCGCCAGAAATGAGACTTAGTGAGACTTGTCACGCCAGCACAGCCTCTTGGAGCAGGATGTCTTTCAGGGTCCCAAAGACTCATTTCTGGAGGAATTTGGAGGAGAGAAAGACCTTTTCTGCTTTACTTGCATGCAGCCAAAAGCAGAAGAAGAAAGAAACAGCCTGGTAGCCAGGCGAGGTGCATGGGGTGAATGAGAAAAGTTATCTCCTCTGCCCTTTCCCCCCTCCCCTCACTACCTCATGTTGTTCACAATGCAAGCGATGCAAGCCTTGTGTTCCTGTGTGCCATGTGGGCAGTGCAGCCTTGTGTTCCCGCACAGCCTGGATTAATTGCTTTGGGGGGGTGTTTTGGAGGGGTGCTTTGGGGGTGACATTTCTCTATGGACCACTGACATTTTCTTGCAGACCACCAATGAATGGTCCCTGGCCCACTGGTTGGCGACCACTGATCTATAGGAGTGTTTCTCAGCCTTAGCAACTTTAAGATGTTTTGACTTCAGTTCCCAGATTCCAGCTATTTGAAATCTAGATAATCTTAAAATTGCTAAGATTGAGATACACCGGCCTATAAGGTCATATGCCGCAAAAGGAGGGAGGAAAGGAGATTAGAATGGAAGTATTCCAAATAATTTGAGGACTGCCCAACTTCCTCCCCCATTTGGATGCAGGGGGAAAACTTTCCAGAATGTTTTCTCTATAGACCCCATTAGACCCAGTCCCTATTTTAACTTAATCCTTTTCCTCCTTTTTCTTTTTGCCAGCTTCTTTACAGTTTATTGCTCACACTGTACTGATTCTGTTTATAGGATTTCTTTCCAAAATTCATCCAATAACTTCTAGCAGTCTCTGTACTTAACACCATGCCCCATCTCTAATTAAACTACTGATGCTAGCATGATGGCCATTTGGCATTTGATGATATTTTATCTAATTATGCCACTGTATCAAAAACACAGGAATTGAGACATGGTGTGAAATGATTTCCTTTCAATGCACTTATTGAATGAAAGACAGGTTTACTTTACTGTTCTGGAGGTGGCATGCACTGTTTTAAAACTGTTTCTGATTTTTTGTTTTTCCTGGAAAAAAAAAGAGGCTTACTAGAACTTTGTTGAAGTTGAAAGGTGATACTACTAACTTATCAGAAAAGAACCTGAACTCTGATTTAATAAGAATAAAATCATCATCTGGAATATTCCTTAAACAAACAAAAGAATTGGAGAAGAATCAAATACCAAAACTGGATGCATTGTTCAAAGTGAGATTATGCATTACTCGAGCTCCAAAGAAGCTCCACTTGAGAAGGAAATCTTGGGCTCTCTTCTTTAGAGACCGACCATTCTGCTTGCTTGCCTAAAAGAGAAAAAAAATACTGTTTTTGAATCTATTATATTTTAGAACAGAGCAGATCTCACATTCCTGTCATTGCATTAACATTTCCTGAGATCAGTTTACTTGTCTTTTTCCGATGATGGCCTCCCTAGAAAACTGCACATTAACTAAAGGGCCTGTCACATTGGCCAACGGATGCAAAACGATTGTAAAAAGGACACAGTGGACGAGAAAATGTTCCATCCGTTGTTATCCGCTCTCAAAAGTGCCCCGAATTTGCATAACCAGAGCGGACAACAACGGAAAGAAATGGACGGGGGGAGGATGTAGAGGGGATGTAAAACGGATGCTCCACGGAAGCCTAGCGGATGGAAGCGGATGGGAGTGGATGGCACATCCACAGGGCTTCTGGGGGAGCACAGCGAAGCGGACGCGCAGCAGAAAGAGCAGATGCAGAACGGATGCCAAGCAGATGAAGCGGATGCAGAACGGAAGCCTAGCGGATGCCTAGCAGATGCCTAGCGGATACCTAGCGGATGCAAAGCATTCACTGTGCATGCGGGGAGGATGCATTGCGTCAGCCCCGCGGATATAAAGGGAAGCAGCTCGCAAGCAGGTCACCATTCAGAGGAAAGACCTTCTGCCCGACACAGCTCCAGCCAGCCAGCCAGCCAGCAAGCCAACAACCATGGGGAAGAAGAGAAAGCCTCTGCCATCTGCTGCCAGCCCTGGCAAGAGGGACAGAACCACCATCCCACCCCCTGGCCCTGACTCTGCTTCTTCTGGGGCTTCTGCTGCTGGGGCTGACTCTTCTGGTGCTGGAGCTTCTGCTGGCGCTGCTCCTGGTGCTGGGGCTTCTGCTGGTGCTTACTATGCTGGTGCTGCTCCTGGTCCTGCTGGCCCTGCTGGTCCTGCTGGTGCTCCTGGTCCTGTTGGTGCTGCTGGTGCTCCTGGTCCTGCTGGTTCTGCTGGTGCTCCTGGTCCTGCTGGTCCTGCTGGTGCTCCTGGTCCTGCTGGTCCTGCTGGCGCTGCTGGTGCTTACTCTGCTGGTGCTGATCCTGGTCCTGCTGGCGCTGCTGGCACTGCTAGCGCTGCTGGGGCTACTGGTCCTGCTTTTGCTGCTACTGTTGTTGTTGCTGCTAATGGTGGTGGTGGTGTGGAGGAGCAGCCCCTACAACCTCGAAGCCCCTCTGATGAGGGCCCAGATGGCCCTGCCAGAGGGAGGAAGAGGCATACGCGAGAACGAGAATGGGAGAGGAGGCAATACTCCATTGAAGAGGAACATGAGGATGAGGTGCTGGAATGGCTGAGGGAGAACGAGTATCTATGGCGGAAGGGACACAGGCTCTATCAAGACACCAAAAGGAAGCAGGCTGCTTGGAGAGAGAAGGCGGAGAGCCTGGGCTACACTTCGGAGGTGCTCCTCGACTGGTGGAAGCACATGCACACCTGATATGGGAAGCTGCACCTCAAGAAATCTGGCCAGGCCACGGTCAAGCTGACGGACCGAAGGACCTACGTGATGGCCAAGTGCAGCTTCTTGGAGGGTGAGATCTGCCACTGAGGAGCAGCCCCTCTCACAACCCTCTCTCTCGGGCAGCCCGCAGAGAGCCAGTCCTCTTCTGGCCAAGAGTTAGCTCCTGTGTCCAGGCAGGTATCTGTGGAGCGTGCCACAACAGAGAACCCCCCGACAGTAGCATTACCCGTGGCGGAGCACGTGGAAGACCCCCTGACGCAGTGGGAGCAAGGAGAGGGCACTTCCACCAGAGGCCAACCCACATCCACCCCCAGCTCCACCTCCACAGAAAGGCAGAGAGGCAGACCGGAGGGGCAGGGCCACACTGTCCTGCTGGAGATCAGGGACACCATCAGAAGCAGCGTAGATCTCCTCTCTCAGCTGGTACACACCAACATTCCATCCTCCAACCGCAAGCACTTCCTCATCTACATCAACCAGACCCTCATGAACATGTCGGAATCACAGTACCAGGTGATAAAGGACAGGATCACCAGTCTTCTTCACAACCCTCCAGACCCAGCAGAACCTGCTCCCACCCAGTCCAGGCCTGTTCCTCCACCCCAGGTGATGTCACTGCCCTTCCAAGGCTTTTCACAGGCCCTCACCTACCAAGGCTATGGCTACCAGGAGCTCCAGCAGCAAAGGCAGCCCTTCCCAGTCCAGGCACAGGCACATCGTATGCCACCGGTGCCACTGATGCCACCAATGCCACCGATGCCACCCACGCCACAGATGCCACCCACGCCACAGATGCCACCCATGCCACAGATGCCACTCACGCCTCACCTCGCTCAGCTGCAGACCAGACATCCCCACTACACTGCTCCTTCCTCCACCCCACAGCCAAGCCCGGCCTCAGAACATCTGTCATCGGTATTGGGGCTGACACCCCATGTCCTGGAGGAAGGGGCTCTCAACATCACAGGACTGAGCCAGCTCTCTGAGAGCTTCCTCCACACACCGTCCCCTGTTGTCCTCTCGGGGCCAGGCACCCCAATGACGCCTCAGACCAGCACTCTAGCAGCAGCCACCTCCACACCACCTGGAGCCTTCACCCCTGAGACTAGGCATGCCTCAGAATGACCAAGAAGAGTGCCAGAGACTGGTGGAAACTTTTAGAAATGATTTAAGCATTTGTATGCTTGTGGGATGGGTAAGGATAGCTGTGGGATGGGCAGGGATACCTGTGGGATGAGTAATAGCTGTGGGATGGGTAATAGCTGTGGGATGGGTAATAGCTGTGGGATAGATAAGCCTCCAGTGCAAGCATAGTGGGACTGTATGGTCCACCCTCCCAGGTGCCCCACCTATTGCCCTTTATTATCAATAACAATTTAATCATTGATCCACACATTTCAACATAAACACAACTCTTTATTAAATGCCCTGTTCATTGTAGGGCCACTCAACATGCATGGCACAATCTCATCAGGGTGATGAGACAGGCTGAAGGAAGCATCCATTAAGCATCTATCATCCTGTCTTGCCACTGAGTTGCACAAGTGTTTCAGGAGGTTACGCTGCTTCTTCCCTTCACGTGAAGATCTGTTGGGGTCTTGCACATCCAGAGTGTCTATCAGGTTTCACCCTTGCCTCCATTCACCAGGCTCCATGTCCCCATTGCCATGTCCCCATTGCCTTGTTGGAGGTCCACGAGCCTGTTCTGCAACACTGGGTAGCGGGTGCGCATGAGATTGTGCAGGATGCAGCAAGCTTCCATGATGCTCCTCACAGTCTCTGGGTGATGCTGCATGGTGGTGAGAAGTACCTGGAACCTGTTGGCCAGGATGCCAAAGGCGTTCTCCACCACCCGCCTTGTCCTGAACAGCCTGTAGTTGAAGATCCTCTCTTCACGGGTGAGGCATCTGGAAGTGTAGGGCTTCATGAGGTAGGTTCTGAGGGAGAAGGCATCATCCTCCATGATGAAGTAGGGCACATCTTGCGTGTCGTTGGGCAGGGGATCTGGATCTGGGAAGCCCATGATGAGGTTGCATTCCAGCCCCTCCTTGAGGTGACTGGCGTTGTATACCTGGGCATCTGAAGATGACTCGTTGCCTGAAGCATCGATGTACATGAACTTGTAGTCAGCATCGACCATGGTGAAGAGAATGATGCTGAAGAAGCCCTTGTAGTTGAAAAAAGTGGACCCTGACTTGGCTGGAGCTTTGCAGGCCACGTGCTTGCCATCTATAGCTCCAACGGTGTGGGAGAAGTTCCACTTCTGATACCACTGCTCTGCAACTTTCTTCCAGCCATCTTCAGTGGAGGGGCACTGGAGGAGCTCCTCCAGGTATTCTTCGATGATGCCTTGCACACTTCTCTGACCACAATGCTGATGGTGTTGTGTGGCACCCTCCAGCTGTACTGCATGCTCCTGTACGTGGTCCCAGAGGCCCAGTGGCGCAGAGTCAGTGCCACCTTGAGCCCAGGGTCCAGGCTGGGCCAGAAGGTGGTGCTCTGCTTGGTCAACCTGGGTCTCAGCCGCTCCACAACTTCATCAAACATGGCTGGCGGCATCCTCATGAAGTTCTGGAATGCACGAGGGTCTTCGTTCCTCAGCTCCACCATCAGCTTGTTATACAGTCCATACTCTGCTCTTCTGGCGATCCATCTTCGGACCCAGACACTTCTTGGCCGCCTCTTTTTCTTCACGTAGAACAGGTGAAAGAGCCTGTAGATGGCTTCGCACTGTTGTAGAACGATGGTGGCTACCAAAAGGAGTGTATGATGATCCATGGTGGAGATAACTGGATGCTGTGGAAGAGCAAGAACCAGATGAAGGCTGCAGAGGTCTGCACAGCAGGGCTGCTAGACTGAAAGTGAGATCCAGGTGAGTTCCTCCCTCTTTTTATAGGAAATATAGGTTTTCCTCTCGGTGTCCTTTTGCATCCTCTAGGCATCCTGCAATCATCCTAAATATCCGAGATAAGTCCCCTCTGCGAACGTTTTTTCCATTTTAATGCTTTGTATGCAAGCTGCATCCGCTTTCATCCTTTCTCCCTCCATGCTACTAACACTTTGTGTCCGTTCTGCACCCGTTTTGCTTCCTCCCTGTGTCTGTTTTCCGCTGGAGCGGATGCAAGTTGTGCGGATGTGCAGCGGATGCCTAGCGGATATTGCGGACACGTAACAGTTGATGACGGATGTAGAACGGATGTTCCCCGTATGCGTTGCGGATGCAGAACGGACACATTGGATACATTTTCCGCTCAAAAAGTTTTGAGCAGCTCAAAACTTTTGAGCGGATGGAATCTCAGTCGACGGATGCTGGACGGATCGAGAGGATGAAAAACAGAGGCAGTGAGTACAGAATGGAAGCATCGCATTAACCAACGGATGGCAAGTGTTTCTCTCCATTTTACATCCTCTTTCCATCCATTGGTGCAGTGTGACATGGGCTTAATAAAGAATAGTGAGCTTGCATAAAGAGATTTTCACAACAGAGGTGGTATTCAGCAGGTTCTGACCAGTTCTGGAGAACTGGTAGCGGAAATTTTGAGCAGTTCGGAGAACCGGCAAATCCCACCTCTGACTGGATGTTTTACAGTATTCTTCCCCTGCCACGTCCACCAAGCCAGGCCCACAGAACCGGTAGTAAAAACATTTGAATCCCACTACTGATTCACACCACATTCAAAGTCATCTCCCTTCATGAATAGCCACTGGGCTATTCAGGAGTGGGAGTGAAACACTTTTACCTCAATGATGCTAAAACAGTTCACCACTGGATTTATTTAAAAAACTAAAAGCTCTGAGAAACGTAAATAGCTCAGGGAAAGAAAAAATAGTAGTGACAACTAGGCAGTACAGAGAAGCCCTGAAACTTCAATCCAATGGATACATGTAGAATGTATTAAGCAATCAGGAGTTTGAAACTAAATTTCCTACCTCAAAGGAGTTTTCAAAATATGGGTTGGGATCTTGTTAAGAGCACACAAGCAATTTAGAGGAGCTGCTTTTAAAACACTTTGCCTCAAACATAATAATAGAGCTGTGACATTTTGAGTAATGTTAAATAAATGGATTAGCTTTCTGCCTGCTTCCTTTTGTTACAGTGGAACAACCACTTTATGAATCAAAAACAATAGGGTTATTATGTATGTTATATAACTTTATTTTTGTTTAATACCTCTTGTAAATATTTGTGTGTCCCCAGCAGCTCTGTCATAGGGTACTTGGTAGCATATTTATAATATTTGGAATGTCTATATGTGCTCAAGAAATTCAATATTTTAATCTGGTGTTTTGCATTTCAAACCCATTGCAATGAATGGTAAGGGGGGGTGGGAAGCTTAAAATGACCACAAGAAGTACTGATAATGGTTGGCAGTCTGCTATCTGCAGTTACTGTTATAAAAAGCAATGCTGACAAAAAAATGTGGAACAAGAAATGAGAATGGTTGCCTCAGAATGAAATGAGATATCAGGAATTATCCAAAAGTAAGCAAACTTATGTTTCTCACTTATAAATGGGGCTTTGCATTTGATTTTTTTTAATTTGATTTTTTGGGGGGATTTAATATGTGTAGAATCTACCTTCTTTGGCTAGAAAATTTCTATGACGATCTTTCATACACTCTGACAAGGAATAAAAAAACGTGGAATTTACTGGCATGGCGTTCAGGGATACAAGCTCAGGAGTCAGAAATTGTATTCTCAACTATGAACTATACCTTGGGGAAAGAATAGAGAGCTGATATTTAATTAAACAATGGAAGTTCAAAATCTTTTGTGGGAATAATATCCAAAGACTAAGTAAGCCCTTTCAGTGAACACTACTGTGAGAAGGAGAGAGGTTAAAGCTTGCTTATAGGAAGAAAACAACCAAAGAATCTAGGACAGAGCTACAATAAAATAATACTAAGTTTGCAGGTCAAAAAGGAGATTTTTTAGTCTGCAGGAAGGCAAGGCTTTACCACAATGCACTGGGAACAAAATGTGCTTTAACTCTGTATCTCCTGAAAAATCT
This sequence comes from Laticauda colubrina, assembly GCA_015471245.1. Taxonomy (NCBI): domain Eukaryota; kingdom Metazoa; phylum Chordata; class Lepidosauria; order Squamata; family Elapidae; genus Laticauda; species Laticauda colubrina. Next base: position 64,300,405 of record BLBF01000007.1, on the reverse strand, counting down.
CACAAGGTCTGAATGTCATAAATGCAAGAAAGCAACATTTGTACATATCCTTACCCAGTACATTTTTAGTTTCCCTCTTGTGAATGTAGACTTCCATCAGGCCAAACTCTCTCCCCTTTTTCCTCATCTTGAACCTCACACATCCTCTAGACTAACTTTTCCAACCTGATGCCCTTTAGCTGTATGGGAGAAAAGTTCCCAAAAATCTCAGTCACATTCTAAGTCAGCCCATCTGGAAAATACCAGGTTGGGGAAGGACATTCTGAGTTCATAGTTTAAAATCCTGACTTGGAATCAGCCAGTTGAGAGGCTGGGTATTTCCCTTCCGAAGCCAAGCTTCTGTCTCAACAGATGCATCTTCCAGTTGTATGATCCTGCGCCTCAGTTTGCATTGCAACCCAGTACACCTCACTATATAACATGCACATATTGATTATTTCAATATCAACCATTAGAGAAAGGCCTGATCTGGATCAGATTCAGGACATACGAGGGTGTGAAATTTTTCAAATGATTGCTCTATATATTTTAATCCTTTAAAAATTACCCACCAATTATAGCTATTAACAAAGAATGAAAGACTGAATTGGTATCCAGAGAGGCATATAATTTAGTTCTTAGAATAATCACATTGTGAATATGCTATATCTACTTGTTAAATTTTACTCTTCTACCTCCTCTATTATCTTCCTTGATTTAACATGAAATGGAAACTCAAAATTAGATAAGAGAGCCAATAGGTTTAAGTTATTCAGTATGACTTGGTACCAAATATATACAGTTAATCAAGTATCAAAATGAAGATCAAATCAGTGAATAGTCTGATTGAAGATATATTAAAAAGATAGCAGTGATCATAATAAGGCTTCTGTTGGTTTATCTGACAGAGTAATGTACTAGAAATTCTCTTTTAAATCTCCAATCAATCTGGTAGGACTAAAGACAAACCCCTCTAATTGTAGGCTCATCTTTTCTACCCCAAAATTGGTATGCAATGTCCTACCCATCTCAAAGGACATAAATTACCTCATTGATGACCCTCACTCTGTCAAGGACCTTGGAGTACTCATATCTAATGACCTAAGAGCCAGAACTCACTGTAACAGCATTGCCAAAAAGGCATTAAGATCTAATCTAATGAAGCTTCTTCTCTAGAAATATTGAATTGCTAACTATGGCATACAAAACCTTTGCTAGGCCAATACTTGACTGCAGCTCATCTGTCTGGAATCTGCACTGTATATCAGACATTAATACCATTGAGTGAGTCCAGAAGTATTTCATGAGAAGAGTACTACACTCCTCTGCTTGCAACAGAATACCCTATATCAGCAGACTTGAAATTTTGGTCTTGGACAATCTTGAACTGTGTAGTACACAAAATTATCTGCTACAATGTCCTACCAATCAATGACTACTTCAGCTTCAACTGCAACAATGCAAGAGTACACAACAGATACAAACTCAATGTTAAGGCCCTGTCACACTGCCCAATGGATGCAAAACGTTTGTAAAAAGGACACAGCGGACAAGAAAAATGTTCCATCTGTTGTTATCCGCTCTCAAAAGGGGCAAAAATTTGCATAAGCAGAGCGGATAACATGAAAAGGAACGGACGGGGGAGGACGCAGAGTGGATGGAAAGCGGATGCGGAATGGAAGCCTAGCAGATGGAAGCGGATGGGAGCGGATGCAGAGCGGATGCAGAGCAGATGCATAGAGGATGAGTAGAGGATGCGTAAAGGATGCAGAGCAGATGCAGAGCGGATGCAGAATGGATGCAGAGCGGATGCATAGCAGATGACGCGGATGCATAGCTGCATCCGCTTTCATCCTTTCTCTGTCCGTGCTACTAACACTGCGCGTCCGTTCTGCTTCCTCCCTGCGTCCGTTTACTGCTGGAACGGATTTGAGTTGCGCGGATGCACAGCTGATGCCTAGCGGATATAGCAGATATGTAATGGATGCAGAACGGATGTCCCCCGTATGCCTAGAGGATGCAGAACGGATGCACTGGATACATTTTCCGCTCAAAAGTTTTGAGCAGCTCAAAACCTTCAAAGTGGATGAAATGTCAATAGACAGATGCTGGACGGATAGAGAGGAAGCAAAATGGAGGCAGTGAGTACAGAACGGAAGCATCGTGTTAACCAACGGATGGCAAGTGTTTTTCTCCATTTTACATCCTCTTTCCATCCGTTGGTGCAGTGTGACAGGGGCTTTAACTGCTCCAAACTTGATTGTGGAAAGTATGACTTCAGCAACAGAGTGGTCAATGCCTGGAATGCACTACCTGACTTTGTAGTTACATCCTCAAACCCCCACTCCTTTAACCTCAAACTATTCACTATTGACCTCACCCCGTTCCTAAGAGGTCTGTAAGGGGCATGCATAAGTGCACCATCATACCTCCCGTCCCTGTCCTATTGTCCCCATTTAATCGTACCTATTTTCTGTATTCTTACTCATGTTTATATTTATATCTATTATTTTGTAAGCAATTGACAAATCAAATAAATAAATAAAATAAATAAATTAACCTTAAATCTTTATTTGATTAAAGTGTTGTGTTGAGTTTCAAACTACTGGCTTAAAAAAAATGTTTTTGAACTTGTAAATATGTTTTGTGTGTAACCCAAAACCCTTTGTAAAAATAGTTTATAAGCCATTTATGATCCGGTTTTACCTTGAAAAGCAGTATATGCCCATTTCACGGGGTTAAATAGGATCAAACAGTGTTCACATGCTCATTTTGGATAATCCTCTAGCACCAAGTAAGACATCAGACTTTAGCTGTTTGTGGTGAAGTTATAAAGTGCCACTTTCGCAAACAGCAAACAAAAGAAGCCATTTGGTATGATGGAGAGGCCCTATTCTTTCTCACCAAACAGAAGGCTGAGGGCAATGGAAGGATTATGTGCTCTGTAAATCATTACCACTTACTCTCTAGTCTTGATTCATATAGTAAATTGTTCAGTACTTTTTTCCAGATGTGGCTGGAAAACACTGGATGTTGTACATGTTTATTCTAGAACAATGTTCCATAACAGATATTAATTGATGGGCAATTTTCCTCCACTGCTTTTTAAAATAATAAATATCTAAATATTAACTAAGCAAACCTGTGAGTGTCATTTTATTATCTGATTATTATTATTTTGGAAGAATGATAGAAGTGTGAAAGTAGCAATTATTTTATGAGTAGCATATGATAGGCAGTGCCTCTTCTTCACATGTTGTTACAGCTCTGTCCATCATCCTTTAGCCTCTCTATATGGTTTATAAGAAAAAGTTCCATGAGAAGAATTAAATATTCATCCCATTGATATATGGGAAATGAGATAGGCTACAGGTTGCTAAAGGAGAAAGCTTGGGCACCTGTAGTTCCTTTGTAAGTTATATAAATGTAAGATTAATTTACATTTCTTCTCTTTTTTCTCCAACTCAAAAGTATTATATTATGAATAAATAGTTTGAAAAATATACATGCATACATACACACACACACACACACCTACGTGTCTGTGTGTGTGTATGTGTGTACACACATTCATGTTTAATTTGGTGACCAAGGATGCTTTTCACCTTTAGGTGGAATTCTTAGGGCTACTCTATGTATAGTGAGTGGCACCAGGATAGAACAAAAAAAAAAGAATACATGAGGCCCAGTCCAAAAATCCTAGGCTTGATTTAAATGATGTTAAATGTAAAATTAATATGAAATTAATCCAAACACTGCTCTAATATTTAATTTTTTCCACCATTCTGTAAAAATTACAGCGGGGTGGAAATTTTGGAAGATATTCTGAAATCAGGCTTCAGAAGATTTTATGGAGACCTGAAATTACAACTGTTCAGAATTAGATAAAAAATATTTCATAAGAAGAAAAGATGATCAAAAAGGCAAGACCCAGAAAATCAGATTATAAACAAGCACCACTGGAAACCATTTATTTTCAGTTTTAGTTTTACCTTAATAACTCTTTGCTCAATGACAGTATCCAGCCATTCAATAAACGATTCCACAGTAGCATTCTTCTTTAGGAGGTCCTTCAGTTCTTGGAACACTGTAATAGAGTCATCTACCATGTAAAAAGGAAAATATGTGGTTGTGCTCTACTCTGAACAGGAGAGGAAGCCACTCACCCATCATTATTAGTTTTGAAGCATGTAAAGAAAAGAAAAAGGGAGAATTAGAGCAGTGAAGGAAAAACAAGAAGAGAGAAAATATGGGAGATTTCTTGAGTTCATCAAGCTAACTGCTGGACTTATTTCCCAGGGAAATTTTATGTGATTAGGAAGGTTTTGCATTTATTCAAAATTGACAGTTCTATCAATCAATCAAGCTACTCAGTTCTGTTCTGTATTCAATTTTTTTAACATAGAACTTGTTGTTTGGGTTATGATATGCATTTCGTTTTTCAAAAACGTTTTGTCCCACTGTACGTATTCAAAGCATTCTTCTTTGAAGAACTCATGCATTAAAGGCTGAGTTCTCAGTTAGTGGGATTATATTGTCTCTATTGCACATACGAGAATTCAGATCCTAGCTGCCTATTGCACACAGATATTAACCAAACCAAAAAGCCAATGACTGGGGGAAATTATAACAGAGAGATAGTAGAGTAGAAGAAAATCAAGATTTCTTTTACCCATCCAATGTTATGCTTCCTCATCCCATCAGAGTTTTTGGTAGAGAAAAAGAACTATGATTTATTTATAAATAAGCTTACATTTGCTGTTCTTCAGTTCATTCAAACCAGTAACAATATAATTATATCTGTCTTGACGTTGTGGGATCAAGCAATGTTTGAACCTCTATGTATTAATTAACTTTGCCTATCTCACAGCAGTGAGAAATTTATTTAATCAGAATTTTTTTTTAAAAAGGAAGAACAAAAAATGTAATTTGGGTCAACTAAATAAGTAAACAAAAAAAAGGAATCCAACAAACATTTAGAATCTTCCTTATGTGATGAATGATTTTCATATCACACACAAAATGAAAGAGTACTGCCAGACACAAAGATATTAATCAAACTATAAAGGAACAATCACTAGAGAAATATACACATTGACAAATTATATGTGTGTGAAGCAGCTATGCAGAAGAGAAGGGAAAGAAGAAAAGACTAACATTTCAAATAACATACACAACAAATGATTAAAGCAGTCCTTGACTTACAAGTCTGTTTAGTGACCATTTGAAGCTACAACAGCACTGAACAAAAGTGACTTATGACTGTTTTTAAGACTTACAACCATCTTTGAATCCCTATGGTCACGTGATCAAAATTCAGACGCTTGGCAACTGACTCATATTTATGACATTTGCAGTGTCTTGGAAGTCCTGTGATCCCGTTTTGTGACCTTCTGGCAAGCAAAGTCAGTGGGGAAGCCAGATTCACTTAACAACTGAGTTAATAATTTAACACCAGCAATGATTCACTTAACAACTGTGGCAAGAAAATTCATAAAATGGGGCAAAATTCACTGAACAAATGTCTCCCTTATCAACAGCAATTTTGGGGCTCAATTGTGGTCATAAGTTGTGGACTACCTGTATATACTTTCCAAAGGATATGTCTTGTTTAATGGATTTTGATATTTCAACACTTTCGGTCTACTTTTTAATCTGTGTGTTAAATTAGGGGAAATTTTAGGGTCAAAGAGAGTTCCCTGCAGGCAGTGGGAAAGTTGACGAAAGCTCCTTTATGCCATTGAATTGAATTAGGAATCTCCTGTGATCAGGGAATTTCTGTAGTCAATTGGATATTTCTATAGAAAAGTCCATTGATGTATATGTGAAGCCAACTGTGTTTTAAATTGGCGTCTAATGCAAAACAAAATCATATCACATATAGAAAGCGTAAGGTAAGTTCAAGCGTGCATTTCAGTTTTACAGAATTAGAATAAAGGCCCTAGGACAGGATGAGAAACACAATCCTTTCAGATATAAGCAGAAGCTTACATTCAGTGTAGGCCTCCACCTCAGAGTTCAGGCTCCCTGAAATTGTGAGAAGGGCCTGAGATCCAATGCCATACAGATCGACCTTTTCAATATCAGTAACCATGGCATTCACTATATGTTGATCAAAGAGAGCGGGTCGTGCAATCTGTGAAGACAAAACAGAGGAAAAATCCTGAGTTTTTGTTGATAGCATAGCAGTGGCATAGCACAGCTATGTTTTCAAAATTATCCATGGTTGAATATGATTATTTTGCTGCTTAAATATTAATATTATGTAATTTAATTTAATGAAATTATTACCTTGCTAAACGTGCTATCAGATCGGTAACTAAATTTTTGCTGCCTCAAGAGCAAATACAGGTAGTCCTTGACTTACGACCATAGCTGGGCCCAAAATGTCTGTTACTAAGTGAGTTAAGTAAATTTTGCCCCATTTTATGACATTCCTTGCCATGGTTGTTATGTGAATCACTGCAGTTGTTAAGATAGTAACCCAGTTGTTAAGAGGATCTAACTCATCAGAGTTCACTCATCAGAAGGTTTGCAAAAGGTAAATCACATGATCCCAGGATACTGTGATTGTCATAAATATAAATCAGTTGCCAAGCATCTGGATTTTGATCACATGACTATGGGGATACTACAATGGTCATAAGTGTGGGAAAATGGTCATAAGTCACTTTTTTCAGTACCATTGCAATTTTAAGTGGTCACTAAATGAACTGTTGTAAGTCGAGGACTATCATTATGGGAAACAGTTTGGTGTAATAGTTAAGGCTGCAATGGTGCAGTTGTTAAAATGCAGTATTGCAGGCTATTGCTGCTGGCTTCCTGCAATTTGGCAGTTTGAATCTCACCAGGGTCAAGGTTGACTCAGCCTTCCATCCTTCTGAGGTCGGCAAAAAAGGAGGACTCAGATTGTTGGGGGCAATAGGCTGACTGTATAAACCACTTAGAGAAGGCTATAAAAGCACTGTGAAACGATATATAAGCAGGGGTGGGATGCTACAGTTCTGCCCAGCTCTATAGAACCGGTAGCTCTGAAGAGCAGCAGACTCCAAACCGGTTCTGTGTTTGCTGCTGTTTGGCCCACCCGCCTGCCGAGGCTCTTACCTGTCCTTTATTTCCTGCTTTTTCAACCTCAGCTGCTTTGCACGGCACAGCTGAGTTTGAAAAAGCAGGAAAAAAGAGGCTTTTCAAACGCTGCGTACTTGCGCACAGCGCTTTTCAGAATAGCTGAAGGTTTTTTACCTTTTTACCCCGGGCAGCACAGCTTAAGGTTTTTTATATGCACGTGCACACAAAACACGCATGTGCATGAAAAATGAAGTCACCGAACCGGTAGTAACACTGGTTGAATCCATCCTTCTATATAAGTCTATAAGTATATAAGCTATTGCTATTGCTAAGGCTCCAGGCTGGAAACCAAGCAACTGTGTATTCTACTCTGCCTTAGGTAAGAAGCTATCTGGATGATTTTGGGCCAGTCACTCCCTCTCTACTTTAGGAAGAAGGCAAGGGAATTAAGTAGAAACTTCCTAACAGTGAGGACAATTAACCAGTGGAACAGCTTGCCTTCAGAAGTTGTGGGTGCTTCATCACTGGAGATTTTTAAGAAGAAAAATTGTTTAGGGCAGGTGTCTCAAACTCAAGGCCCGGGGGTTTGATTCGGCCCATGGGGTCAGAGGTCCAGCTCATGGGGTGCTGAGATCTGGCCCATGGGGCTGCCTAGGAAACAACAACAGCTGTTCAGCATCTCTGCCAGCGAAAACGGAGCTCGGGAGGGCTCGCAGTGAACTGTGTTTTCACTAGCAGAGGGTTGCAGAAGGCCATCGCAGTTGAAAACGGAGCTTGGGAACTTATTTTCCTGGCAGAGCTCTCAGGCCTCCACAGCTGCACCCCACATGAGTGACATCAAACTGGCCACAGCCCATCAGCCATGGCCCCCTGCCCCCCCAAGATAAAACACAACCCTGATGCAGCCCTCAATGAAATCAAATTTGACACCTCTGGTTTAGGGTCTCCTCCTCAAGCAGAAGATTGGACTAGAAGACCTCCAAGTTTCCTTTATTCTGATTCTGATTCAGGGACATGTACCCCTCTCCTCTTTTTCTTATACTACTTTGCAGTACATACGCAGCATAATTTCACTGCATTTCTACTAGGAATTTCTGCACATACCTGAGTACATACAGTGCATTCTGAATTAACAAAATAAATGATGTAACCACTCATTACTTTAGCTTTACCTGGGCTAAGTGCAAAAAAGAGGTCTGACGTTTCAGGGAAGATACAAATCTCCGTGCAATCGGTAATTTCTTTGCTGCAAGTTCTTCTGGTAGATTTTCTAGGGCAGAAATAATCCAGTGTTCCCAGTTTTTAGCAAAATTTCTTATATCAGCCAATATTCTGAAACAAAAATAAAGAGTTTGGAATCGATCCATATAAAATGTTTGTATTCTATGATTAAAAAAACATTAGCAGCTTCATCCAGAAAAGTGATCGCTCAATCCAAATCAGACTTTAACAGTCTGAATTTAATTGGAAAACTACAAGGCCAGAACCAGAAAACTAGATGTATAAGACTGAGAACAAGAATTTCCACTTATGGCAAACATCATCATAACAAGTTGTGCCAAAGCCATTGTGCCAGCTTTAATTTCCACTGTCTGATTTATTCCAGAATTACAACAACAGATTTTGACTGGATATTGCCACTTCAATCCTTTCCAATCTAAACTTTGAAGTATTTTATAATATTTAAATTCTACAACAGAACTTAATGGAGGCAGAAAGTAGCATCTTCCTAATAAAATAGGATTCAAATGAGGTAAACAATTGGACCACTGTAGCTGGTTCATGATGAAAAGTAGATTGGCACTCCCTACACAACAGAACTATTGCTTACCTATCTGCTGCTACATACAAATATGCAGATGGTGGGCTTTCAACAACAGAAAGCCTTTATAGATGTCTATTTAGAATAGTTTTTAATAATGAAAAAAGGACTCAAACTTCATAAATTAATATGAACTTCTGCAGAATTGAAATCTAAATGAAAATAAGGGTCTTATTAAGTACAACTATAAATTCTTTTGTAGTCCACTTTGAACTTAGATGATTTTGAATTATCATTAAATAAGTGCCCCTCTCACACAAACTTATCAAAAAATATTTCTCTACTGCACATAATGGTCAAAATGTTATTGTCACGTTAAATCATCAACCTGTTCTTGCAGACATTTCATTATCAAATTAAGCATCACCATAGATGTGAAACTAAAAGATGTACCTAAAGGCTAGGTCCCACTGGCCGACAGATGCAAAATGTATGCAAAAAGGACACAGCAGGTGAGCAAAATTTTGGGGGTGGCTCCATCCGTTGTTATCCGCTCCAAAAAGTGCCCCAAATTTGCATAAACAGAACAGAAAAGAATGGAAAGGAACGGACAGGGGTAGTACATAGCGAGGATGGTAAGTGGATGTTCGTAGGAAGCCTAGCAGATGGAAGCAGATGGAAGCGGATGACACTTCCTGTTCTGTATGTAAAGTGGATGACTCCAAACCTACCATTCTGATTGGCTAAGGAAAAGACAAGTGGATTGGTTCACTAGGAACCAATCCAAAGAGATACCAAAAAGGCGGCAAATCTAAATAGCTGCCATTGGCTGCAAGCAGGCAAGCCAGCCTGTATAAAAGGGCTGGCCCCGGCTTCAGCCGGCGTTCCGTTACTAACTGTTAACAATAAAAGTATTTGTTGTTGGAACCCGGTCTACCTCGTGTGTTTTCCGAACAAAACACTTCCGAAGAGCTTCCGGGGGAAAATTGTGAAGCGGACGCATAGCGGAAGGAGTGGATGCATAGCAGATGACACGGATGCATCATGGACGCCTATAGGATGCATAGCGGATGCATAGCGGATGCAAAGCATTCACTGCACATGCGGGGAGGATGAATTGCGTCAGCTCCGCTGATATAAAAGGATGCCGCTCGCAAGCAGTCAGCATTCAGAGGAAAGACATGCTGCCACATACATCTTGAAGGAACACCATGGTTCGTCAGTCAGGGAAGAAGACAAAGCCTGTGCCTACTCCTGCCAGCCCTGGCAAGAAGAACAGAACCACCATCCCACTCCCTGGAACTGACTCTGAAGCTGCTGGTGCTTCTGCTGCTGCTGCTGGTGTTGCTGCTGCTTCTCCTGCTGGTGCTGGTGGTGGTGGTGGTGCTTCTCCTGCTGCTGGTGCTGGTGCTTCTGGTGCTTCTCCTGCTGGTGCTGCTGTGGTGCTGCTGGTGCTTCTGCTAGTGCTGCTGGTGCTGCTGGTGCTTCTTCTTCTGCTGCTGCTGCTGCTGCTGGTGGTGCTGCTGCTGCTGATGTGGTGGACCAGCCCCTGAAGGCCCTCAAAGCCCTGCTGCTCAAGCCCCTGAAGGCCCTGCTGTTCAAGCCCCTGCCAGAGGGAGGAAGAGGCAAGGGAAGGAGAAGGGAGAGAGGAAGCAGTACACCTTTTCCGAGGACCATGAGGAGGAGGTGCTGGAATGGCTGAAGGAAAATGAGTACCTCAGGAGAAAGGGCCACAAACTCAATCACGACACCAAGAGGAAGCAGGCAGCTTGGAGAGACAAGGCAGAGAGCCTGGGCTACACTTCAGACCTACTTCTGGGATGGTGGAAGCATATGCACACCTGGTATGGCAAGCTACACCTCAAGAAATCTGGCCAGGCCGCTGTCAAGATCACTGACCGGGAGATGTCCGTCATGGCCAAGTGCAGCTTCCTGGAGGGTGAGGTCTGCCACCAAGGAGCAGCCCCTCTGACAACCCTCTCCCTCAGACAGCCCACAGCCAGGCAGTCCTCTTCCAACCAGGAGACAGCTACCGTGTCCAGGTAGGTGTCTTCGGAGGGCCCCAAGGCAGAGACCCCCCCCAACAGCTGCACTCCCCATGCCAGAGGACATGGAGGATCCCCTGTCACAAATCAAGAAAGAAGCGGCAGCCACCAGAGACCAACCCACACCCACACCCAGCTCCACCTCCATAGAAAGCAGGCAGAGAGGCAGACTGAAGGGCCAGAGCCACACTGTCCTGTTGGAGATCAGGGACACAATCAAAACCAGCACAGATCTTCTCTCTCAGTTGGTCCACAGTGACATACCATCCTCGAACCGCAAGCACTTCATCACCTACGTGAGCCAGACCCTCATGGACCTACTCAAGACCCAGTACCAGGTAATGAAGGAGAAGATCACAGCACTTCTGCACAACCCTCCAGGCCCAGCTGAACCTGCTCCGACCCAGTCCAGGTCTGCTCCTCCACCCCAGGCGATGTCACAGCCCTTCCACAGCTTTCAACAGCCCCTCACCTACCAAGGATACAACTACCAGGACTCCCCACAGCAAAAACAGAACTTCCCAGTCCAGGCCCAGGTTCATCGGATGCCACAGACGCCTCACCTCACCCAGCTGCAGACCAGACAGCCCTACTACACTCCTCTTTCCTTCACCCCACAGCCAAGCCCGTCAACGGACAATCTGTCATCAGTCTTGGGCCTGACATCCCAGGTCCTTGATGAAGGGCCTCTCAACCTCACGGGACTGAGTCAGCTCTCTGAGAGCTTCCTGAACACACCATCCCCTGTTGTACTCTCAGGGCCAAGCACCCCAATGGCGACTCAGACCAGCAGTCCAGCCACAGCCACCTCCACAGTCCCTGCCCGCTTGACAGCTGAGACCATGGAGATGCCTCAGACTGACTGAGAATAGTGCCAGAGACTGAGTTGTTACCTGTTCACTTAATTTTTGCTTAAAGACACTTTACTTGGTTCATTTTGCTTTTTTAATAAAGTCATACAGTTTACTTAAGACAGTTATAAATAAAGGTTATCTTTGCTTCACACACTTGGTTCATTTTATTTAATTTATTAAGTGTTGGTGAAAACTTTGAAAAAATGGTTAAGCCTTTTCATGCTTGTGGGATGGGTAAGGATAGTTGTGAGATAGGTAAGGATAGCTGTGGGATAGATAAGGACAGCTGTGGAATAGGTAAGGATAGCTGTGTGATAGGTAAGGATAGTTGTGGAATAGCTAAGGATAGTTGTGGGATAAGTAAGGATAGCTTTGGGATAGATAAACCTCCAGTGCAAGCATAGTGGGACTGTATGGTCCACCCTCCCAGCTGCCACACATATGGCCCTTTTTTATCAATAACAATTTATTCATTGATAAATCATTGATATTCAATGATCAACACATTTCAAAATAAACAAAGCTCTTTATTAATGCCCTATTCATTGTAGGACCACTCAACATACATGGCACAATCTCATCAGTGTTATGAGACAGGCTCAAGGAAGCATCCATTAACCACTGCTCCAGCTGGGGAGTTGCACCAGTGTTTCAGGAGGTTGCGCTGCTTCTTCCCTTCACGTGAAGCTCTGTTGGGGTCTGGTACATCCACAGTGTCTATCAGGTTTCGTCCTTGCCTCCATTCACCAGGCTCCATGTCCCCATTCCCTTGTTGACGGTCCACAAGCCTGTTCTGCAACACTGGGTAGCGGCTGCGCATGAGATAGTGCAGAATGCAGCAAGCTTCCACGATGCTCCTCACAGTCTGTGGGTGATGCTGCATGGTGGTGAGAAGTACCTGGAACCTGTTGGCCAGGATGCCAAAGGCGTTCTCCACCACCCGTCTTGCCCTAGACAGCCTGTAGTTGAAGATCCTTTCTTCATGGGTGAGGTATCTTGAAGTGTAGGGCATCATGAGGTAGGTTCTGAGGGAGAACGCGTCATCATCAATGATGAAGTAGGGCACATCTTGTGTGTCGTTGGGTAGGAGGTCTGGATCTGGAAAACCCATGATGAGGTTGCATTCCAGCCCCTCCTTGAGGTCACTGGCGTTGTATACCTGGCTATCTGTAGCTGACCCGTTGCCTGAAGCATCGATGTACATGAACTTGTAGTCAGCATCAACCATGGCAAAGAGGATGATACTGAAGAAGCCCTTGTAGTTGTAATAAGAGGACCCTGGGTTGGGTGGAGCTTTGCAGGCCACGTGCTTCCCATCTATGGCTCCAATGGTGTGGGGAAAGTTCCACCTCTGATACCACTGTTCTGCAACTTTCCTCCAGCCTTCTTCAGTGGTGGGACACTGGAGGAGCTCCTCCACGTATTCTTCGATGATGGCCTGCACCACTTCTCTGACCACTTTGCTGTTTCTGTATGTGGTTCCAGAGACCAAGTGCCGCAGAGTCAGTGCCACCTTTAGTCCAGGGTCCAGGTTGGGACGGAAGTTGGTGCTCGGCTTGGTCAACCTGGGTCTCAGACGCTCTATAATTTCATCAAACATGGCTGGTGGCATCCTCATGAAGTGCTGGAATGCACAAGGGTCTTCATTCCTCAGCTCCACCATCAGCTTGTCATACAGTCCAAACTCCACTCTTCTCCCAATCCATCCTCGGACCCACACAGCTCTTGAATGTCTCCTTCTTCTCCTTGCGTAGAAAAGGTGAAACAGTCTGAACAGGGCTTGGCTCTGGTGTTGAATGATTGCAGCTACCATAAGGACTGTGTGATGATCCATGGTGGAGATCAATGGATGATGTGGAAGAGCAAGACCAAGGGTGAAGAGGTCTGTACACCACGGCTACTGGACTCATACTGAGATCCAGGTGATTTCCTCCCCCTTTTTATAGGAAATGTCAGTTTTCCGCTAGGTGTCCTTCCACATACTCTAGGCATACTCCAGACATCCTAAATATCCGAGATATGTCCCATATACAAATGTTTTGTCCGTTTTAATGCTTTATATACGAGATGCATCCACTTACATCCTTTCTATTTCCGTGCTACTAATGCTGTGTGGACATTCCGTGTACCTTTCGCTTCCTCCCTCTTTCCATTTTCAGCTGCAGCGGATGTGAATTGCGGGGATGCCCAGAGGATGCCGAGAGGATACAGCGATTGTGTAATGGATGACAACGGACGTAGAACGTTTGTTGCCCGTATGTGTTGTGGATGTAGATCATACACGGTGGAAAGTTTATCCGCTCAAAATGTTTTGTGCAGCTCAAAACCTCTTGCGCAGATGAAATCTCAGTGGACGTAAGCTCGACAGATAGAGCGTATGAAACACGTATGCAGTGAGTACACAACGGATGTATTGCGTTTTCCAATGGATGGCAAGCTTTTTTATCCATTTTACATCCTCTTTGCATCTGTTGGTGCAGTGGGACATGGGCTTTAATTTCTTTTCTAAAAGCCAAGAAATCAAAAACCAATCTTAGCTATATAAGAAAAACAGATCCATATTTTATAAAAGAAAACCCTTTTTTCCATTGAATGGCATTCTTAAAAGGAATTCTCCCATATATCTCAATAACTGGCTAGGTTCGGCTGGCAGTTTTTGAGCTAGTTAGACTTATACCATTTATTCCGAAGAACTGATATTTTCTGTGTTTAAAGAAACAAAAATATTATTCTGATTGCAAAAGCGATCTTATGTTTTCAATAAGTTCACCTACAGTGCTACCTACCCTTCTGGCATTTCTTGCATAGTTGCAGGGATGAGTACATCTATAAGGACCTTGAATACAGAAGGAGGAAAATTAATTCTACAATAATGCTGTAAAGTGCATGGAATCAGGCTAACAGGCTCTGGGGTATTTTGTTGCAAATAAAAAAATCACTGCATTGCAGATAAGAAGGAATTAATTGATGACTTTTCTTGTGTAATCATACACATGACAGTACAGGATCTGGTAAAGATACAGTGTTTTGCTGAATTCTTCACTTCCCAACTCATATTGGCTCACATTGGTAGACTGCATGGTGTGCCCTCAATAACATGAGGTCCTTGGTAGAAGTGCATATATGTGTGTGTATGGGATAGAATAGCAAACTATCAGATGTAAATTGCAAAGTGGTCTTGAACTGCTGGAAATAGTCAGGTATGTTGCAACCTATTAAGAGGCAATCTACTAGGCCATTAAAAATGGCTTCAGTTATCGATTGCATGAGACTCCTGTCAGGAAAATTGACATGAAATAAAAGAAGCATTCGATAAAAACAAATATACTTCTTTTTTGCTTTTGAAAAACAAGCATAGGACATTTTATGGATTTATATAACGTGTGAAGGCATCTACCATAAACATCCCTAACAATGTGCCTGTTTCCGATATATAGGATCTTGTCTGTTTCTTTATTTGTTTGATTCTGTTTGGTCAACCACTTTTGCTGTCTGAAGCAATTAGTGGTGTCTGCAGCAAACCATGATTACACAATTAAAGACCATTGCATATTTTGCTACCTGCTCTCCTTGCCTAACCCATTAAAGCAGCTGACCTAACTTTTCCATGGTAAGAACATGGAACAGGTAAGAACCTGTTTTGCAAAAAAAAAAATGTCATTGTAACTGAAGGCAACAGACCTTATAGAGTATTGAGTCGCAAACACAGAAGATGTCAAGGATAATTGCATTTTCAAGCAGGGGAAGAAGATGCTCTGGCATTCCTTGCCAGAAATGTAGTAGGAAATGTTGGATCTAGGGAGGAGACGTAAGAGAGCAAATATGAGTGAGATTTCTGGCCACACTCCTCATATTAGGAACTGATTAACATAGCTTTATAGGTCTTACCTCTTCAAAGTTTCCATTAATTGCATTGTCAAGGACACATTGACAGTGAGTTTTGTACATCATGATAAGGGTGTCCACCTATTTTAGGAATTAGAAATTAAAGTAAAGTAATATTAAACAAAATCTTGATATCTCCTTCAGGATTTTTTTCTGTAACATTTTGCATTTGGAAAGGAAAATAGATTGCAGATGATTGCAAATTAAAAGAATAATAATTAACTTAGTCATAGAAAGACCATTAATCTATTTCTAGCAATGATACTTTGCCACTTTGCCACTTTGATAGGATAGGACTTTAAACAATGGAATTTACTATCCCAGTCTTGCTTATCCACACTGCAATATCCTTTCTCATAGGAGTTTTGAGATTAACCAAGAGAACTTTCCATTGTTCTCTCGCTGTTGCCAAATAACTACTGTACCGCTTTGTGCTTATGGAATTCGGTCCTCATAAAACAGAGGGCTACAAATGTTACCATTTGTTGACATTCAGATTCTTTCCCAGGATTATGACCAATCAAATTTCTTTTGGGGGGTAAGTATATAGTAAGAATGTTTGATGTAGACAGAGGGAGCCCTAAGCAAAATGTGTAGGATACTCTCATGCCCCTGCATACATTTATTTCTAAACTGGCCAGAGTCACATAGGTTAGATGGGCAATATAGAAATTGGGTAAATAAATAAATAAGTTGTATTTCAAGCTGTAACACCAAATAGGTTTATCTCTATATTTTGAAGCTACTTAATTAATTGGTCTCCCTAAAAATATTCATTTATCTTGTTCATATCCATCTCCTGTAATTAACTCATTAGCAAATACCTAACATGCATGCCCACCTTGAAATAGATTCAGTGCTCATAAACTTGCTGATGTTATCATCTTAATAGTATCAAACTGGAAGATATACTCATATCATCCTAATGCTGATATGGTCTGTGAGGCTGGAGACCCATTTAGAATTGCTACTAAGCTACTATAGATCAAAGGCACAAGTACTACAGTAGTCACAGCACAATACCAGTAGACCCGATCACATACTGCTGAAAGATTTAGACAGAGGGTGGGGGAGATTTGACGTAGCTTTTATATTAGCAGAGGACAATTTCAGAATAAATGTGTATGACTTAACAAGCAGTGAAAGGTCAAGTAACTTTTACTATGTAAACTCCAATGTGTGTCTAGTTTCCTTAGGAAAGTTTGGAGGATATATCAACGTTTTAGAGTCAGGAAGAATGGTCACTCAGAAAATGTGAGTTGGTTGGACACTACATATGCATAGGTGTTCATCAGCACTAGCTTTCTAGCTGTCTCACACTATGTAGTGACATTACAGTGCATAGCTATAAAGAAACATAGCTTTACAGTTAATCAGCCCAAAATGTCACAGCCCTTACCCTCTGAGACAACGTTCCTCCACTCCTGGGAGACATGAATGACTCCCTCTCTTCACATGTTCTGGAAATCTATTAAGGCCAAGCTCTGCTTCTGGAATTCTATTCTCTTTTAGTTAGGAGGAGGCCCTGTTGAATTTTTTTTTTCTTGGATGTTATTTATGTGGTTTTGTCTGGGCAGTCAAGTTTCTTTAAACTGTTTCTTTAATTAAATTATAAAAAAAATAATGGATTAAACATTATTTAAATTAACTTTAAATTTCTTTTAAATATTGCAAACACACAGAGACACAGAGCCTTGACGTCAATGACAAAATAGAATTTCCGAACCTTATTGCAAAAGGGAAGGATATGCACAACTGAATGTGAGCAACTGAAATTTTATTTGAAAATAAAATCCCATATTTTAAATCAGCAAGACATTTTGATAACTGACATTAGAATCCCATTCTTTAAAATAATCCAGTAATTATTGAAATGTATGATCAAATCAAGAACCTATTTCTGATCCAGGCCTCAATTAACATTAATTACAAGATACATAGATAAAATATTGATGGTTATGGTTAACAGCATTTCTTTCATGCTAAATTTGTCTATGCAAATTAGATATAATTTAACAATTAAGTCTGTACTTTACATTGGTTGTATACTCAGACTGCCCTAACATGGGTATTATACTGTATTTAGAAACTAAATCTAATCAGCGTATGTATTTCTGTTACTTAAACTTATCATGCATATCACCTAGAGAATTATATTTGTAAACAAGAATAAAACACTTCGAGTTACTTTCAGTGGGATATGATCAGAATATAGTTCTTAAAAAGCTACACCTAAGATACATTGAGTCCCAGTTCTTCCTATGAATAAAAGTCATAGATGCATGCTAGTATCTGTTTCCAATATGACACAGATTTTCTTAAATAGAAAAGTGCTGCATTTTAAGGACCTTCCTTCAGACGGAAGATACTGGAAGATTCCTTTAATGGCTCCTGTACTCTATGTCCCGGTGACCAAGTTTACTAATGAACATATTTTCCTCCATAGTATGTATTATAGAGATGATTTAAGTGCTCTTATTCCTCAAGCCATTCCTCAAAGGGATACCAGACTGTTCTACTACCCACCTATTATTTCTAAACATTAATTCTTTCATTATTTACAAGTTGTGTGTGGTGACGCATAAAATAAGGCAGGATGAGATTGCCAGTAAGCACTGATTCAGCTTATTCAATATTACTATTTTCAGCATACTTCACAGATATTTAGATTTCCTATTTAAAAACTATATTATGATTTTATTAACTTTTTAAATAAAATATTTTATTAATAATATAACTGGTTATGTATTATTTTATGGTTAAGGTTAAGCCAGATTGTTTTAAGATAGGCCTGTGTAGAAGTTTTATTTTTTAGTGTTTTATAGATATTAGACCTTCAATACAAGTTTGATCCTTTTATAAATGTACTTATATGTCTTGCTTGTGAGTGTATATAACATGATTGCACATACATATACATGCATATATATTACTTTTGAATAATAGACTTATTTATATGTAATGCAATAAAATGAGTATTTTATAGTAAATATATTTTATGTTACACTTATATAATTTATAATATAATATAATTTGAAATATATTTATAAAATAAATATATTTTATGTACTGATTTTTGTATTCTTGTATATTTTATATTGGTCAAGACTGAAATAATATTGATTTAACACAATATCCAAATATATAACGTGTGGGTCTGTGTGTATGCCTCCCTGTATATGCCTCCCTGTATGTTCATAATCATAAGATCATAGACATTTTGATTCTTATTTGGTTCAATAATTATAGCATATTATTATTTAAAATTGATTTAACAGTCATCTACATTTTTTCCACAAAGAAATACAAGGAATCAGCCACATTAAGACCACTATTTAAGAGTCACTGTGACATGTACTTCATTTTCAAATGATAAAATAATAAAATACAAAAGTGCTAACTTGTGTTCATTGACTAAAAAAACAAAAGTCAAAAAATCCACTTTGTAATTTGCCTCAAATAATTTCCTTCTGCCTTATCAGTGTTAAATAAGTCCATTGGTATTTCGAATTGATGGGGCCCTTAACTTTTCTTTGTTTTGCCTTTGTCAGTATGAATCCCTCTGTTTGTAAAATATTAGGCAAGTTAATATGTAAATAATTTATCCACTGTTCCAGTGGAAAACCCTTTAAAGGGCGATAGTAAAGTTTAGTTCCCTCTATAAATCAGTCAAGTCTGTTTGATTACAAACATTTGTAGCTGTTTCATATCACTACAGTGAATCGTTTGAGAGCAAGGGTGAAATAAAAAGTGCAAATTTAGAAGTCAGTTTAGTATGCAAACACTTCACATTTTACCTTGTCTTTAGAGATGCATTGGTCCAACACAAGGTGCTGAGCACTGGGGAATTCTGGAAGAAGAGTCCCAGTTTTGGAGCTTAAAGAATACTTCCGTGTAAAACCACCCTAAAATATATGAAATAACTTTACAAATGCATGATCATCATATGCTATGATGATCATCTTATTGAACTGTATCCAAGTAATCAAATTTCTCAGTGTCACATGCGCATAGACTTCTGTTCATGTGGTTGAACTCCCTGTTATTATTATTTCCTCTGTAAGAATATCAGGTCTTCTCCTGCATTCATCCAAAGATGTTCATCAAAACAAGAATGCATCAGGAATTTCAGCAGACATGCCACCTATATATACTGGCACTGCTAGGTTTGCAGAGACCTTGGAGAAGTTAATTCAGATTGACCATTTACGCATTTTTGCTGGATAACCCGACTGCTTTCTTTTCTCCTTCATAATTGAAATGCAGTTAGTTAGAAATGGTTCCAAGAATAAACAGGTCCTATCCATAAAACTTTTCTGCCCTACTTTTTTCTATTGGCAACAAAAGTCAGGAAGACAAAATGAGAGTGAAAGAAAACATACAAAATCTGAAATACTGTATATTTTTAAACATTTTCATATGTGCTATTTTGTCTTCTTTAAGTGTTCTTTTAAAAACTCATCATCCAGCCTTCAAAATTTTCTTATTCGCTGCATTATTCCCACCATATCACTGAGTCTGCAGATCTAAGCCTTTAACATTTATATATAATATTTTAATTGCTGTATTAATACATAACTTGAAACTATTTGAATAAATGTTCCCATCAAAAGAAATTTTAATGTTTATATGCCTTGCAATATCAGTAAGAGTTGCATAATGGATTCAACTTTCAAGATATCATTTAAAAAAGAAGACGAGAGGACAGAAGAGAAGAGCAAGAAATAGATTAGATATATGGGTGAGTGCAGAAATGCTAAATCTAGACATCAAACAAACAAACAAAAAAACAAAATTCCTACTTACATTTCCCAAAAAGGGAATCCCATTAAAATCTCCATTTAGTTTTTGGGCCCATAGCAGACATTCTTGTACATGCTTGGGAATTGCCAAGTTTGAGAAGTCCATCAAATTTATTTTAAAGATTGACTCAGTTTTGGCTTTCTTGTTTTTAACATATGGAGGCATCCTTCCCTGTCCCCAACAAAGATGGAGACCCAGATAATAAGTGATAACATGACCTTAGTTCCTGAAATTCTTAAGAAGTACTTTGAAGCCATGTGATAGGGGATCCGCTTTCTGGCTGAACCAAACAATGGAAACAGCTGGTTTTTTTTTTTTTTTTTAATATATACATGTAGCTAAAACTGTGGATATTATCAGATTTTTCTTTAAAAACATCAGCAAACAAATGGAATGGAAATTATTGATGGGCCTTGGTAAAAGTCATGAAACTGAGTAAATCTCTTCTGAACAACTTTATTAGGGTGTTTCCTATTTCAGATCTCATATTTTAGATATCATAATTTATACCACTAAACCAAGAAGATAAAAATATGAATAATGTAAGACAAAGTCATAATTTATTTCATAAAATTATTCTTTAGAAGTAATGTATAGCTTCTGGGTTTATTTCAGTTGAACATTATTACATATCGGCAATCTCACACCTACTGTCCATTTAAGATTGGCACTCTGTCTTTGGATTGTGGCCAGTCTCAAAATCCAGAAAATGTTTCAATTAACAATTTAGGTACACTTCTTTTTTATCGTAAAGAAACCAAGTTATCCAAGCTATAACTAGCCAGAACATCAGGCTACTCAAACACAGATAAGGAACTAATGAAAGAAGTGGTGTGTAGTTCCCATTGTATGTTGACATAAACATTAGGTCATTTAAAAGCTGTCATGAGTCAATATGGCTTCAGTTGAACAATTACCTATTAGTATGTGGTGATTTTTTTGTTAAAGATAAGACTAATCTGAAATTATTATTTTCCAAGTATATGATAAAATACACTCTGGGACATTAAGAAGATGGAAAATAAAATGAAAGGGCAGGAGCACTGTGACAGCAAAGCTACAATTAATACATTCACTTACAATGAAGCTTGTGTCTCAGTTACATGTTTGATTCTTTTTACAAATAACTTTTCCTTAGAAAACATGACAATGTGAAACTAAGTGGGGATAATACTCAGCCCCCTCATTCTCATTGTACCAAGGACATCATTCTTTTGATGGAGTCTGTCAGCATAGGATTTTTCAAAAGTTTTCAAAATTGTTGTGCTAGATCTTTTAATCCTTAGTCTGTTGATTAAATATTTCTCTAAAAGAATCTCAAACATTTAATTAAAGCTAGTGTCATTGGTATAGATTAAAGTATCTTGATCTTAGATTAAAATATTTTGTTCCCCAAGTCATAGGTAGACTGCAGAGCCATTTTGTGAGCAGTACAGAGGGCAGCAAATGGGGAACAATCCTTAATTCTTTGGCAAACAAACATAACTCTTGTTCAGACAGCAAACCATTATCTCTATTGCATGCACCACCCACCATGAACAGTAGCTATACTGAATACTTTATGAATCATAACC
This sequence comes from Laticauda colubrina, assembly GCA_015471245.1. NCBI lineage: Eukaryota > Metazoa > Chordata > Lepidosauria > Squamata > Elapidae > Laticauda > Laticauda colubrina. Next base: position 64,278,435 of record BLBF01000007.1, on the reverse strand, counting down.
ATATTTCACACAAAAAGTGAAAAATGGAAGAAAAATCTTGTTCCTATACTTTTCCTTTGTATTCTCTCACCCTTTCATTGCTTTTAGAATTTTCAAACTCTAAATTTTCACACATACTGGCTGGATTATGGGAGTTGAAATCCAATCCAGTCAGAAAGTAGCTGGGTGGAGAAGGTTGCACTTAACCATTCCTACCACTATCCCTAGTCAGCATGAATTTCTATTTGAACTTAAAAACTTTCCATCTAAATAAAGAAGTGGTCTGGATGTATGGACTGTACAAGTGAGAAAAAAACTAAACACAACAGCAAATCATTGTTTGGCAAGGGGAAAGACACTGATTCAATCCCATACATCATAAAACAGGGTGAGAAAAAAAAATTGTCTAAATAAGCCAGTGGTTTCTCTCAGGCAGCTTCCTCAATTATTCTATTTCAAAGTATGTGGAACTTTTACACCTGAATAACCAGAGGGTTGTGTTTGTCAAGTTTTTCTCATCACTTCACATTGAAAAGATCAAATAAGAAAGTTGAGAGTACTCACCTCATTCTTCAACTTGCTTCCAGAAAACCTTGGAAAACCAAAATGTTTTACTTAGCTTTCAGAAAAGAATGCTAGATTAAAGTTTGCAATGATGATAGAACAGCATCAAATACCACATTATAAAAAACTATAACAAAAGTAAATGGTAAAGGTTACCCTGTCAATAGTTTTCAACTCCAGGGCATGATGCCTATCTTGGCTGAGGAAGCCAGCATTATCCAAAAACAATTTCAGGGTCATATTGCCAGCATGGCTATATGCCAAAAGCACATGGAATGCTATCATATTACCACTGAAGTGGTACTTATTACTCTATTTGCATTTGCATGCTTTTGGACTGCTAGATTGGCAGTATCTCTGCAAATATCGATAGGAATAGTTATTTTTTCTAGTTAATCTAGAATCTGTAAAGGCACTTCAAATCTATATTGGAAATGTGATAAACAAGAATGGTCATGCTGACTAAAAACCTTGTAATATGTTGTGGTTTTATTACAGTATGTGCAACCACAAAGCATTGATATAATATATATATATATATATATATATATAT
>BLBF01000007.1:64233747-64252339 GCA_015471245.1 Laticauda colubrina | reverse complement strand
CAGTGTCAATATGATTTTCCCCCTTTTACCTGAATTAGTGACCTATAAAGATGATATATCTTTGTTTATTAATATTAATTAAGAACTGTGAATTAATAGAGTTAATATGCTAAAAAAACCTGTCAAATTCTATGCGTACATATGGTGTTTAGTGTACTGCCAAGAAAATGATATTGAAAGATGTTGATATAATTTCAATTTCCGAAACTATTGTAAATCTTTTTAACATTTTGCTTTCTGTAAACTTTTTTACATCTTGAACTTTAATAAAGTATTTTTTTAATTAAAAAAATAAAAGTATGTTAAAATTCAACCCCTTTCATTTTTTTTCACTAGTTGTAGTGGAATAGGACACAGGCAGGCAAAGCACCCACATTCTGCCTCTCTAGAGGATGTAAATGGAAGGTTTACATTATTAATTAATGGTGTTTATTCCAATAAACTGATACAATTAACCAATTCCCACACCCCTGAGCTGGCCAACTTCTCCAGTCCAACTTTGATTATTTGTGGTGCTAATGGATGCATTTGTTAAAATGCTTTGAGAAACGGGGGAATGAAAAAACACCTCACAATCACCCCTGGTGCATCCTCTGGGGTCTTTGGAGATGCACATGCTTTCAGAATCTTTTTCTCCCCATTTAGCTCATAGGCTTCCCATCCCAAATGACATAGTCTTTTGGATGGGTGCAACCTGCTCTGTCCTACACATAATTAAAAACAAAAGTCAGTACACCAAATACAAGCTAGGCAGATGTGACCTCATTGACGATCCTCATTCCATGAAGGACCTTGGAATACTCATATCAAATGACCTAAGCTTCAGAGCGTACTGTAACAGCACTGCCAAAAAGGCATTAAGAGTTGTAAATCTAATGTTACGAAGCTTCTCCTCCAGAAATATTGAATTGCTAACTAGGACATAAAAAACCTTTGCTCGTCCAATACTCGAATACAGCTCATCAATCTGGAATCCGCACTGTGTATCAGACATTAATACAATTGAGCGAGTCCAGAAGTATTTCACGAGAAGGGTACTACACTCCTCGGCTTGTAACAGAATACATGTTCTGTCCGGAAAAATGCGAGGTAGATCGGGTTCCAACAACAAAGTCTTTATTCCAACAACAGTCAGTAAAAACGGAACATTGGCTCAAGCCGCAACAGCCTTTTCATACTCTCCTGTCTGCCGGCTTGTAGCCAATGACATTCATTTGATTTTGCCGCCTTTGTGCGGCTTCGAGGATTGGTTCCTTTTTGAACCAATCCCTTTTAGTTTTTAGTAACCAATCAGAATGAGTTATTTGGAGCCAACTATTTTATACAGAACACCCCTCCCCTCTTAGTTTAGTCCTACGTGGTGACGTAGTCTCACAGGTAGGTGGGGCTTCTCCTGACTCGACTGGACTTGCGCGGTTCATTTTTGTTGGAGACTTCGACCGGTTTGGATGGGGCTGTCGTGTCTTCCGTCCTTCTCCCTGGAACCGTCTGGAAGGGTGAGTCAGCCATTTTACTGCCACCTGAGTTGCTTAGGCCGGCGGTTTTGCCGCTCCCTCCCGTTTCCTCTGGGCAGGTCGAGCTGGCCTGGCTGGCCCCCTCCGATGGACTCTTCACGCAACTTCCTTCAAACAGTGAGTCTCTATTTTGCTTTTTTTGTCTGTACTCATTTTCGGAGTTTGATTTAAACGGTTCTTTATTTATTTCTCACATTTCCCCCCCCCCTTTGGTTTGAATTTCATCGTTTTTGTATATGCATGGTTGTGTTTTTTCATTTCTTTCTAAATTTCGGGAACGAAGCTGGTCTATGTGCCGCTTCCATTCCCTGCCGTCGTCTACCGTTAATCGGTAGGACTTGGGGCCTGTTATTTTTGTAATTTGTCCCGGTAGCCATAATGGGTCCCCAGTGAAGTTTTTAGCATACACTAAATCGCCAATTTCAAAACTGAATCGCGTAGAGGAGTCGGGGGGGTTTTCTGGTGTGAAATTTGGATGCAGCCTATCTAGGTGCGACCTTAGTTTTCTCCCCATCAGTAGTTCTGCTGGGGTTTTGTTGGTTGTGGTACTTGGTGTTATATGTTGGAGGGTGAGTAATTGGTTTATTTTGTTTTGGACATCTCCAGTGTCCATTTTTTCTAAACCCTCCTTGGTAAACCTGACCATTCTTTCTGCCCTACCGTTTGCAGCTGGATGGGCCGGCGCGGTAAGGGCATGTCTTATACCTAGGGAGGCTAGGTATTGCTCGAATTGTAGGCTGGTTAATTGTGGCCCATTATCGGACACTAGGACGTCCGGTAGGCCATGGGTTGCAAAAAGTTTGTCTAATTGTTTTATCATGGTTTCTATTGTCGTTGATGGCATAATTTTTATCTCTAGCCAATTAGAGTATGCATCCACGACAATCAGAAACGTGTGCCCCTTGGTAGGACCTGCGAAATCGATGTGGATTCACGACCAGGGGCCTCTTGGGGTTTCTCAGTCCCTTATGGGTGCTTTTGGTGGGGATGGTCTGATTCTCTGGCATTTGTTGCATGAGTTTACCAAGTATTCTATGTCCCTATCAATACCCGGCCACCAGACATAACTTCTAGCAAGGCTTTTCATTTTAACAATTCCAGGGTTGCCTTTGTGAAACATACCTAGTACCCTGGGTTGCAATTTGTTCGGAATAATTACCCGCTCACCCCACAATAAATACCCTTTTTGGATTGAGAGTTCAGTTTTTCTGGTCCGGAAAGGTTTAAAAGTCTCAGTTTTTTGGTCTTCCGGCCAACCTCTACCTACCCAGTTCAGGACGCGGGCAGTCAATGGGTCTTTTGCGGTGGCTCTGGCAACATCATTCGCGGATATGGGTAGATGGGGCAAGTCTCTATCTGTAGAGCGGTCATCGTTGGTGCCGGGTCTTCTTCTGTTGATGGCAAGGGTGCTCTGCTCAAGGCGTCTGCATGGGAAATTTGTTTCCCTGGCCGATGTATTAGAGTATAGGAATAGGCTGCTAGGAACTCCAACCACCTAGTCATTCTTGGGGACAGAATATTTGGTGTGGGCTTGTTTCCCGCCAAAATTCCTAATAGCGGTTTGTGGTCTTTTACGATTTGAAAAGTCCGCCCATATAGGTACTCGTGGAAATGTTTTACCCCAGTGACGATTGCTAGGGCTTCTCTGTCCAATTGGCTGTAATTTCGCTCGGTTTTTGACAGGGTTTTTGAATAGTATGCGACAGGTGCCTCTCTTCCATCAGGTAGTTGGTGGCTCAGGATGGCACCGATTCCAAATGGTGAGGCGTCGCAGGTCACTCTCAATGGTAGTGTGTCGCTAAATTGAATGAGAAAGGTGTTCGATGCTAGCAAGTTTTTTATTTGCTGGAAAGCTTTCTTTTCTTTATAACCCCAAGTCCAAAATGCTTTCTTGTCCAGTAAACGGTGCAATGGTTTTGCTATTGCAGCCTTATTTGGTAGGAATACATTATAAAAATTTATCAGCCCTAGAAATGCTTGTAACTCGGTTTTGTTCTTTGGTTCTGGTGCGTCTTTAATGGCTTTAATTTTCTTTTCGGTAGGGTGTATACCTTCTCCATCTATTAAATAGCCCAGGAATTCAACACTCTTTTTTATTAGGCAGCACTTTTCTTTTTTTTACTTTTAGGCCAGATTCCCTGAATTTGGTTAGTACTTCCTTAAGTCTCTTTCTTAGTTGGTTTTCATTTTTTGCTGAGATTAGGACGTCGTCAAAATATGGTACGACTCCTTGTATGCCATTTAGGAGGCGTTCCATTAGGCTCTGAAAAACACCTGGGGCTACACTCACTCCAAATTGGAGTCTGTTACATCTGAAAGCCCCCTTGTGAGTAACTATAGTCTGTGCTTCTGCTGTTTCGGGGTCTACTGGGAGCTGTTGATAAGCTTGTGCCAGATCGAGTTTGGCAAAAACTTTTCCACTCCCCAGGGAATGTAGTAAGTGCTGCACTACTGGCACCGGGTATGCGCTCTGTTGCAGTGCGTGGTTCAGGGTAGCCTTGTAGTCACCACAGATTCGAATGGACCCGTCAGGTTTAATAGGTGTAACTATAGGCGTTTCCCACTTGGCATGGTCCACAGGTTCTAATATCCCTTGTGCTACTAGTTTATTTAGCTGTTCCTCAATCTTTGTTTTTAAGGCAAAAGGAACTCACCTGGCCTTTAGTTTCCGTGGGGTTACTTGGGGGTCTAGACTAAAAGAAATAGGGTTTCCCCGATACTTGCCAAGTGAGCCGTCAAAAACGTCCTGGAATTCCTGGATTAGGTTTTCTTCCCAGTCAATTGTGGCCACTCGGTCTATCCCGGTCATCCCGATGCCCAATGGCGTGAACCATTCGATGCCCAGGAGGCTTGGTCGGTCTCGGTCGACTATGGTCAGCGGTAGCACTTCAACATGATGTTTGTAAGTGACTCGGAATTGTCCCATGCCGACTACAGGGATTCGGTTTCCCTGGTAGTCTTTGAGTGTTAGCCGCTGCTTCTGGAGTTCTTTAGGTTTGATATCTGGGACTAGTTGTTTGAGGGTGTCCCAAGATACCATGGATAGGAAGGATCCAGAGTCTACTTCCATTTCGCAGGGCTTTCCTTCGATTTTCACAATTATCTTGACTTTCTTTCCGCTTTCCGTCTGAGCGCTTCCTATAGTAACAGTCTGATGTGTATTGTCTCGGTTAGAGGTTCACTTGTTCCGCTGCCACTTTCTCTCAGCTCGCCTGGGCTCGGCCTGTGCGGGGGAGTTTCTGCGTCTCGTTGGGCTGTAGTTTTTCTTGTTCCTGCAGACTTTCTCGATATGCCCTCATTTCTTGCAAGTTCTGTAAATGGCATCGAGAAACCTGCATTCGGCTCGAGGATGATTTCCTCCGCAGCCAGCGCATTCCCGCCAATTTCTCCTTTCGCGCTCTTTCTTGTTGGCGTACAGGCAGTGGACCTCGTCATCTACTTCGTCTGATTCGGATGTCTCGCCATAATCTTCGTGGTGAGTGGTAGTGGGAGACTGTTTTTTTCCTCTGGCCAGGCTTGTTTCGTCTCCGTTCGCGTTCATCTGCTTCATTTTGACAGTCGATTTTTTCGCGGCTTCAGTGGCTGTGGCTTCCACGATGGCCTTGGCTATGGTTATGTTGGGCTTGTTTAATAGTTTGCTCTGTGTTATCGAGTCTCTTAAGCCCAACACTACTCGGTCTCTCATGGCCTCATCTAGGTTTAGGAATTCGCACTCTCCCCCTATTCGTCGGAGAGTGGCTACGAAGTCAGCGATGGTCTCACCTTCTCTCTGGTCTCTTCGATAGAATTCGTGTCACTTTATAAGGTTGGACACCATCGGGGCATAGTGAGCTTTGAGCAGCCTCTGAAGTTCTGGCCATGTCAATTGCTTGACGTCTTGGGGCTTCGCTAGGGCTTTGGCCATCTTGAAGATTGTGGGCCCGCAGTGTGTTAAGAACACAGCCCTCTTGCGCTGATCTGAGATTCCCTCCATCTCATTGCTTTCCAAGTACATCTGGAAACGGTCTACATAGGAATCCCAATCCTCTTCGTTGGGATTAAAAGGTGCAGGTGGTGCGTTGTTCCTGGCCATTCTGTTTGCCGTCTGGAATTCTATATCACCGCATGCTTTGTCTCGCATTTAGGGCAATCCCACCTTCGTCGCCAGTGTTCTGTCCAGAAAAATGTGAGGTAGACCGGGTTCCAACAACAAAGTCTTTATTCCAACAACAGTCAGTAAAAACGAAACATTGGCTCAAGCCACAACAGCCTTTTTATACTCTCCTATCTGCCGGCTTGTAGCCAATGACATTCATTTGATTTTGCCGCCTTTGTGCGGCTTCGAGGATTGGTTCCTTTTTGAACCAATCCCTTTTAGTTTTTAGTAACCAATCAGAATGAGTTATTTGGAGCCAACTATTTTATACAGAACAATACCCATATCACCAGGCTTGAAATTTTGGGCTTGGACAACCTTGAACTATGCTGCCTATGGTTGGACTTAACTGTCATGCACAAAATTATCTGCTACAATGTCCTACCAGTCAGTGACTACTTCAGCTTCAACTACTTCAGCTTCAATACAAAAGCACACAACAGATACAAACTCAATGTAAATTGCTCCAAACTTGATTGCAGAAAGTACAATTTCAGTAACAGAATGGTCAATGCCTGGAATGCACTACCTGACTCCATTGTTACATCCTCTAACCCTCACTCCTTTAATCTCATACTATCCACTATTGACCTCACCCCATTCCTAAGAGATGTACATAAGTGCACAATCATGCCTACCGTCCCTATCCTATTGCCCCCATTTATTCCTACTTATTTCCTGTATTCTTACTCATATAGGTATACTTATACCTATTATCTTGTAAGGGATTGACAAATGAAATAAATAAATAAACCTGTTTCTAATTTGACTGTCCTTTCTGGTGAGGAATCAGGAATCCAAGAAGAAGGTGGCCTATTTGAAGGGACAGTGAGAAAATTGGGAGATTTCATCCAATCAGAAATGGCTTAAGGAAGAAGAACATGATACATTTGAAGGAAAAATAGCTCGATGGAGAAAAAAGAAAAATGACAAGGATTCATATGACAGATCCCAGGGGAAGTAAAGAAAGGTAATCTTTGTTTTTAAGCTTTATGCTCTAGCTAGCTGTATCCTTCCTTCCATTCCATTATGGTGAGAAAAAAGAGGAACCCCTCCCCCCCAGAAACTTCCTTTATCTTTGCCTTTTTTATGACTGTTTGTCCCAGAGATCACAGCATTAAAGCAGAGCTTAACTACAAGGAGCCAAAACTCAGCAATTCCAAGTCAAACTTAGAGAGTATATAATCCTATTCCTAACCAAAATTAGTAGCAATTTCTAACCTTTTAAGGATTCTATTGATTTTCTATTGTTTACATTTTGTTAGTGCTTAATAAACATCATGTTGTTTAATTGCTTAAAGTACAGGTTACATTCTTAATCTCTACCTCTTTTTTTCCAACCACTGGTAAAATAAAGTCCATGTTTGATAATATTCTGTGTCTTCTTTTTGTTTAATCTTCAGGTAAGTCTGTCCATTTCTGCAGAGACTAGTATCTTTCTAATTATCTCGTTGTCTTTTCTTCATTTTTCCAATGTTATGCAAATTTTATCCTCACTGCTGTTAAGACATGCAATATTAAATATCTACTTTGTTTATCAATTTTTTCTGATATTCTACATAATAAAAACAGTTCAGGTTTAAGATCTACATGTTTTCCTATCATCTTTTCTAACAACTTATGTATTTTTGCCCATTTTTTTTTTTTTTTTTTTGCTTTAACACAAGTCCACCACATGTGCCCCTTTCTGGTTACATTTCCAATATTAGCTAGACATATTTTTAAACATTTTAGCTAATCGAGCAGGTGATAAATGCGATCTATAAAACATTTTACACAGATTTTCTTTATAAGAAGTTGCCATTGTCAATTTCTAGTTCCTTTCCCATAAGTTTTGTCATTTCTCTAATTCTATATTATAACCAAAGGTATTTTTTCACCCAGTGTGTTATTGTTTCTTTTACTTGCTCATCTTCCATCTTCCAGTTTAGTAAAAAAAAATATTTTATTAATTAATTAATTTTTCATCAGAGTTTAACAATATATGATCAAATATTATTTGTCCTTTATAAAAGCTATACTTCGTGTTTTTTTATTTTATTGTATCTAGATTGTATTTGCAATTGAGGCCACCATGATAATGTAACACCCTGGTCTTCAAGCTCTTGCTTAGATTTTAATTTCCCTTCAGTGTCCAAAATATCTTTATATGTCACAATTTCTTCAAATTTCACCAGATTTGGGTATGTAAAGGCTTTCATCATTGACAGCCATTTTGGGATTTTCGAATAAATCTTAGTTCTTATTTCCCCCCCATACAGATAATAGTGAGTTTCTTATATAGCGATTTTGAAAGTATCTGTGAATTTTATTCTTCTCATACCATCCCAGTTGTAAATCCATGTCCTTCTAAATATAACAGTCTCTTATGCCTGAGGGTTATCCATTCTTTTAGACATGTTATCATACATGTTGGTAATATAAAAGCCAATCTGATAATCCAAATCCTCCATTCTCTTTGGATTCTTGTAGCATTTTCAGTTTAATTCTCGCTTTTTTCCCTTGCCAGATAAATTTCAAGAGCAGTTTATTCAAGTCATCAAAGAATTTCTTTTCAATTTTTATAGGTGCTGTTTGGAACAGGAAAATCAATTTTGGTAGTATATTCACTTTTACGGTAGCAATCCTTCCCAAAATTGATAGCTGGAGATTTTTCCATTTTTCCAAATGTAATTTTATTTGCTTGAATAATTTTATATAGTTGTCTTCTTTTATCATTGCACATCTTGCTGTTCAATATATTCCCAAATATTTAACTTTCTTAACTATTTGCAAGTCCACTTTTTCTGCCAATTGTACTTTTTGTTTTTGTGTAAGGTTTTTGACTATAACTTTATTTTTATCTCTATTTATTTTTAATTCTGTTACCTCTCCAAACTCCTCTATCTTTTTTTAACAGTTTAGGGATTGTCTCCAATAGTTCTTCTACAATAAATACAAAATCATTTGCAAATGCTTATAATTTGTATATTTCCTCTTTTATCTCCATTCCTTTAATTTCTGGATCTTGTTTAATATTCCTGTTTCTAGACTTCCAAAATAAATATAAATATTTAAGGGCAATAGCGGACTTGTCTTGTTCCTTTCTTTATATTGAAATTTTCTGTGTAGTTCCCATTTATAATTACTTTAGTTGTTTGCTTATAATATATTATCTTAATTATATTTATAAAATTTTCTCCAAAATCCATACAATTTAGCTGATGTGTCATAAATTGCCAGCTTACATTATCAAATTAGCAGTTAGCAATTTCTAACTTAAATTCCATAAATATGACTAGTCCCTATATTAAAAGATGCTGAATTATAACTATTAAAGCTATTGCCATTGCCCATGTTGTGACAGTGAATTATATAAGTTAATGATATTATGAAATCTGTGCTTTAAATTTCCTTGAATTCTTTGCCAATTAGATGACAGTAATTGGTTTGTGAGAGATTAAATGGTTCTACTTGCTTTTTTGTTTAGTTGAAAATATTGATCTGGCAGGTATTTTCGACTTGTCTGGTAGAGGACAGGAAGTCAACCTCTCCTAGCTCTATCTACTGAGATACTCTGTGATCAGCTTAGAACTAGAAGATAGTGAGGTGGTGTGGATGGACCCATAGGAATCCATGTCAACTCCCTGATGTTCTATCTCATTGTCTGCCAGTTCTGGGTGTTTGCTGCTATTTCTGGGGTAATTAAAGATATTATTAGTGTACTATTCAAGCCATTGTACAGCAGTCTTTCTTCTTCAACTAGCCTGTGAAAAGAACGTTTTTTAAAGTGTTTTCTAGCTCCATTATAAGGAATGGACCACTCTTCGGTCAGTTTTAACTTGGCATCTCCTTGAAACTTCTGGAGGAGTGGAGGACTAGTTAATATGGTCCAAAACTAGTCCCTGATGGTTCCAGATAGTTTTCTGAATGCACATAGGGAATTTGTTGCCGTGTTCATTCTCTTGGTGGCTTTTTATCCTCCTTCTTGGGTATCTCGCCTGGGTAAGTCTTGGAAACATTGTTTTGCAGAAGGATTAGAAAGTAATACTGAGTGACAGCAAGGTTATTGTATAATTTGCTTATTTACATTGATTTATAAGATTCAGATACTATATCAGTCTCCTAGCTCTAAGTAGTGTATGGTTACAACAGTAACAAAACTGCTAATGCAAGTAAATAAAAAAACACAGTTTATTAAAAAAAAACACTGAAATAATTTAATGAAAGCATCCAACACCCAGTGCCAAAGCAAGCAAATCCTGATGGTATTCCACAGGATTCTACTATAATTCTTATTGTGTTTAATGTCTACATGAAACCACTATAAGTGGTTGGAATTTAAATTGTAGAGTAGGTTCCAAAAGGATCCTTTTCTCAAAATCACCAAAAGCAACACCACACCATTACAATACGGGTAGTCCTCTACTTCCAACAGCTCATTTAGTGACCGTTCAGAGTTACAACAACACTGTAAAAAAGTGTCTTATGGCTGTTTTTCACACTTACGATCATGGCAGCATCCCCATGTATGATCCTGTGATCAAAACTCAGACCCCTGGCAACTGGCTCATATTTATGACGGTTGCAGTATCCCGAGGGTCATGTGATCACCTTTTCTGACCTGCTGATAAGCAAAGTCAATGGGGAAACCAGATTCACTTAACAACTGGGTTTCCAACTTAATAACTTCAGTGATTCACTTAATAACTGGCAAGAAAAATCGTAAAGTAGGGCAAAATTCACTTAACATCTGTCTCACTTAGCAACAGAGATTTGGGGCTCAATTGTCATAAGTTGGGGACTATTTGTCCATACATACACGAAGGAGGTGGAGTTTTCATTGTGACAGAATAAAGCTTCTTTCATTATTTCCCCTCCCTTGGCAAAACCCAGCTCTATAATTCTCTTCTTCTAATTCCAAAGTAGTATTCAATGCTCTTGAATAATTCTGAATCTTAATATTGGGATGCTGCTGGGTAAAAGATTAGATCTGTGTTTCTGGCACAACTATTGCCTATATTGATTTGAAGAAACTCTTGAGGTTTCAGACAGAATCTTTTCCAGTCTAGGGAATTAAAAATGGTCTTTCTACATATACAAAACAAAACTCTTTTGGTGAATTGCATCTCTTGCTTCAGGTTAGAAACAGTCCACATTATAAGCATGCCAAAGAGAGTGGTGATAGAGTCTCTGGAGTTTGTATTTTGCAAGGAAAGGAAAGAAATGAGCATACTTGGGCAACCATTTAGATTCCTCAGTTTACTTCTGTGTTGCCGCTAAAGCCTATGTCACACTGCCCAACGGATGCAAAAAGGACACAACGGACAAGCAAAATGTTCCATCCGTTGTTATCCGCTCTCAAAAGGGGCAAAAATTTGCATAACCGGAGCAGATAACACGGAAAGGAACGGATGTGGGGAGGACGCAGAGCGGATGTATAGAGGATGCAGAGCAGATGTATAGAGGATGCGTAGAGGATGCGTAGAGGATGCGTAGAGAATGCAGAGCGGATGCGTAGAGGATGCAGAGCGGATGCAGAGCGGATGCAGAGCGGATGAGCTGCATCTGCTTTCATCCTTTCTCCATCCGTGCTACTAACGCTGTGCATCCGTTCTGCTTCCTCCCTGCGTCCGTTTACCGCTGGAACGGATTTTAGTTGTGTGGATGCACAGCGGATGCCTAGCGGATATAGCAGATGCATAATGGATGCAGAACGGATGTCCCCCGTATGCCTAGAGGATGCAGAACGGATGCATTGGATACATTTTCCGCTCAAAAGTTTTGGGCAGCTCAAAACTTTCTGAGCGGATGAAACGTCAATAAATGGATGCTGGACGGATAGAGAGGAAGCAAAACAGAGGCAGTGAGTACATCACGTTAACCAACGGATGGCAAGCTTTTTTGTCCGTTTTACATCCTCTTTGCATCTGTTGGTACAATGTGACATGGGCTTAACATAGTAACATTTTTTACTTAAATGTTAGCCTACATCAAGGTTATTGAGATTATATGTTTGTCCTGGGGTTACAAAATTTTGCATCTGGATGCAATTTAAAACCAATTTGATAGTAAAATGTATCATTTCTATTATGTTTGATGGCACGTCTGCCAAAATAGATACTGTAGAATTGATTTTAGGGAAAAAATGTATAGCAAGTCTATTTTCCAATTTTCAGTGAGTAAATCTAGGCACTTCCTTTTGGCTAAAATCCAGGAAACAAACAAGCAAAAAAATAGAATAATACAATTTACACTGATTTCTAATATACCTGAGGGGATAGGAATGGGAAGAGAACTATAGCATCACTGTCCTTCTGAGATGATTACAGTAATTTTCCTGATAGCATATATTTGTTTGACATGTCTGAGTTGCTTCTTTCCAATTCAATAGTATGTTGGAAAGAAATGATGTGAAGGGCCTGTTTGCCTCCGTCTGTTTATCTGTCAGTAAAGCCCATGTCCCACTGCACCAGCGGATGTAAAGAGGATGTAAAACGTAAAAAAAAAGTGTGCCATCCGTTGGAAAACGCAATGCATCCATTGTGTACTCACTGCATACGTGTTTCATACACTCTATTCATCAAACATCAGTCTACTGCTATTTCATCCACTCAAAAAGTTTTGAGCTGCACAAAATTTTTAGAGCGGATGAACTTTCCGTCACGTACGATGTACATCCGCAACACATACGGGCAACAAACGTTCTACGTCTGTTGTCATCTGTTACACGTCCGCTGTATCCCCTCAGCATCCTCTGGACATCCCCTCAAATCACATCCACTGCAGCTGAAAGTGGAAAGAGGGAGGAAGCGAAAGGAACATGGAACGTCCACACAGCGTTAGTAGCAGGGAAATAGAAAGGATGTAAGCGGATGCATCTCCAATATAAAACATTAAAACGGACAAAACATTTGTATATGGGATGTATCTCAGATATTTAGGATGTCTGGAGTATGCCTAGAATATGTGGAAGGACACCTAGCGGAAAACCAACATTTCCGATAAAGAGGGGGAGGAAATCACCTGGATCTCACTATCAGTCCAGCAGCCATGGTGTACAGACCTCTTCACCCTTGGTCTTGCTCTTCCACATCATCCACTGATCTCCACCATGGATCATCACACACTCCTGAGCTGCCATCATTCAACACCAGAACCAAGCCCTGATCAGACTGTTTCACCTTTTCTACGCAAGGAGAAGAAGGAGACGTCCAAGAGCTGTGTGGGTCCGACGATGGATCAGGAGAAGAGTGGAGTTTGGACTCTATGACAAGCTGATGGTGGAGCTGAGGAATGAAGACACTCGTGCATTCCAGAACTTCATGAGGATGCCACCAGCCATGTTTGACGAAATTGTTGAGCTTCTGAGACCCAGGTTGACCAAGGCGAGCACCAACTTCCGTCCCAGCCTGGACCCTGGACTGAAGGTGGCACTGACTCTGCGGCATCTGGCCTCTGGAACCACATACAGAAACATGCACTATGCCTGGAGGGTGCCACACAACAGCATCAGCAAAGTGGTCAGAGAAGTGGTGCAGGCCATCATCGAAGAATACATGGAGGAGCTCCTCCAGTGTTCCACCACTGAAGAAGGCTGGAGGAAAGTTGCAGGACAGTGGTATCAGAGGTGGAACTTTCCCCACACCGTTGGAGTCATAGATGGGAAGCACGTGGCCTTCAAAGCTCCACCCAACTCAGGGTCCTCTTGTCACAACTACAAGGGCTTCTTCAGTATCATCCTTTTTGCCATGGTTGATGCTAACTGCAAGTTCATGTACATCGATGCTTCAGGCAACGGGTCTGCTTCAGATAGCCAGGTATACAATGCCAGTGACCTCAAGGATTGGCTGGAACGCAACCTCGTCATGGGTTTTCCAGATCCAGACCCTCTACCCAATGACACACAAGATGTGCCCTACTTCATCGTGGGTGATGATGCCTTCTCCCTCAGAACCTACCTCATGAAGCCCTACAGTTCCAGATACCTCACCCGTGAAGAGAGGATCTTCAACTACAGGCTGTCCAGGGCAAGACGGGTGGTGGAGAACACCTTTGGCATCCTGGCCAACAGGTTCCAGGTACTTCTCACCACCATGCAACATCGCCCACAGACTGTGAGGAGCATCATGGAAGCTTGTTGCATCCTGCACAATCTCATGTGCACCCACAACCCAGTGTTGCAGAACAGGCTTGTGGACCATCAACAAGGGAATGGGGACATGGAGCCTGGTGAATGGAGGCAAGGATGAAACCTGATAGACACTGTGGATGTACCAGGCCCCAACAGAGCTTCACATGAAGGGAAGAAGCAGCGCAACCTCCTGAAACACTGGTGCAACTCCCCAGCTGGAGCAGTGGAGTGGCAAGACAGGATGATAGATGCTTAATGGATGCTTCCTTGAGGCTGTCGCATAACACTGATGAGATTGTGCCATGTATGTTGAGTGGTCCTACAATGAATAGGGCATTAATAAAGAGCTTTGTTTATTTTGAAATGTGTTGATCAATGAATAAATTGTTATTGATAAAAAAGGGCCATATGTGTGGCAGCTGGGAGGGTGGACCATACAGTCCTACTACGCTTGCACTGGAAGTTTATCTATCCCACAACTATCCTTACCCATCCCACAGCTATCCTTACCCATCCCACAGCTATCCTTACCCATCCCACAACTATCCTTACCCATCCAACAGCTATCCTTACCCATCCCACAACTATCCTTACCCATCCCACAACTATCCTTACCCATCCCACAACTATCCTTACCCATCCCAAAACTATCTTACCCATCCCACAAGCATGCAAAGGCTTAACCCTTTTTTCAAAGTTTTCACCAACACTTTATAAAGTAAATAAAATGAACCAAGTGTGTGAAGCAAAAATAACCTTTATTAACAAAGGTAAACTGTATGACGTTATTAAAAAAGCAAAATGAACCAAGTAAAGTGTCTTTAAGCAAAGATAAAGTGAACAGGTAGCAACTCAGTCTCTGGCACTATTCTCAGTCACTCTGAGGCATGTCTATGATCTCAGCTGTCGAGTGGCCAGGGCCTGTGGAGGTGGCTGTTGCTGGAGTGCTGGTCTGAGGCACCATTGGGGTGCCTGGCCCTGAGAGTACAACAGGGGATGGTGTGTTCAGAAGGCTCTCAGAAAGCTGACTCAGTCCCATGAGGTTGAGAGGCCCTTCTTCAAGGACCTGGGATGTCAGGCACAGTACTAATGACAGATTTTCTGTTGAGGGGCTTGGCTGTGGGGTGAAGGAAGGAGGAGTGTAGTGGGGCTGTCTGGTCTGCAGCTGGGTCAGGTGAGGCGTCTGTAGCGTGCGATGTACCTGGGCCTGGACTGGGAAGGGATGCCTCTGCTGTGGAAAGTCCTGGTACTCGTAGCCTTGGTCGGTGAGGGGCTGTTGAAAGCCGTGGAAGGGCTGTGACATCACCTGGGGTGGAGGAGCAGTCCTGGACTGGGTTGGAGCAGGTTCAGCTGGGCCTGGAGGGTGGTGCAGCAGTGCTGTGATCTTCTCCTTCATCACCTGGTACTGGGCCACAGGCAGGTCCATGAGGGTCTGGCTCACGTAGGTGATGAAGGGCTTGCGGTTTGAGGATGGTATATCACTGTGGAGCAGCTGGGACAGAAGATCTGTGCTGGTCTTGATCGTGTCCCAGATCTCCAGCAGGACAGTGTGGCTCTGGCCCTCCAGTCTGCCCCTCTGCCTGCTTTCTGTGGAGGTGGAGCTGGGGGTGGGGGTGGGATGGTCTCTGGCTGCTGCTGCTTCTTACTCCATTTGAGACAGGGGATCCTCCACGTCCTCTGGCATGGACAGTGCAGCTGTCGGGGGGGTCTCTTCTGTGGGGTCCTCCAAAGACACCTGCCTGGATACGGTAGCTGTCTCCTGGCTGGAAGAGGACTGGCTGTCTGTGGGCTGTCTGAGGGAGAGGGTTGACAGAGGGGCTGCTCCTCGGTGGTGGACCTCACCCTCCAGGAAGCTGCACTTGGCCATGATGTACATCTCCCGGTCAGTGATCTTGACAGCGACCTGGCCAGATTTCTTCAGGTGCAGCTTGCCATACGAGGTGTGCATGTGCTTCCACCATCCCAGGAGTACATCTGCAGTGTAGCCAAGGCTCTCTGCCTTGTCTCTCCACGCTGCCTGCTTTTTCTTGGTGTCGCGATAGAGCCTGTGGCCCTTTCTCCACAGCTACTCGTTCTCCCTCAGCCATTCCAGCACTTCCTCCTCATGGTCCTCGGAAATGGAGTACTGTTTCCTCTCTCCCTTTTCTTTGTCTTGCCTCTTCCTCCCTCTGGCACGGGCTTCAGGGGCTTGAGCAGCAGGGCTTTGAGGGCCTTTGGGCTGATCCACCACAGCAGCAGCACCAGCAGCACCAGCACCAGCAGCAGGAGAAGCACCAGCAGCAGCAGTAGCACCAGCAGGAGAAACACCAGCAGCACCAGCAGCACCAGCAGGAGAAATACCAGCAGCAGGAACACCAGGAGCACTACCACCACCACCACCAGCAGCAGCAGAAGCACCAGCAGCTTGAGAGTCAGCGCCCGGGGGTGGGATGGTGGTTCTGTCCTTCTTGCCAGGGCTGGCAGGAGAAGGCACAGGCTTCCTCTTCTTCCCTGACTGACAAACCATGGTGTTCTTTCATGATGTCTCTGGCAGCAGGTCTTTCCTCTGAATGCTGACTGCTTGCGAGCTGCATCCTTTTATATCCGTGGAACTGATGCAATTCATCCTCCCCGCATGCGCAGTGACCCCTTTGCATCCGCTATGCATCCACTATGCATCTTATAGGCGTCTGTGATGCATCCACGTTCTCCACTACGCATCCGCTCCTTCCACTACGCGTCCACTTCACTATTCTCCCCCAGAAGCCCTGCGGATGTGTCATCCGCTTCCATCCGCTTCCATCCGCCAAGCTTCCTACGAATATCCGCTTTCCATCCTCGCTACGTACTACCCATGTCTGTTCCTTTCCGTTGTTTTCCATTCTGTTTATGCAAATTTGGGGCACTTTTGAGAGCAGATAACAACGGATGGAGCCACCCCCGAAATTTTGCTCGTCCGCTGTGTCCTTTTTGCATACGTTTTGCATCCGTCAGCCAGTGTGACCTAGCCTTAAGATTATCACCTGAAAACCAAATTTAGTAAATTTAGTATGAGAGAGAAACTAGTAGACTATGATTTCTAGTCCTGTTTTAGGCATGAAAGCCAGCTGGGTGATTTGGGATTAGTCATTGATACTCAGTGCAATCTACCTCACAGGATTGTTGTTATGGAGAAAATAGGAAGAGGAAGGAATATATGACCATAGAAGTATTATAAAGGACTATAATAAAGATGGAATTTTAAAAATCTAAAAAAAGAAAGGTTCATTTTAATAATGGAGCAGATCTGGACAAGAGAGGGATTAAATGAACCAGATTTTTTATCTATGTATTTGTTTGTTTGTGTCATACCTTTATTATTTTTACAAATAGCTCAAGTTTGTGAATATATCCAACACATTTTCCTCTTCTTCTTTTCCTCACAATGACAATCTTGTGAGGTGAATTAGACTGAAAGAAAGTGGCTGGCTTTAGGTCACACAGCTAGCTTTCATGCCTAAGGCAGGACTAGAGCTGACCATCTCTTTTTTTTTAGTTTGGTGCCTTAATGGATCAGATATGGATTTTTTAAACAAACTTCCAAAAACAAACAAATAGACTTTTCAATGCATTTCTATGGGAGAGATCATCAATTACTTTCTCCTTAGGTCCCACTTTATCCTCGTCACATGATCCAAAAAGAGCTACTGTATTTAAATGAAAGTTGGGAATTGGAGGATTTTTATATATTGTATATGGTGGCAGGGGAGTACCGTTTCCTGGTGGATGCCCAATAACATCAATTTTGGGACTGTGATGCTAATATTTCTCTGACCCATTTGTGTCACAACGTTGTCATGAGATAAAATTGAAAGATTGTTATGAGGATAACATTGAAAGAGCTCCTGGAAGTTCAGCAGTCTATAAAATTCCACCCTACTACAATTACATTAGTAGTGAAAGGCGGGTCAAAGAAGCAGTGCCTTTGGAATAGAAGTTCCTTCTATTAAACTAGCTAATCAATGAAGCCATAATTATGATTGACAACAAACTGTTTCTCAAATTACAAGATGCCTGAATGTGAATGGGGTGAAGGATAGGGTTTATTTTCCCTGGTTATAACTGATGGGCATCACATTAAAAAAAACCAGAATATCAGTTCAGATTTTATAGATTTCAGAATTTTTTGCATTTTACCCTACATCTGCTTAGCTTCTGAGCATCAAATGTCTGGAAACAAAGTGATTTTAATTTTTTCTTCCACTTTGACCATGATAATGGTCGGGTTTTCTTTCCATACCATTTTGAGCATATCATTTTATTGGTGGATTTCCCTGCTTGGACTCCTGTCCCTGTTTTTGCCACCACTCATGATAAAATCTGATGTCCAAAAAGATTTTGCTCAGCTGCTTATTACTATTTGCACAGGCAGGCTGCGCAAGATTTTATGAATCCCTATGTGAATATTAATTAACAGCTCTATTACATGAACATTTGCATTACATTACATGCACATGTTCATACAACAGCTCTATTACATGAACATTCTAAATATATCATTTGGAATCTGTTTGTAACCCCTGCTGTGGTTATGGAACTTTTTGAAGGCATACCCCCCCCCCCCAAAAAAAACAAAACAACTAAGAGTCCCTGCTTTTTTATTCCTTCCACCTGTGCTAGGAAAGTAGCACCAAATGGGAGTCTGGAGGCATTTGTCTTTTACGGATAGACCTTTTGTATGACCCTCATACCTGCCTCCCATTTGTTGCATTCACTAGAGAAAAGGGAGGGAGGAAGTGAGGGAGGAAAGAAGGAAGGAAGGAAAGAAGGAAGGAAGGAAGGAAGGAAGGAAGGAAGGAAGGAAGGAAGGAA
>BLBF01000007.1:64207646-64227934 GCA_015471245.1 Laticauda colubrina | reverse complement strand
CACTCCACTCCACTCCACTCCACTCCACTCCACTCCACTCCACTCCATTCCATTCCATTCCATTCTATTCTATTCTATTCTATTCTATTCTATTCTATTCTATTCTATTCCAATGCTCTTTTATTTTCATTTTATCGCATTAGAGCCCTCTCCAATCTATTATAGACTTCCTGTGGTTCAACTACTGATAACCCCAGCTTGTTTTACTACTGTTTTAGAATAGTTCTTTGGCTGTTGTTTTCAATGTCGTAAGTATGCAGTTCGTCATCACATTAGAAAGAGTACTACAGGGACAGCAACATCATTGACCACTGTTTAAAAACAGTGTAGTAACTGTCAGAAGCAAAGATAGATTTGTCAAGAACTCAACTTGCCAGACAAATTTTAACTCATTTTGGTGGTTCACTTCTTTGTAAATTGTGGGAATGTTGTAGATTTATTTTGATTTAATCAAAACATTTAATAAAGTATTCCATGACATTTTGATTAATAGGTTAGTAAAGTGTGGACTGATAAGCATGACAATTAAGTATGTACATATTTTACTCATTCTTGAATGCTGTTTGTCAATAGTTCCTCATTAAATTGATACATTGAGTGGAATAACAGAATTTTTTCCTGGGCCTGTTCTCATCAACATATTTATTAATTTCTTGGATGAAGAAGTAAAAACAAGACTTTTCAGATTTTTTTACAACAAAACATTGAATGAGAGCTAAGACAGAAGTAAAATTCAAGATTATCTTTGAATAGAGTAGCCTATTTCAGTAATTTTACCTTGAAATAATTTTCAGATTTCAGGGAATGATTGCATAAAATCACAAAAAGTGCAGTACAGTGCAATCCATATTTTATAATGTTTACAACAGTGAAACAGCAGCCAGTGGCTGAGTTGAAGCACATAAAATTTTTCACCATTGCAAGTGCTAGTATTGTCAAAAAATTAAATTAATTAAACAATGTTTTTCAATTGCTATCTCTCGGGGAACCCCTAGCAACCTTTCACGGAACCCCAGCTGAACAGAGTGGTTAAAAAATGGGATGAAATTAACATAATGCAAATTAACACAGACATACGCAATATTCTTCACTGAGAATTAAAATCAAAAACATAAAATATGAGAAAATGATCTCAGAACAACTTTGACTGACAGTGGATTTGAGTTGGCAGTGGCTACATCAAAAGCAAGTGTTGTCTTCACTTTCATTATGTAATAATTCAATTTTATTCTATTTTAGGGAGAGCTCCTTTATCCCTTACCTTAGGGACTGTAATCAGTGCTGACCGTCGCACTTCAAAAAGGATGCTGAGAAACTGATGTAGGTTCAGAAAAGGACAACTACAATGATCAGTAGACCGGAAATTATACCCAATAAAGAGACACTAAAGATGCCAGACATGTATAGCCAAGAGAAAGAGAGAGAGAGAGACAGAGAGAGAGAGGAGGGGGGGAATATGATAGCATTCCTGAGATTACAAACATAGTGTTATTTTTGTAGCATTGCTACATCGCAGGGAGAACAGTTGCTATTAAACTAAGCTAAAATGGTAGGAGGAAAGGTGGAGAGAGAAAGTCATAGAAAAAGAAAAAAGACTGGAAAAAGGAAAAGGAGAAGGAGATTGGAGAAATTAAGAAAGAGAAAAGCCCAGGTGCCACAAAGAAGAGGGGGTCAAATTCAATGTTTTGGGGATTCAATTTTTTTTACTACCAGTTCTGTGGGCGTGACTTGTTGGTTGTGAATCGGTGAGTGTGGCAGGGGAAGGTTACTGCAAAATCCCCATTCCCTCTCGCACCAATCATGCCTACCGTCCCTGTCCTATTGTTTTTTATTTTTCTTATAAGTATCTATCTCATGTATTCAAAACTATATTTCTTCTTGTACCTGTGTCTTGTAAGCGACTGACAAATCAAAGAAAAAAAATCCTAAAACCTGCTTTCTAGCTCCGTTCTCCTGTGCCAAGCAACAAAAGAAGACCCAGCCAATCAGCTGGGACTCAGAAGGCAGAGAACAGATGGGGGCGGGGCCAGTCAGAGATGGTATTTGCCGGTTCTCTGAATTTCCATTACCGGTTCTCCAGAACTAGTCAGCACCACAGGGTAGAACAAGAAACAATAGTTGGAAACTAACCAAAGAGAGAAGAAAACTGGAATTAAGGAGAAACTTTCTAACAGTGAGGACAATTAACCAGTGGAATAACTTGCATTCAGAAATTGTGGGCACCCCATCATTGGAGGTTTTTAAGAAGAGACTGGACAGCCACTTATCTGAAATACTATAGGTTCTCCTGCTTGAGCAGGGGGCTGGACTAGAAGACCTCCAAGGTCCCTTCCAATTCCTATTCTATTCTATTCTATTCTATTCTATTCTATTCTATTCTATTCTATTCTATTCTATTCTATGAAAGTCAAATCCTATCCTTTAACTTTCTTGCATTCGGGATACATAATGTTGCACTGATTGAACATAAGTTCAGGGAAAGCAAATTCTAGCTGAATGTTAGGAAGAACTTTCTAACAGTTAACATCAGTTGACAATTACAAAGATGGTGACCTCAAGTAAAAAGTAGATACCCATTTGTCTGGAAAGTTTTAACTTCTTACATTGGGCAAGAGGCCATTTCCAGCTCTGTGTGCAGTTGGAAATGCATCTAAAAAGTAGTGCATTTTCCACTCCTCCCATTAAAAAAATCTCTGTGTGTGTGAGTGTTTTGTGTGTGTGTGTGTGTGTGTGTGTGTGTGTGTGTGTGAAATAGAGACATAATTGTCCCTGCTTGTACCACCCATATTGTATCAATGTTCTCTCTACTCCATCTGTCATTCCCTCTTCTCCTTTCTTATTGCTTGCATCCCCTGACAGGAAAAAGTACCCCATTACTCTGCTGAAGACAGAGGAACATTTTTCAAAACAAAACCTCAATGATAACATACATGTAGTCCTCAACTCATTATTGGGACCAGAATTTCTGTTGTGAAATGAACTGTGCCCAATTTTATGACTTTTGCCATAGTTGTTAAGGGAATCACTGCAGTTGTCAGTTAAATCATACATACAATAAGCAGAATTGGCTTTCCCAATAAACTCTACTTGTTGGAAACTCCCTGATAAGGTCAAAAATGATGATCACCTGATCCTAGGATGCTGCAACTATTATGAATAGATGTCCCAATATTTGAGGGGCTGCCACAGAGAGGAAGGGGCCAACCTATTTTCCAAACACCTGAAGGCCAGACAAGGAATAATGGATGGAAACTGATCAAGGAAAGATTCTATCTAGAAATAAGAAGAAATTTTCTGACAGTGAGAACAATTAAACTTGTCTTTGGAAGTTATGGGAGCTTCATCATTGGAGGCTTTCAAGAAGAGATGGGACTGACAGAAAAGGTGTAGGGTCTTCTGCTTGGATGGGGTTGGACTAGATGTCCTCTAAGGTCCCTTCCAACTCTGTTATTCTGTTTTAAATACAAATTAAGAGGCTCTTAGAGCTACCTCAGTGTTGCTACATTCAGTAAACCATAGAGCAATGCACTGTGGAATATTGTCTATGGAGATTCTCAATCACCCAGGTCATGGTTGCCCCAAAGGTGTTTTTTTTCCCCCAAAAGGCAACTGAGCTTTCTTGTTTTTTTCCCTTTGGAAATGTTTTGCCAGTTTTTTAGAATGGATGAGAAACAGAACATTTTCAAAGAAAAACACCCAAGAAAGCTTGGTTGCCTTTTTAAAAAAGCACCTTTGGGACAGTGTGGAATATTCTATCTCCATAGTCTCTGGCAATTGGGAAAGTGTGGGTTTGTAGCAATCAAAGCTAAATTTGTTTGTGTGTGCGCAAAAATGTAATGTGTTACCTGTATAAGGAGTGAATCAGTGGCATACCTCCCTTTTCTCATTTTGTCTGCACTCCTGGATTTGTTGTGCAAGTTTCTTAGTGATAACCAGCTTCAGCTAGTCTGTGCATTTCATATGAACTCCATAAAACCTTCTAAAGCACCATCTGTCCAGTCTGGAGAGTGTTTTGCAAACAGTAGAAAAGCTTTTGCTGTGTTTTCCTATTCAACAGACTATGTAAGGTGATATACTTGCATTGGACAACTATTTTTTCTTAACAACCTACTAATGTTAGAAGCCAATATTAAAAATAGGTGATTTTTTTTGGGGAAAAAAAAAGGATTGTGTTCCATCATTCCTTGCAATAAAAATATTTGTATGTTTTAAATACCCATTGAACAGATGGAAATAATAATGCCATAGTCCTCTTTCAGAATAAGTAGAAATGGAACACATTTTATTTGTTATAGAAACAAAGGGGGGAAATACCATTTACTATATTTTTAAAGAATCAAAAACCCCATTCATTTTATATTTGGTTACCCTAAATAAACTTATCTTGATGAAATAGTTATAAAAGATAGCAACTGAACCGAACAAGAATAATCTCGTGTTAGGTCTTAGTATTATCCAAATTCGTCCAGCTCATGTTTTTTGGGGATGAATTTTTAAGATGTTCAAAGAAATGTAGCTTATAAGATGCATTTCTGCCATAAAAGTGCTCAGTATGACATACAAGAACATTGTGAACTGGTTAACCCGAGGCACTGTTTTTCCTATCAACTAGAACTGAAGAAATATGCTTACTCTTTTAAAAACAAACAATATTCTCTACTATGTTTGTTGTAAAAATTACTCCTTTTACAAAGTTTTGAGAAGGTTGAAAGAGCATCTGTTAGATTGCATGAACAATAAAGATGCTGCCTTGTACATCTTATTTTCTAAAATATATAAATGAAAATAGTACATACAGATTCTAGATGCCTGAAAAGTTGGATATATCTCACTTAGCAATGGAAATTTTTGACTCAGTTGTGGCCATAAGTTGAAGAGTAAATGTACTTTAAAATCTGCAGAGGTTTGGATTTCCATTACTTGAAGGTTTGGGGATAGCACTATAATGCAGCTGTCTAATTGTGCCTTTATCTTTAGGTTCTCTCAGTTTTGGCCTTTGGGCAAGCATGAGTTTCAAGGATGAGGTGTAATTAATGTGCCACACAATTCTTAGTGAACTGATCTTACAATCAACACAAAGATTTCCATTTTCTTGGCAATTATGTCCAAGTCTGAGATGGCCTACGCTTGAGTTAGAACATTACCTTGACTCTCAGGCTGGTCTTCCTTGCTATTTTCTCTCAAGTCCAGGACCCAAAATTAGATTCCCAGAAAGAGCATTAGGATTCGATGTAAACATACAGGAATGTGAAAAGGCAAAAGTCATAATGCAATCAACCTAACAGATGGCAAAGCTTCAAGATGCAGCATGAATTCAATGAAACTCCTTCCCTTGAATTAAAAATTAACTCATTGACTTTCTAACTGCAACAGGCACTTTAGTCTTTGAAAACAAGTTGAGAATGGTCCTTTTTCCATTAAATGTTTTTTTCCCCCCAGCTCAATGCAGAAGGGTCTTTGGCAGAAAAAAATGTTCAAGTACTTTATTTTAATTAAAGAGAAATTTAATATGCTGGCTAGACTAGAAAATAATGAAAGGGCAGCAATACAGATTTAATTTGGTCTAAGAAACCTACTCATAAGGACTTCAGTCTCTGGAAGTGAATTTGCTTTTGAAATTCCCAGTGGTTCTTCTACAATACTTGTCCATTTCTGTGTATCTATGTCAGATGATATAGAATGGATGTTAGCCTCATGAAAATCCATCAATAACCAGTATGAGCCAGCTTTGCTTTGAGTTATTCTTCCAAGATTTTGTCAGTGGCCTGCCAGAAAGGTCAACAGAGCTGGCATTCATCAGCTCTACCCCATCCTGTTCTACAGAATTCCTTCCAAAAAAATGTACATCTGACTTTTCCTGCAGTTGCTCCTTAAAAAAGTATTTCATGTCTATTCTTGGTGCTTGCAATTTAAAAGGTTTTGTCATCTTCATCTATATGTAGGAGATGATTAGGCTGAGGGTTCAAATACATCATCAGTTCTGAGTCCCTTTGTGCCCACAAGAGTTCTAAGTCCAGCCCAATTTGAATTCCTTCTATTCTTAACTCCTGCTAATTTCCCTTGACCGCTAGTCCATATTCTTGTAGAGAGCTTAAGCTTACAATCAATTCAGAGACTTCCGGTTTGAGTTTCTTCGGTAATAGACTGAAATCCGTGATTGTGCATGGTTTCAATCTGTGCTCACCGCTGGAGCACCCTGAGCCAGCTGGATTCAGGGCTAAGCCATCCCATAGAGGTGGTGAAGAGAGGGGAGACTGACAGCAGGGTCAAGGAGAGCCACATCTCTCCTCCTCAGCTGGCCATGACTCCCTTTCCTGAAGGTGGTTGCAGTGGTGGTCAGAAATGGCCACCTCAAAGAAGAACTGAACCGGAAAAGAATGTGCAGGATGAAGATAAGAAGAGAAAGTTTTCATTGACCAGGTTAAACTGAAAAAGCAACAATGTAAGATACCCTGGAATTTGAACTATAAAAAATAACATTGTTCCCAAAGAAGCAGCAAAGGAGAGAGAGAAGGGAAAGGATTTGGCTTTTTTTTCTTCCCTTCCTCATATTGACAGCTAAGAGATTTAAGTAAGAAATTGACAAAAGTCCACTTTGACATCAATAGGCATTTAAGCTGAAAATAAAATGTCAAAGGGATAATAAAGACTTTTGGATACTCACAAACCTTTAAAAGCAGGAAAGGAGAGAAAAGGAAAGAATAAAAGGGTGGGATCTGGAAAAATGGAGAAGACTGCCTGAAACTAAAAGGAACTTACAGTGAAACCTTAACAAAATTCCTAAAAGATACATTCTAACTTAAACTTTGTAACAAAATAATAGAACCCCAGGAAGAGAAAGTGGAAAAAAGAAGCAAGAAGAAACAGCTTTGGATTATTTGGATTATTTGGTGATTTTTGGATTTTTGGGTATTGGATTTAAATGACTAAAATCAGTTGGGTGGTTGTTTAAAAGTGTTTAGAATGGCATCACTTTTAGAAGAATTGAAAATGGAACTTAAAACAGAAAGAAGATGCACAAGAAGGAAGAATGAAATTAGGGAATTATTATTAATAATTTATTATTAATGATATATAAAAATATAAGTGAAGAGAAATATGGAAAAAAAAGAATTAATTATGGAAAGTTTATAAGTGTTCACAAGGAAGTATGATATTCAATTGAAAAGAAATGTTAAAGGTGTTAAAATTCGAACTAATATTAATGATAGAATTGAATTGGAATGGAATGAGTATTTTATTTACTATTGGTACATTCTTAAAATGCACACTGTTTTATATATATACATATAAAACGTTTCATCGATACAGATAACTCAATACAGAAGCCTGATGTTGATGATGGCAGATGAGATTCTGCCAAAATGTTGCTACAGTTTAAAAGCACAACTACAATGACGTGGGATAATACCTGAAGGAAGCTGAATAGCACACATGTAAGTACCCGCGAAAACTTTAAAAAAAATGTAATATATATATATATATATATATATATATATATATATATATGTGTGTGTGTGTGTGTGTGTGTGTGTGTGTGTGTGTGTGTGTGCTGTTTAGCTTCCTTCCTTATCCCACGTCATTGTAGTGCTGTTAAAGTTGTAGCAACGTTTCAGCAGAATCCCATCTGCCATCATCAGGCTTCTGTATGGATGTGGGTCTCACAGCTCCTGGTTTCAAATTCGAGGCTGGTCCATTCTGATTGGCTAGGAGCCTGGGTCTGTGTTCACTGGACTTGGAGTTTGATTGATTGGTGTTTCTGGTTTCTTCTGTCTGTTTTGTGGCTTTGATTGGCTGGCAACACTCTGTTCTTGTGTTGGAGGCTTTCAGTGCAGCTTGGCTTCGTGTGAAAGGACGGCTGCTATTCATTAGCAAGCTGGGTTTCACCTGGGTGCCTGGTGGGGGGGTGTTTGAGTTGGAGGCATCAGAGGGAGTCTGTCTGTGCTCAGGTGTTTGTCTGTTTTGTGGTGTGGAGATCTTTCTATTTGAGAGTGGTAGTGATCTACTACTGTTCCAATATGTTCCTCTCAAGTACTATTGACAACTTAGAATATCATCTATCCTGTATTTGCTTGCTTAATTTCTCTTCCCATTATGGAGTTACCTGATCTGGCTTTCCCTCCTCAAAGGGCTGACAGTAATGCAGCATGTTTAAAATCTAGAAAATAAAGCAGCATCCACAAACACAGACATTCATTTCTATTTTATCAGTTATTCCGCAGCAAATCTAATTTTGTCATTGATTGTGCAGCCAATACAGTATAGTAATAAATCATGGTTTGCTGATTCATGGTACTCTTTAGAGGTGAGCAACTTGTGAGAACATCCAGATATTGCTGAAAGAAAGTTCTTTGCATTCTTCACTACTACCATGCTTTCAGAGGTTGCTAGGAATTGATTCAACAACAGGTTTTTATCCAAAGCAAACTGGAATGCAAGAATACACGGTACTTTTGTCATTGCTTCCTTTCATCTTTAGGTTTAAACAAATCTTGCAAATGAAGACAAATGTACGTTTCCCAGGATAATATTGCAGGATCCAATTTGAGTCAATCATTGGGATCAGAGGTTTAGTTTTCCAAGCTTTCAGATTTGTGCTGGAGCTCATCTTCAGGGAACCTTTATTTTTCCAGAAAGTGTCTGGAAATAGAAAATTTCCCTGAGGATAGGCTCCATCACAACTCTGAAAACTTGAAAGAATAAATCTCTGGTCCTGGTGATCAACTCATGTTGCATTGTACAAAGTTTAATTTATTCACACACAAAAAAAGTTTATAGGAGTTATAGGACATTAAAAGATGAATGCCCTAGATAGTGAGGAATTTAAACTAGTAAATACTGGACGTCATCTGTACTGATCTTCAATTCTCATTATAACCATAATAAAACCTTAAACTGGAATCTGGTCACTGTGTTCTACAAATATAAGCATCATCAAAGAAAGCAAACTGAAAATTGTATTACACAAGCTTTTGAAAGGAACATTGGAATTACAGTTCATGACAGAATTATAAACAAAGAAATTACAATGGAGGAGAACATTCACGTGCTCTGTCATGTGCCTTAGCTGGTAGAATCAACACATTAAAAACATTTTTTTAAAATAAAAAAATGAACAAAAAAATTACTTTTTTGGTTGTCCTCTATGCTTCCTGCAACAAACAATTTAACAGACAAAACAGATAAACATTTTACAGGGTTGAATAAAGGCAAAATGTTTGCACTATAACTTATAAAGCAAAATGAAGCTACTGAGATCTAAAATAAAGATAAAGGTTATACAAAAGTGTACATTTTTCTCCCACCCTCTCCCAGGGACAAAGTGTACCCCTCAAAGGACATACTAGATGGACTCAAAGGGTCCATGATGACCTGCCTTAGTTTCTTGGAGAGCCATTTGTCTGGAATGGTTTGAAGATTCCTGCACTCAGATCCAAGTTCCTTCTATCTCTATGATTCTAAGTCCTCACTAAGGAGAGGGGATCTACAAATTTGAAACAAATATGTGACAGATTTCTTCTCAATCACTGTAATTTGATGGATCTCAGCAGATATCAGCAATCTCCCTTTCTTTGATGGAAAAAATGTATACAAAGCAATGCTACATACAAATGCAGCATGGAAAAATGTTCCCAAAGATGCTTTTTCAAGAGGCAACTTTGTTTTTCCTTGAAGACATTTTGCTTCTCATTCAAGAATTGAATCTTCTTCAGTTCTTCAGCTTCACTTCTGAAGAGAACTGAAGAAGCTTCTTGGATGAAAAGCAAAACATATTCAGGGAAAAGCACAGAAAATCCAGTTGCCTGTGGAAAAAGTACCTTTGGAAAAATCATGACCTGGATGAAGGTCCATAAGAATCTCCATAGACATGGGAAATGTTAGAAGTTATGAATGAAGTTATGTTAAAGAAGAGAATACCTAAAACATTATATTATTATTATATTATATTATAATGTTTATTATATAAATAATAAGTGTTAATATTTAATATGTTTAATATTAAATATTATGTTATGTTTAATAACATAATAAAATGTTAGTGTTTATTATATAAATAATAAATAATAAATGCTAAAAATAAATTAATAATAAATAATAAATGTTTATTATATAAACATTATATTACACTTATTCCAAAAGAGGAAGCCGATCCATTACAAATTAAGAACTATAGACCTATTTCTTTACTAAATGCAGATTATAAAATTTTTGCTTCAATATTGGCAGAAAGACTTTAACAATATTTAAATAGTTTTATTCATCCTGATCAAAATGGATTCCTGCCAAAGAGACAAATTAAAGACAATATGAGAGTAATTTTGGACACTTTGAAATATTATGAGGCTCATCCTGAAAAGCAAATGGCTTTGATTCACAGAAGACATTTGATAATGTGAACTGGTGATTCATGTTGTTACTTCTGGAACAGATGGGCTTCACTAAAAAATTTACTCAAGCAATAGAAGCTATATATCATAAACAAACAGCAAAAGTAATGATAGAGGGAGAATTGACAGACTCTATTGATATAAGAAAAGGAACATGACAAGGATGCCCACTGTCACTTTTGTTGTTTGTGTTAATCTTGGAAGTGTTAAACAGAAATATTAGAGAAGAAAAGGACACATAAGGGATGAAAATTAAAAAGGAAGAATTTAAATTGCAAGCATTTGCAGATGATTTGGTTTTCATCTTAGAAGATCCATTAGAAACAGCACCAAAATTGATAGAAAAGATAGAGACATATGGAAAGGTGGCTGGCTTGAAAATAAATAAAGATAAGACAAAGATTCTGACAAAGAAGATGCTATCAAGACAAAAGGAAGAATTAGCAGACCTATTGAAAATTCAGGTCACGAATAAGATTAAATACTTGGGGATATACTTGACAGCAAGATGCAGTACATTAAAAGAGAATAACTATATTAAACTTAAGCAGCAGATAGCGCTAGATTTGGTGAGATGGGAAAATTTACAACTGTCACTAATAGGGAGAATATCAACAATCAAGATGAATATATTACCGAGAATTTTATATTTGTTTCAAACAATTCCAATAAGGCTTGGAAAAGATTACTTTGAAGATTTAAATAAAATTGTGTTGAAATATATATGGCAAGGTAAGAAGGCGAGAATAAAGTTAAAACTTTTGCAAGATGCTAGAATAAGGGGAGGATTTGGCTTGCCTAATTGGGAGTTGTACTATCTAGCTATGAAATTGATGTGGGTAAAGGAATGGATAACATTAAGAAATACTAGATTGTTGAACATTAGAAGGACATGATTTGTTGTTGGGGTGGCATGCTTTTTTATGGTATAAAGGAATGAAAACACAGGGGTACTTTAGAAGACATTATAGATGGCAGTCTCTGTGGTTAAATTGGAAGAAGATTAAAAGACAATGTTATTTGAAAATTCCAGTCTGGTTATCAACTATTGAAGCATTTTTTTATCCTATAATATACAAAAAGGAACAAACAGTTAGATATGGTGAAATATTGAATGAAAAGGGTGAACTTAAATCTATGCAAAAATTAGAGGAACAAGGTATAAAGATGAATTGGTTTTCTTATGCACAAATGCAATCAAGGTATGATAAAGATATTAAAACAGAAGGTTTTATGATAAATTGACTGATTTAGATAAGATTTTGACAGATACTGATGAAAAGGTGATTAAAAACTGTATGGATATTTATTAAAAATTAAACTAGAAGGAGAAGAAGTTAAAGAAACAGTGATTGCTTGGGGGAAGAATTTTGGATATGGGATTGACTTAGAGAAATGGCAAAAATTGTGGTTTCAAAATTATAAAATGACAATGTCAACAGCATATAAAGAAAAATTGTATAAGATGTTTTACAGGTGGCACTTTCCCCCGACAAGAATAGCAAGGATGTTTAAGAATAAGTCTGAAAAGTGTTGGAAATGTCATCAGACACCTGTTTCATATTACCATATATGGTGGACATGCCCGGATGCTAAAAAATATTGGACAAAAATCCACATGTGGCTGGAAAAAATGATACATACGCATATAGACTTGAAACCAGATATTTTTTTATTGGGAATTTTACCTGAAATATATAGTAAAGATTTGAAATATCTGATTGTAAATGTATTAACAGCAGCTAGGATTGTATTTGCTAAAAACTGGAAAAATTAGAAGATACCATTACAGGAGGAGATCATTAAGAAAATATTGGAATGTGCTGAAATGAGTAGATTGACATATGAAATTTGAGAACAAGATGATAAACAATTTTACAAAGTTTGGGATCTATTCTATCAGTGGTTAGATAATAAAATATAGTAATGGAATATGTACATTTTTTAAAAATAATAAACATATAAAGATGTATTTTTTCTTTTTTAATTATATTTATAAAATGATTCTAGCATAGATCTGAGAGGATAATATGAATTGTTATAAAATAAACTAAGTAAAATATGATTATTTTATAAAACATGAATGAATAAAAATATAGTCAACAATTTATTAATAAAGATATTAATGTCCTTGATATTTGATTGAAAGTATGAGAGGATATATAATGTAACTGTAATAGAAGACTATGAAATGGTTGCACAAAATAATACGTAAACCAACCGGCACACTGTATGTATATATATGGAAGATGGTTTATGTTTTTATGTTATGTTTGTTTATGTTTGTTTTAAAATCAATAAAAAATTTAAAAAAAAAGACATGGGAAAAGGTATGCTAAGGAGAAGGAGAAAGAGAAGGAGGAAGAGGAGGAGAAGGAGAAGAAAGAGAAGAAGATTTAAGAGTGCTGTCTTAAGAACACGGGAAACAATCTTATGTCAAGGAACACTTTACGAGACATGGACATGAAAATACATATACATACCTCTTAATTGTTTGATAAAATGTTTCATATATATATTACTCTTTATGAACAAGTCTAAAAACAAAAGATTAATAATCAGTTTCTTATGTTTCCATAAATAATATCAAATCATGTGCCAATTATGTCATGTTTATTTTGTAAACTTCCTAATGTGAAAGCCCTCCATGTTTTCTTATCTAGTGCAATCCATATAGTTTTGTTTAAAACAACTTGATACGTAGCCAGTAACCACGGCAGGATTTCCAGATCCTTCCAGCTACTAAGAATAGAGTCAAAAAGTATCCCAAGCAATCACATAGATCCTCAAGGTTCTAAAATCTGTTTCAAACATGGGCGATTTGATGCACATCCCAAAAGAAGTATTTGTCAATGAACTGCTTCCAAAGCTCCAACAAATAGCATCAACCAGCATGGAAGAAATATATAAAATCTCAGAAACTCATTTAAAGACAGTTGAATGAAATTTGATATATTCGGTTACTGAAAATGCTGTCAAAAACAGGACTTTGAGGGAAATAAGCAGAGACTCACTCAGCAGAAAGAATGAACCTTGCCCCTCTTAAGATTGAAGACCTGACTATTTCCAAAGGCATTAGGGCTAGAATGTAGAGAAATATCCTGCAAGATGGAGTATTTGTTGGCATTCCCCCAACTGTGTTGTTTTCTGCAGTGTTCTGTTGCATTGCACCACTTCTTCTATTATTGTACACCACTTGAAGTCAGTTTTGTAAGTTGGGTGGCCATATAAATACTCCTAAATAACTAAACAAATATAGAAAGCAGTATCTGTTGAAGCATCCCTTGAGAATTCTGAGCTTTGCTATAGCTTCTTATCTGGACTCTTAACTTCAGTTTGCTTCTTTGATTGGATTGTGTCTCAAGGTTATCTCAATAACTGTGGTTTGAGGTCATGTCCTTCCAGTGCAGCCCTCTTGTTATCTCAACCCATGATCCCATTTTGGATTTTTAGATCTGATATGAAAGGGATGCTTTCCATGTTCTAATAGTCCAAGGCTTGCTATGTGAACAATGTGCAATGCAGAGGTGGTATTCAGCCAGTTCTGACAGGTTTTGGAAAACCGGTAGCAGAAATTTTTAGCAGTTCAGAGAACTGGTAAATACCACCTCTGGTTGGCCCCGCCGCCACTATTTGCTGCCTCCCAAGTCCCAGCTGATTGGTTGGGTCTTCTTTTGTTGCTCTACACAGGAGAACAGAGAAGGAAAGCAGGTTAGTGGGGAGGGAATAGGGATTTTTACAGCATCCTTCACTTGCCATACCCACCAAGCCATGCCATGCCATGCCCACCCCCTGGCACTGACTCTGAAGCTGCTGGTGCTGCTGGTGTTGCTGCTGGTGTTGCTGCTTGTGGTACTTCTCCTGCTGATGCTCCTGGTGCTTCTCCTGCTGGTGCTGCTGCTGGTGCTGCTGGTGCTTCTCCTGCTGGTGTTGCTGCTGCTAGTGCTTCTCCTGCTGCTGTGCTGGTGCTGGTGGTGTCTCTGCTGCTGGTGCTTCTCCTGCTGCTGCTGGTGCTACTGCTGGTGCTGCTGCTACTGCTGCTGCTGTCATGGACCCTCAAAGCCCTGCTGCTGAAGGCCCTGCAGCCCCTGCCAGAGGGAAGGAGAGGCAAGGCAAGGAGAAGGGAGAGAGGAAACAGTACTCCATTTCCAAGGACCATGAGGAGGAGGTGCTGGAATGGCTGAGGGAGAACGAGTCCTTGTGGAGAAAGGGCCACAGACTCTATCGCAACACCAAGAGAAAGCAGGCAGCGTGGAGAGACAAGGCAAAGAACCTGGGCTACACTGCAGATGTACTCCTGGGATGGTGGAAGCACATGCACACCTGGTATGGCAAGCTACACCTGAAGAAATCTGGCCAGGCCGCTGTCAAGATCACTGACCGGGAGATGTACGTCATGGCCAAGTGCAGCTTCCTGGAGGGTGAGGTCCGCCACCAAGGAGCAGCCCCTCTGACAACCCTCTCTCTCAGACAGCCCACAGACAGCCACTCCTCTTCCAGCCAGGAGACAGCTATCGTGTCCAGGCAGGTGTCTTTGGAGGGCCCCATGGCAGAGACCCCCCGACAGCTGCACTCCCCATGCCAGAGGACGTGGAGGATCCCCTGTGTCAAATGAAGCAAGAAGAAGCAGCAGCCAGAGACCAAACCACCCCCCACCCCCAGCTCCACCTTCACAGAAAGCAGGCAGAGAGGCAGACTGGAGGGCCAGAGCCACACTGTCCTGTTGGAGATCAGGGACACAATCAAAACCAGCACAGATCTTCTCTCTCAGCTGGTCCACATTGCTATACCATCATTGAACTGCAAGCCCTTCATCTCCTTCATTAGCCAGACCCTCATGGACCTGCCCGAGGCCCAGTACCAGGTGATGAAGGAGAAGATCACAGCACTGCTGCACCACCCTCCAGGCCCAGCTGAACCTGCTCCGACCCACTCCAGGACTGCTCCTCCACCCCAGGTGATGTCACAGCCCTTCCATGGCTTTCAACAGCCCCTCACCAACCAAGGCCACGAGTACCAGAACTTCCCACAGCAGAGGCAGCCCTTCCCAGTCCAGGCCCAGGTTCCTCGGATGCCACAGATGCCACAGACGCCTCACCTGACCCAGCTGCAGACCAGACAGCCCCACTACACTCCTCCTTCCTCCATCCCACAGCCAAGCCCTTCCTCAGAACATCTGTCATCAGTCTTGGGCATCACATCCCAGGTCCTTGATGAAGGGCCTCTCATCCTCACGGGACTGAGTCAGCTCTCTGAGAGCTTCCTGAACACACCATCCCCTGTTGTACTCTCGGGGCCAAGCACCCCAATGGCGCCTCAGACCATCACTCCAGCCACAGCCACCTCCACAGTCCCTGGCCGCTCGACAGCTGAGATCATGGACATGCCTCAGAGTGACTGAGAATAGTGCCAGAGACTGAGTTGCTACATGTTCACTTTATCTTTGCTTAAGACACTTTACTTGGTTCATTTTGCTTTTTTAATAAGGTCATACAGTTTACTTAAGACAGTTATTAATAAAGGTTATCTTTGCTTTACATACTTGGTTCATTTTTTTTACTTAATAAAGTGTTGGTGAAAACTTTGAAAAAATGGTAAAGCCTTTGCATGCTTGTTGGATAGGTAAGGATAGTTGTGGGATGGGTAAGGATAGTTGTGGGATGGGTAAGGATAGTTGTGGGATGGGTAAGGATAGCTGTTGAATTGATAAACCACCAGTGCAAGCATAGTGGGACTGTATGGTCCACCATCCCAGCTGCCACACATATGGCCCTTTTTTATCAATAACAATTTATTCATTGATCAACGCATTTCAAAATAAACAAAGCTCTTTATTAATTCCCTATTCATTGTAGGACCACTCAACATAAATGGCACAATCTCATCAGTGTGATGAGACAGGCTCAAGGAAGCATCCATTAACCATCTATCATCCTGTCTTGCCATTCCACTGCTCCAGCTGGGGAGTTACACCAGTGTTTCAGGAGGTGCTGCGCTGCTTCTTCCCTTCATGTGAAGCTCTGTTGGGGCCTTGTACATCCACAGTGTCTATCAGGTTTCATCCTTGCCTCCATTCACCAGCCTCCATGTCCCCATTCCTTGATGGTCCACAAGCCTGTTCTGCAACACTTGGTAGCGGGTGTGCATGAGATTGTGCAGGATGCAGCAAGCTTCCACGACGCTCCTCACAGTCTGTTGGCGATGCTGCATGGTGGTGAGAAGTACCTGGAACCTGTTCGCCAGGATGCCAAAGGTGTCTCCACCACCCATCTTGCCCTGGACAGCCTGTAGTTGAAGATCCTCTCTTCACGGGTGAGGTACCTGGAACTGTAGGGCTTCATGAAGTAGGTTCTGAGGGAGAAGGCGTCATCCCCCATGATGAAGTAGGGCACATCTTGTGTGTCATTGGGTAGGGGGTCTGGATCTGGAAAACCCATGATGAGGTTGCATTCCAGCCCATCCTTGAGGTCACTGGCATTGTATACCTGGCTATCTGAAGCTGACGCGTTGCCTGAAGCATCGATGTACATGAACTTGTAGTCAGCATCAACCATTGCAAAGAGGATGATTCTGAAGAAGCCCTTGTAGTTGTGATAAGAGGACCCTGAGTTGGCTGGAGCTTTGCAGGCCACGTGCTTCCCATCTATGGTTCCAACGGTGTGGGGAAAGTTCCACCCCTGATACCACTGTTCTGCAACTTTCCTCCAGCCTTCTTCAGTGGTGGGACACTGGAGGAGCTCCTCCATGTATTCTTCGATGATGGCTTGCACCACTTCTCTGACCACTTTGCTGATGCTGTTGTGTGGCACCCTCCACGCATACTGCATGTTTCTGTATGTGGTTCCAGAGGCCAGGTGGCGCAGAGTCAGTGCCACCTTTAGTCCAGGGTCCAGGCTGGGACGGAAGTTGGTGCTCGGCTTGGTCAACCTGGGTCTCAGAAGCTCAACAGTTTCGTCAAACATGGCTGGTGGCATCCTCATGAAGTGCTGGAATGCACGAGTGTCTTCATTCCTCAGCTTCACCATCAGCTTGTCATAGAGTCCAAACTCCACTCTTCTCCCGATCCATTGTTGGACCCACACAGCTCTTGGACATCTCCTTCTTCTCCTTGCATAGAAAAGGTGAAACAGTCTGAACAGGGTTTGGTTCTGGTGTTGAATGATTGCAGCTACCATAAGGAGTGTGTGATGATCCATGGTGGAGATCAATGGATGATGTGGAAGAGCAAGACCAAGGGTGAAGAGGTCTGTACACCACGGCTGCTGGACTGATAGTGAGATCCAGGTGATTTCCTCCCCCTTTTTATTGCAAATATTGGTTTTCCACTAGGTGTCCTTCCACATACTCTAGGCATACTCCAGACATCCTAAATATCCGAGATACGTCCCATATACAAATGTTTTTCTGTTT
This sequence comes from Laticauda colubrina, assembly GCA_015471245.1. NCBI lineage: Eukaryota > Metazoa > Chordata > Lepidosauria > Squamata > Elapidae > Laticauda > Laticauda colubrina. The sequence continues at coordinate 64,210,136 of BLBF01000007.1, read as the reverse complement.
TAATGCTTTATATACGAGCTGCATCCGCTTACATCCTTTCTATTTCTGTGCTACTAACGCTGTGTGGACGTTCCATGTTCCTTTCGCTTCCTCCCTCTTTCCATTTTCAGCTGGAGCAGATGTGAGTTGGAAGGATGCCCAGAGGATGCTGAGGGGATACAGCAGACATGTAATGGATGACAATGGACATAGAACGTTTGTTGCCCATATGTGTCATGGATGTACATTGTACGCGGCGGAAAGTTCATCCGCTCAAAAAGTTTTGTGCAGCTCAAAACTTTTTGAGCGGATGAAATAGCAGTAGACGGATGTTTGACGGATAGAGCGTATGAAACACGTATGCAGTGAGTACACAACGGATGCATCACGTTTTCCAACGGATGGCAAGCTTTTTTGTCTGTTTTACATCCTCTTTGCATCCGTTGGTGCAGTGGGACATGGGTTTAAGCATAAGAAGACAGACTAAAGGATTGGAGTAATATGTTGAATAACCTAAGGCACTTGGGGCACAGCATCTTAGATTGGACAAAACTGACATCTATTCAAGTTGTTTTGAGAGATGAAAAATTATACCACCTCAAAATGCTTACAGAACAGCTCTTTGCAGGTGAGCTGGCATTTTTGTCAAAACAGGCAAATTACTGAAAACCTTAAACATTTAAGTATAGCAAAGTCTTTCCTCAAGCTAAATGTCTATGGAGATTCTCAGTCATGGATGTCCCAAAGGTGTTTTTTTCAAGAAGCAACTGGATTTTTTTGTTTTTCTTTGAAGATCCAAGAAGCTTCTTCAACTCAGCTTTACAGCTTTACAGCTGAAGAAGCTTCTTGGATGAAAAGAGAAACATCTTCAAAGAAAAACAAGAAAGTTAGTTGCCTCTTGAAAAAGCACCTTTCAGTCTTTCCTCAAGCTTGTACAGATAAAGAAGCTACACTGCCTACTGGCTCTGCTTCAGATATGAAGGGAAGAAGGTCTTCATGGCAGGTAGACACACAGCACCCTTTGCAATTCCTTAAGCTCTTTTCTCAGAATCCTGCTGCAGGTACAGATTTGAAAGGCAGCTATGAACACAGAGAAAAGACACTGCTGCTTTAAGGAGTTACAGACTACATGAATCTTGCCTTGCAAACACTGAAGGACTGCACTAATCCAGTGCCTAATCATAACAGAGACTTTGAAAGTTTGTTTGGAAAAAGATAGTCTGTCGTGGAATTTATTTGTTGCATTTGTAGTAGATTTATCTGTTGCAGCACACAAAGGAGGAACATCTAAAATTTCTCTCTCTCTCTCTCTCTCTCTCTCTCTCTCTCTCTCTCTCTCTCTTTCTCTCTCTCTCTCTCTCACACACACACGCGCACTCACACTCTCCCTCCCTCCTTCCCTCCCTCAGTCTCCCTCTCCCTCTCCCTTCCCTTCCCTCTCCCTTTCCCTCTCCTTCCCTCCCTCCTTCCCTCCCTATCTCCCTAACTACTATCTATCATCTACTTACCTACCTACCTACCATTAATATAACTTTAGTACTCTGAGTGGCTTACAAAATATTAAAAACAAGAGGAGAAAAAACACAATTTTAAACAATATACAAAAAAGTAACACTTTACACTGTCACTAAAGCCTTCACATTTGGTATATGTGCAAGGAGGTGAAGGTGAAGCTATGTGTTCTGGAATGATAGTGGAGAAAAAGACGCTGGATCTTTTGCTTTGTTAAATAGGATGGGCCAAAAGAACTTAGAGATACTGCCAAAAAGACACCCTACCAGGTGTTCCTAGAAGGCTGATGTGTGAAGTTAGAGTCAATGGTAAGGGCTACAGAAAAGAGGGAGGAGAGAAACAAAACAAAATGAAAGTCAAAAAGAAAAAGAGGAGCTCAGATATTAGGGAGGAGAGAGGGACAGAGAGAAGAATGGAAACAATGGAAGGTGGACATTCTGACAGGACAAAACAGGACTTCCTACCAGGCTGAGAAACTGTTCACTTAGATCTTCAGAGGAATTGTTGCAAAACTACTTTTATAGCATTAGAAACATCAAAACACAGAAAACTGACAGCAGAAAAATCCATCGAGGTTTATTGGTTGTGTCCTTTGAGCATTTTTTTTGGGGGGGGGGGGGTTTATTGCTTGTTTTCATTTTTATTTATTATTGTTTAATTATTTTTATTTTATTTTTTGTCAGATGATGGACGTGTTTATTCCCAAGTATTTTTAAACTCAGTTATTGATGATTGATCCACTACCACCACTGGAAATTGGTTACGAGCTTCCACTATTCATTCCATAAAGTAGTGCTTTCTAACATTACTTCTGAGCTTCCCTCCTTTCAGTTTTAAGTTATGCTTCCATCAGAGGTGTTATACAGCAGGTTCTGATCAGTTCTGGAGAACCAGTAGCAGAAATTTTGAAGTTTGTAGAGTTGTAATTGCAGGAATGTTCCAATCTCGGATGGCAAACCTCAGATAAAGAATGTTTCCAAGCAAATACAACTCAGGCAA
>BLBF01000007.1:64184704-64203858 GCA_015471245.1 Laticauda colubrina | reverse complement strand
TAGAATAGAATAGAATAGAATAGAATAGAATAGAATAGAATAGAATAGAATAGTCCAGCTCCCTGCTCAAGCAGGAGAACCTATAGTATTTCAGACAAGTGACTGTCTAGTCTCTTTTTAAAAAACTTCCAGTGATGGAGCGCCCACAATTTCTGAAAGGAAAGCTGTTCCACTGGTTAATTGTCTTCACCATTAGGAAGTTTCTCTTTAATTTCAGGTTGCTTCTCTCTGTGTTTAGTTTCTGTGATAAAAATCAATCCAAAGACAACTCGAGACACAACAAATAAGAGCTTTGTTATGAAGCTTTTGCAAAAGGGAATTCTGCTCATGGGTAGAAGACATGGTTCCCAGGAAGGCTGGGGTTTATATACAGGTTCAAATATACAGTGTCTGCCTCTTTCCGGGTTCAAAATCTATCCAGCTACGTATCCAATTATGCAACACCCCTATGATTATTATTGTAGCATAACATCTGTTTCCTGTTTATCTGTTTCCATTTCTAGTAATCTCCATCATTAACATGACACTGGACAGCATAACCTGCCAGATATATAACCTTTATACAAACCAATAGAGAATTCTTACATAATATTCCAGTAAATTATCTTAGGTTAACACAGAGGTTAAAAATGGTGTTACCATTGCTTTATATTTTTACAGGTATAATTTTACATATCAGTTTCCAACCATTGTTTCTTGTCGTGCCCTTTGGTGCTCTGGAGAATAATTTGACCCCTCTTTTCTTTGTGGCAACCCCTCAAATACTGGAATACTGCTATCATGTCACCCCTAATTCTTTTTTTCTTTAAACTAGCCAAACCTAGATCCTCCCTTCTTCATATGATTTTGTCTCCCAGGCCTTTGATCATCTTAAAACTTAGATGAATTAATTCTGAGTGTGATGAACCCATTTGGAGTAAGAAAAAGAACATTGTGGGGCTCAGTAACCTAAAAGCAGTGAAGATTGCTTATTGCCTTTGTTAGCAATCTGATTCAAACAGTGCATTTGGTTGTCAGGGATGGAGCATTTCAACATACAGTAGATAGAGATCCAGAAGAAACTGTATGTATGTTAATACATTCATGTGTTCCAAAATCCTAGAAAACATTCAAAGGTTATTTAATCTGGGTAACTGCTGCAGAATGGCATTTCTGTTGTTTTCTGGAAATCAGAAATAAATCTAACCATATACATCTGTAGAGGAGAGTTCAAATAATGTTGACAAATGCCTGCCAGGTAGTTGGTCTGAGTTTTCTGTCAAAGGTATGCATTATTCATCTTATAAGTTGAAGGGACTTCATCACTATGAGTTTATTTTGAGCAAATAGGAAATATGCATCCTGATATCATATAATGTAATATAGCTTCCATTGAAACAACTAATTATTTCTGTATTTCTTGGCAGCTTTGAAGTTCAAGTGTTTCTTCAGAGTCTTGCGATGGTCCATGCCATAGAAATCATCAACAACTCCCCTCTTCTACCAGGAATTAAACTGGGTTATGAAATCTATGACACTTGTGCAGAAGTCACCAGGGCCATGGCTGCAGCTTTGAGGTTCATGTCCAAGTTTAATGCTTCTAAAGACCTGGTAGAATTCAAATGCAACTATTCAGATTACACACCCCGAGTAAAAGCTGTCATAGGAGCTACTTATTCGGAAGTGTCTATGTCAGTTGCAAGAATATTGAATTTGCAGTTAATACCACAGGTAGGTCATTCTGGAAACATATCCTTATTTTCAATCAGTAAAATCTAAATGAATGAATGAATATCTCAACCAGGGATGGGATCCAACAGGGTTAACTACTGGTTCAGTGATTTATGAGGTTCAGTGATTTAAGATGTGCTTCCCTGCACACTGCGTGTGCCTGTAAATCATATTCAGCTTGCTGCCTGGACAGCTGAGCATCGCTGCATGCAGAGAAGCAGCATTTGAAAAAGCACTTTTTTCCTGCTTTTTCAACCGTACTTGTGCCTCGCACGGCAGCTGAGGTTGAAAAAGCAGGAAATAAAGGTCAGGTAAGAACCCAGGCGGACGGGTGGGCCAAAACATCAGCAGACATAGAAGCGGTTCTATGTCTGCTGCTCTTCAGAGATACCGGTTCTACAGAGCCAGACAAAATCGGTAGAATTCCACTCTGATCTCAATGGCATAACTAGAAGCTGAATATAGTTAAGAAGGAGCTGCATTTGGCACAAATTGTGCATTTCCACAACTTTCTGGATTTAGAATACAATTCTGTACAGAACTGAGTAATGTATCTGTATTTTGCTAAAAGTATTTCTATGCTGTATATGTTTCCACTTGTATGATATTGCATCCTCAATGCTTTAGAAGTACATTGCTAGTCTTCTAGAAAAAGCAATATAAAGAAGCAGGAAATTATGCAATATGGAGAAGCAGGAAATTATGTTGGCAAATTCTTTCAGGTTAAAATTACGCAGGTTTCTCCTTTCTACACACAGATAGTTCTCAACTTATGAGGGTTTTTTTAACAACTGCTCAGAATTTTGGTGGTACTGAAAAAAGTGACTTTATCACCCGTCCTTACTCTCATGACTGTTGCAACATCATTATGTGATCAAAATTTGGATGTTTAGCAACTGGAGCATCCTGGAGTTATGTGATCACCATTTGAGACTTTCCAAGGGGTTACTGAAAAGCAAAGTCAATGATGGAGACCAGACTCACTTAATGACTATGGCAATAAAAGAAGGTGTGGCTTATTTACCAACCACATCACTTAAGCCCATGTCACACTGCCCAATGGATGCAAAAAGGACACAGCGGAAGAGAAAAATGTTACATCCGTTGTTATCCGCTCTCAAAAGGGGCAAAAATTTGCATAACCTGAGCAGATAACACGGACGCGGGGAGGACGCAAGGCAGATGCAAAGCAGATGCGGAATGGAAGCCTAGCGGATGGAAGCGGATGGGAGCGGATGGCACATCCACAGGGCTTCCGGGGGGCCGCAGCGAAGCGGTCGCAGAACGGATACAGCGGATGCAGAATGGACGCCGAGTGGATGAAGCGGATGCACAGTGGATGCACAGAGGAAGCCTAGCGGATGCCTGGCGTTAATTGCGCATGCGGGGAGGATGCATTGCGTCAGCCCTGCGGATATAACGGAAGCAGCTCGGAAGCAGGTCGCCATTCAGAGGAAAGACCTGCTGCCAGACAGATTGGCTGCCTTGCCTGCCCTGCCTGCATGTCTGCCTGCCAGCCTTGCTACCAGCCTTGCTGCCAGCCTCCCTGCCAGCCTTGCTGCCAGCCTCCCGGCCAGCCTTGCTGCCAGCCTGCCTGCAAGCCTTGCTGCCAGCCTGCCTGCAAGCCTTGCTGCCAGCCAGTCTGCCTGCCAGCCTTGCTGCTTGCCTTCCTGCCAGCCTTGGTTCATGTCTGCCTGCCAGCCTTGGTGCCTGCCTGCCTGCCAGCCTTCCTGCCAGCCTTGGTGCCTGCCTCTCTGCCAGCCTTGCTGCCTTCCTTGGTGCCAGCCTTCCTGCCAGCCTTGGTGCCTGCCTCCCTGCAAGCCTGCCTGCCAACCTTCCTGCCAGCCTTCCTGCCAGCCTTGCTGTCTGCCTGCCTGCCAGCCTTCCTGCCAGCCTTGGTGCCTGCCTCCCTGCCAGCCTTCCTGCCAGCCTTGGTTCCTGCCAGCCTCCCTGCCAGCCAGCAACCCCACAACCATGCTGAAGCACAGCAAGCCTCAGCCATCTGCTGCCAGCCCTTGCAAGAGGGACAGGGCTACCATCCCGCCCCCTGGCCCTCACTCTGGTTCTGCTGGGGCTTCTGCAGCATGGGCTCACTCTTCTGGGGCTGGCGCTTCTGCTGCTTCTGCTTCTGGAGGAGCTGATGACAAGCACTCCAGCACCAGCTACCTCCACAGCACCTGCACCCTTCACCCCTGAGACTGAGCAACCAAGAGGAGTGCCAGAGACTCTTTTTTGTTTTATAGCTTGTTGTTAATAAAGTCTATTTATGATTCACACACTTGCTTCATTTCTTTTTTTTTTATAAAGTCTTGGTGGAAACTTTTAGAAATGGTTTAAGCCTTTGCATGCTTGTGGAATGGGAAAGGATAGCTTTGGGATGGGTTAGGATACCTGTGGTATGGGTAATAGCTGTGGGATGGGTTAGGATAGCAGTGGGATAGATAAACCTCCAGTGCAAGCATAGTGGGACTGTATGGTCCACCCTCCCAGGTGCCACACCTACGGCCCTTTATTATCAATAATAATGTAATAATTATCCACACATGTCAACATAAACACAACTCTTTATTAAATGCCCTGTTCATTGTAGGCCAACCAAACATACACGGCCCAATCTCATCCGTGTGATGAGACAGGCTGAAGGAAGCATCCATTAAGCATCTACCATCCTGTCTTGCCACTCCACTGCTCCAGCTGGGGAGTTGCACCATTGTCTCAGGAGGTTGCGCTGCTTCTTCGCTTCATGTGAGGCTCTGTTGGGGCCTTGCACATCCTCAGTGTCAATCAGGTTTCGCCCTTGCCTCCATTCCCCAGGCTCCATGTCCCCATTGCCTTGCTGGAGGTCCACGAGCCTGTTCTGGAAGACTGGGTAGTGGGTGCGCATGAGATTGTGCAGGATGCAGCAAGCTTCCATGATCCTCCTCACGGTCTCTGGGCAATGCTGCATGGTGGTGAGAAGTACCTGAAACCTGTTGGCCAGGATGCCAAAGGCGTTCTCCACCACCCGCCTTGCCCTGGACAGCCTGTAGTTGAAGATCCTCTCTTCACGGGTGAGGAGTCTGGAAGTGTAGGGCTTCATGAGGTAGGTTGTGAGGGAGAAGGCGTCATCCCCCACGATGAAGTAGGGCACATCTTGCGTGCCGTTGGGCAGGGGGTCTGGATCTGGGAAGCCCACGATGAGGTTGCGTTCCAGCCTACCCTTGAGGTCACTTGCGTTGTATACCTGGGCATCTGAAGATGAGCCGTTGCCTAAAGCATCGATGTACATGAACTTGTAGTCAGCATCGACTATGGCAAAGAGGATGATGCTGAAGAAGCCCTTGGAGTTGAAATAAGTGGACCCCGACTTGGCTGGAGATTTTCAGGCCACGTGCTTGCCATCTATGGCTCCAACGGTGTGTGGTAAGTTCCCCTTCTGATACCACTGCTCTGCAACTTTCTTCCATCCTTCTTCAGTGGAGGGGTACTGGAGGAGCTCCTCCTTGTATTCTTCGATGATGGCCTGCACCACTTCTCTGACCACAATGCTGATGGTGTTGGATGGCACCCTCCAGCCGTACTGCATGCTCCTGTAGGAGGTCCCTGAGGCCAGGTGGCGCAGAGTGAGTGCCACCTTGAGCCCAGGTTCCAGGTTGGGCCGGAAGCTGGTGTTTGCCTTGGTCAACCTGGGTGACAGCCGCTACACAACTTCGTCAAACATAGCTGGAGGCATCCTCATGAAGTTCTGGAACGGCCGAGTGTCTTCGTTCCTGAGCTCCACCATCAGCTTGTTGTACAGTCCGTCCTCTGCTCTTCTGGCGAACCATCTTCGGATCCAGACTCTTTTTGGGTGGCTCCTTTTCTTCTCGCAGTAGAGTTCACAGAGCCTGCAGATGGCTTCGCACTGTTGCAGAACGATGGTGGCTGCCGAAAGGACTTTGTTACAATCCACAGTGGACATGACTGGATGCTGTGGAAGAGGAAGAGCCAGATGAAGGCTGCAGAGGTCTGCACCGCTGGGCTGCTGTTCTGAAAGTGAGATGCAGGCGAGTTGCTCCCCCTTTTTATAGGCAGCATAGGTTTTTCGCTAGGCATCCTCTAGGCATCCTCTAGACATCCTTAATATCCAAGATAGGTCCCCTCTGCGAACGTTTTTTCCATTTTAAATGCTTTGTTTCCGTTCTGCATCTGCTAGGCATCCGTTCTGCATCCGTTCCGCTTCCTCCCTGCATCCGGGCAGATGGAGTTCTGCGGATGCGTAACGGATGCCTAGCAGATGCATAGTGGATGCAGAACAGACGAACTGGATACATTTTCCGCGCAAAAGTTTTGGGCAGCCCAAAACTTTTGGAGTGGATGTAACATCCATAAACGGATGCTGGACGGATAGAGAGGAAGCCAAACGGAGGCAGTGAGTACATCGCATTTTCGAACGGATGGCAAGGTTTTTTGTCCGTTTTACATCCTCTTTGCATCCGTTGGTTCAGTGTGACATGGGCTTTAGCAACAAAAGTTTCAGTCCCAACTGCAGTTGTAAGTCAAGGACTACCCATAGAGAAAAATGCTTTTATGAACATGCAGGACAATTTAGCAGTCTGATCTTCTCTTACAATCTGATGTGTTACAAAAGGTTAACATCCCTCTCTGTTCTCTGCTCATTGAAAATGCTTTTAGTTGTAGTTCAGCAATATCTAAAAGGCCAGGTTGTCAGCTCTGTTTTACATATTCTAATTGGAATGGTCACTTGAGATTAGAGGCTCACGTACATCTAATTTTCTGCTACATTTTCATTCATTATGACAGCACAGCCATGGACATGAGTGTAGATGTGGAAACGAGGAGTGGGGGAGGAGAGGCAACTGTAAATAGGAAGTAAATTTAAGCAAAACTATTTCTCCACTCATACTTCATCTGTAGAAATCAACATGCCAACTGATCTTGAAGAGAAACTTTCCTTTTTTTACAGTTAGTGCCTAGATAAAATTGGATTTATCCTTTAAATTATCTAGAAATAAGGCTGGCAGGAACCTTGGAGGTCTTCTATCTAGTTGTTTGTAGAAGCGCGGGAAAAAAGGAGACTCGTAGTTACCAGCATAACTTCAGCTCTTTATTGAAAGGTATAGATCTGTGCTGGACCTGCGAGCCGTGGCAGCTCTTCTTATAGAACTTGCCAGCGGCTCTTACCCAATGACAGCCTTCTGAATCTCCCAAGATCGGCATGGCCAATCGCGGTTGATTCTTCACTGACCAATCACCGTCGTCCTTCCATCCAATCACAGTGCAGTCCATCTTGACCAATCAGGTGAGGGTATTCCAAGAATGCCAATATGGAACACCCCTCCCCTCTTGGTTTGGTCCATCCTATGTGACGTAGTCATGTAGGTAGGCAGGGATTTTAACCTGCCTACTTGACCTGCGCAGCTTAGTTGTTGAGTGGTCTTCAGTCGGTTTGGATGGGATCTTTGTCGCTCCTGCTCTTCTGCATGGAACCACCTGGAAAGGTGAGTCAGGCCTTTCGCTGCAACTCCCACCCAGTCTACTGGGCTTGGTTGAGTTGTCAGCTTCTCTGTTCCCGGCCGGTCTTCCTGGGCTGGTTGAACTTGCTTGGCTGTTTCTTCCAGGCGAGGTTCCGTGTGGGTCATCTTCTGCTGGTTCCATTCTGCTGCCCTTGCTTGCTGGTAAGTATTGTTGGTTTCTTTTTCTATTTATTGGTGTATGGGTTGACTGCTCGGTTTGTGTTGGTTGGGCATGTTCAGTTTGCCACTGTGCCGTCAGAGAATTTTCTCCTTCCTTTTGATAATTGTTTGGGGTTTCTCCCCCCTCTAGTTTTTTATTAATTTCTTTTTGTGGAGTTTGTGTGTTTTCGGCATTGTTTGAAGTTATTCGTGATCTTAGTTGGTCGAAATGTCGTTTCCAATTCCTTCCTTCCTCCATTTCCAGTCGGTATGACCGGGGACCTGTCACCTGGGTTATTATTGCAGGTACCCACAGTGGGTCCCCTGTAAAGTTTTTGGCGTAGACAATGTCTCCTGGATTAAATGTACGGTACCAGCTGGATGAGTCTGGTGGTTTTTCGGAATTGTATGTCGGGTGCAGTCTGTCTAGATGGGATCGGAGTTTTCTTCCCATCAGGAGCTCTGCTGGGCTTTTATTGGTTTTAGCACTTGGTGTTATGTGTTGTATTGTTAATAGTTTATTTATTTTCTCGTGTATGCTCCCTGCATCCATTTTTTCTCAAGCATCTTTCATGTATCTGACCATTCGTTCTGCCCACCTGTTCGCCGCCGGATGAACGGGCGCTGTCAATGCATGCCATATGCCCCATTCGGCGAGAAATTGTTCGAATGCCAATGTCGTGAATTGTGGCCCATTGTCAGATACTAGCAAGTCTGGTCAGCTATGGGTGGCAAAAAGTTTGCTTAGTTTCTTTATAACCGCTTCTGTCGTGGTGGATTGCATCAGGCTTACCTCCAATCAGTTGGAGTAAGCATCTACTGTGATTAAAAAGGTGTGCCTTTTTGTGGGTCCCGCAAAGTCTATGTGGACCCTTGACCATGGGCCCCTCGATGTGAGGGAGGGTTTGGTCTGGATCTTTGACATTTGTCACATGTTGCCACCCATGTTTCGATGGTTTTGTCTATCCTTGGCCACCAAATGTAGCTTCTGGCTAGGGATTTCATCTTTACGATACCCAGGTGTCCTTCTTGCAACATGTGCAATATTCTTGTTTGTAGTGTGTCTGGAACCACTACTCTTTCGCCCCATAAAATACATTCCTTTTGGGAAAATAGTTCAGTCTGTCAGTTCTGGAATGGTTTAAACTGGTCACTGCTCTGTTTCCAGCCACCCTTTTTTCACCCAGCTCAAAACTCACACCAGTTTCCCATCTTTGATTGTCTCTCTAGCAATGTCTGACGTGGTTGTTGGCAGGTTGGGCAGTATCTCTATTTGTAGGGTGGATGTGGTGGGTGCGGGGTCATCCTCTGGATCTGGCAGGGGGCTTAATGCATTGTTGTGCGAGATGCTTTTCCCGGGGCGATGTATTAGCTGGTAGTTGTAGGCGGCAAGGAACTCGGACCACCTTGTCATCCACGCTGACAGGATGTTAGGGGTGGCCTTGTTCCCTGCCAGGATCCCCAGGAGTAGTTTGTGATTGGTGATAAGGTTGAAGTTCCTACCATACAGATATTCGTGAAACCGCTTCACACCGGTAACCGCTGCTAGTGCCTCCTTGTTGAGCTGGCTATAATTTCTTTCTGCCTGTGATTATGTCTTAGAGAAGTATGCAATCAGTGCTTCTCTCCCATCTGGCAGAGTATGGCTCAGTATAGCTCCGATGCCGAATGGAGAGGTGTTGCAGGTCACCGTTAGGGGTAGAGTTTTGCTGTACTGGATGAGGACTGATTCCGATGTGAGGAGATCTTTTATTTTCCAGAAGGCGGCCTCTTCCCGCTTGCCCCAGGACCAGGTAGATGTCTTGTCGAGTAACCTATGCAGAGGTTCCGCTGTTGTTGCCTTTTGTGGCAAAAAGACACTGCAAAAGTTAAGTAGTCCAAGAAGAGCCTGTAACTCTGCCTTATTTTGAGGTCTTGGCGCTTCCTTTATTGCTTTAATCTTTTTTTCATTGGGGTGAATTCTGTCTTTATCCACTAGGTATTCCAGGAACTCTACTTTTTCAGTGCATAGCTGGCACTTTTCTTTTTTAACTTTTAGTCCTGCGTTTTTAAATTTCTGCGGGACTTCCCTGAGGCGGCTTCCCAATTGGCTTTTGTTTTTGGCTGTTACCAAGACATCATCGAAATATGGCATGACTCCTTTAATGCCTTGCAGTAATCATTCCATTAAGCTCTGGAACACCCCTGGTGCCACGCTGACTCCGAATTGGAGTCTTTTGCACTGGAAAACCCCCCTATGGGTCACGATGGTTTGCGCTTCCGCAGTCTCGGTGTCGACTGGCAGCTGCTGGTATGCCTGCACCAGGTCAAGCTTTGCGAAGACTTTTCCTCCCCTGAGTGAGTGTAGGAGGTGCTGTACCACCGGAACTGGGTATGCACTCTGTTGCAGTGCATTATTTAGGGTCACCTTGTAGTCCCCATAAATTCTTACAGACCCATCTGGTTGTATTGGGGTGACTATTGGGGTCTCCCAGCGTGAGTGATCTATTGGCTCCAGGACACCTTGCACGATGAGCTTGTCTAGTTGCTCATCTATTTTAGGCTTGAGCATGAAAGGAACTCATCTTGGTTTAAGACAGATTGGACCAATATTGGGGTTCACATTAAATGATATTGGGGACCCCCGGTACTTGCCTAATTGTCCATCGAAAACTTCTTGGAATTCCTTCATGAGTTCCTCCTCCCAGTCTGTTTCCTTGACATAGTTTATGCCAGTCCCCTCGATTCCTAATGGCGCAGAACCATTCCAGTCCCAGCAGGCTTGGATGGTCTCTGTCCACAAGTGTTAGTGGAAGTACTTTTCCACTGCTTTTTGAATGTAACATGGAAGTGTCCAATTCCTATTACGGGAATCCGGTTCCCCTGGTAATCCTTGATAGTTAGTTTTTGACTCTCCAGCTCTCGTTTTTGTAAGCTGGGCACTAACCACTTAATTGTGTCCCATGATACCATGGAGAGGTAGGATCTGGACTCCACTTCCATTCTGCACGGCCTGCCTTTGATGCTGACCTGCATGTGCACTTTTATTGCATCAGAGTTGTCTGACTGCCCAATGGTGACTGTTTGGTGTGTCTCTTCTTGTCGTCGGGCTTCGCTGAGCCGCTTGCTTCAATTCTCGCGGCTCCAATGGTTCTCTGTAATTCTGTCTCGGTTCCTGTGGGGGGCGTGTTGTCGCGTCATCTTGGTAGTAATTTCTACTACCAAGAAACTACACGTCATCTGTAGTTTCATTTGTTTCGGCAGACCTTGGCGATGTGCCCCCGTTTTCTCACAGTACTGGCAAATGACATCTAAGAACAGGCACTCTAAGCAGGGGTGGTCGCCGCCGCATCTGGTGCACTGAAAACCCAACTTACGACCTCTCCATCGGTCTCACTCTGCTTGCAATCTGTGGATCTCCTCCTCCTCATCTTCGGTATTGGGGGAAGACTTGACGTCCTCATGGTGTGCTGTTGTGGCTTTGTGACTAACCTTGGTTCTTTTCTCTGGTGCTGAGTTGGTCTCCGAAGTTATTTGCCGGTCCCTTGCATTCATTTGTTGCATCTTGGCCACTGATTTCTTCTTGGCCTCGACTGCGGTGGCTTCAGCGATGGCTTCAGTAACCGTAATGTCCGCCCGATCCATTAGTCTGCTCTGGAGTATGGGATCTCTGAGACCGAGGACTACACAGTCTCTCAGAGCCTCGTCCATGTTGGAGAAGCCGCACGCACCTCCAATGTTTCTTAGGGCTGCCACAAAGTCCCCAATGCTCTCTGTCCTTCTGATCCCGACTGTAGAACTCATGTCTCCAGATCAGGTTTGGAATGGCCGGGGTGTAGGTCTGGCTAAGCTATCTCTTTTACGTCTTCTGGCTTGGCCAATGCTTTGGCCATCTTGAATATGGCTGGCCCGCAGGTCAGGAACACAGCTCTCTTCCTGTGGTCATTTGGATCTTTCAAGTTGTTGCTCTCGAGGAACATGAGGAATTGATCGATGTATGATTCCCAGTCCTCAGTTGCCTGGTCGAATGGTGCGGGTGGCGAGTTGCTGCCAGCCATCTTGCTGGTTGTTCAGCTCAGTTGCCACGTGCCCGACTGGTCTCTTTGTCTCAGGATCCCACCTTCATCGCCAGTGTAGAAGCACGGGAAAAAAGGAGACTCGAGACCAGCATAACTTCAGCTCTTTATTGAAAAGTATAGATCTGTGCTGGACCTGTGAGCCGCGGCAGCTCTTTTTATAGAGCTTGCCGGCGGCTCTTACCCAATGACAGCCTTCTGAATCTCCTGCGATAGGCACGGCCAATCGCGGTTGATTCTTTACTGACCAATCACCGTCGTTCTTCCATCTAATCACAGTGCAGTCTGTCTTGACCAATCAGGTGGGGGTATTCCAAGAATGCTTATATGGAACATTGTTTATTGAGAAAAATCATTCAAATTACCTAGGCATAGTTTTCAGGCCATGATCACATATAAATGCAAAGCAAATGTAGGACAATTAAGTAGTTCAGAAGGTCCATTCAACACTAACGAGGCATTCTTTCTCCCTGCTGCAGATGTATTTGGCCAGTCAAAGCACAGTGGCAAAATAGATCCATGCAGATCCCCTCTTCCCCTCAGAAAAGTCTAGATCAAGTTCTTTGCTATACCTGAAACCTGATTCTTTGCTGCAATGTGACCATTGACACCAACAGCTGAGTATCTACTTTCAAACTGTATATGTATTTTGCTCCTGTAGATTTGATCCCACAAATTCTTACAGAGAATTTTACTTCCTCCTGCTTTAATGCAATAAATTAAAGTTTTGAAGCTCCTCCCCCTTTTAACTCTGTACAGTACTTGGACAGGAGCATGCAATTGAAGATTTGAGGCAACAGATTAATGACGTGATACACAACTAAAACTAGCATAATTTCCCATGGAAATATTCCCAATTATCTCCCTTACTCTTCTTAGACCTGCCAGATATTGAAGTCAAATCACAATCCATAAATATTTTCTCTTTTAGCATGTTTCAGTGTGGTTGATTTTAGAAGGGAAACAAAAGTGATTTCCATTTGACTGAGGTTCTGCCCATATACAGGGGCTAAGGGAATACTGAAATTGTAAATCACATTTCATTTGTGCATTTTATGCTGATTCCTATTTATAGTTGATGTCCTCATATTTGAACAAATTCTCTGGTCGCCTCTGTTTCTTTTATTTACTCTCAGACAGCTGTGATTTTGCTACTTAAACTTCAGCCAGGTTTCACTATGCATATGTGAAATGTGTAGCTGATTTATGGACGTGCTTACTCAGTTTTATTCTTAAGGATTTTTTTCCTCCTTTCTCTCTGCCTAACTTATTTTGGTTGTCAGGCTTCATTATTAGTCATGGACCTCAGGAAAGATTTATCTTTTTTTTTAAGTTTTATTGTTTTTAAAACAAACATAAACACAACATAAAAACATCAAACCACCTTCCATATATGTGCATACAGTGTGTCGGTTGGTTTACAAATTGTTTTGTGCTTCCACTTCATAGTGTTCAATTACAATTACATTGTAAATGTTCTCATATTGTGAATCAAATATTCCTAAATACATTAATATCATTATTAATCAATCATTTGACTATACTATTATTCATTCATGTTTTACAAGATAATCCATATTTTACTTAATTCGTTTTATGACAGTTCATATTATCATCTCAAATCTATCCTATAATCATTTTGTAGATATAATAAAAATACATCTTTATATATTCATTATGTTCTAAATATCTGCATATTTCATTTCCGTGTTTTATTGTCTAACCATTGATAGAATAGATCCCAAATTGTATAAAATTGTTTATCTTCTTTTTCTCTGATTTCAAATGTCAATCTACTCATTTCAGCACATTCCAATATTTTCTTAACAGCTTTCTCCTGTGTTGGTATTTTCTCATTTTTCCAGTTTTTAGCAAATACAATCCTAGCCACTGTTAATACATTTACAATCAAATATTTCAATTCTTTACTATATATTTTGGGTAAAATTCCCAATAAAAATATATCTGGTTTCAAGTCTATATGCTTAGGAAAGATTTATTATCTTGAGGGAGTCCTCATACACTCCCTGGTAAGAGGTGAAGAAGCTCCTGAAAGCATAGGAATGATCAGGAGATACACGTGACCATAGATTGTTTTGCTGAAAAGCAAGGATGCCTTGTAGGTGAAGGGAAGCTTGCCTGATGGAATTTTAACATTTGCAATGTGTAAACAGGGCTTCTCTTGCTCTTCTATCCTTTCCTGGACTACAAAGAAGCCAACCATTTCAGCAAAATGCTGAAGTGAACAATGCGATGGCATGACACAAGCTCTTCCCCTCTGTGTGAGATATTACAATACCTGTCCCACCGGGGCAAAGTTTGTGCTGGGACAGCCCAGTGTTTGTTTCATTGTTGCCTTCTTTCTTGCATTCAAACATGGGTTTCTCTTCTGAGTTACTATTATGGTTAAGGCTTCAGGCTAGAAACTGAGGGACTCTGAGTTTTGGTTGATCAAAGGCCTGGAGATTAAACCATATGAAGAACAGCTGAAAATGTTGGGTCTGGATAGTCTAAAGAAAAGAAGAATTAGGGATGACATGATAGCAGTATTTCAGTATTTGAGGGGCTGCCACAAAGAAGAAGGGGTCAAATTACTCTCCAGAGCACAAGAAGGAAGGACAAGAAATAAAAGTTGGAATCTGACCAAGAGAAAAAGCAACCTGGAATTAAGGAGAAACAAGTTGAGGACAATTAACCAGTGGAATAGCTTGTCTTCAGAAATCATGGGCACTCCATCACTGGAGGTTTTTAAGAAGAGTCTAGACAGTCTCCTATCTAAAATGATATAGGTTCTCCTGCTTGAGCAGGCAGCTGGACTAGAAGACCTCCAAGGTCCCTTTCAGCTCTATTCTATTCTCATAGTTCTGACTTGAGCATGGGTGACCTCGGCTCGTCATTTTCTCTCAGCCCTGGGAGCAGGTAAGGGCAAACTCCTTCCAAAATCTTACCAAGAAAATTGCAGGAATCTGCCTAGGTAATTGTCAGGACACAACACTGCCTCAAAGGCTATACACACACATACATATACATGAACACACACACACAAATTTATTCAATGGCCTTCAACAGTTCAACAGTGACCTATAGCAGTTCATTTAGTGACCATTCAAAGTTGCAATGACAGTGAAAAAAGTGAGTTATGATCATTTTTCACTCTTACAATTATTGCAGCATTTCCATGGCCACATGATCAAAATTGAGACATTAATGGCAACTGATTCGTGTTTGTGATATTTGCAGTGTCCTGGAGTCACACGATCACCTTTTGTGACCTTATGACAAGCAAAGTCAATAGGGAAACATTACTATCTTAACAACTGCAGTGATTCACTCAACAACTGTGGCAGAAAAGGTCATAAAATGAGACAAAACTGGCTTAATAATTGTGTCACTTAGCAACAGAAATTTGGGTTTAATTGTGGTTGTAAGTTGAGAACTACCTGTATTTTTCCTTCCTTCTAGTGTTCATATTTTCTTCACTATTCATATATGCTTCACTATTCACATATATTTCACATAAATATGTGTGCTTTACATGTGTGTACACATTCATACCAATACACACATATACTTTTTTGTTCTCCAGGTAAAAAGGATGGGTTTCTATCCGAATGTGCAATCCTGGATAGCTGGGTATTATACTTCATTACATGTTTATAATTTTATCTCCTCTTCCATAGAAAAGATGTCATATTAAATTCAGGGTTATCTTCTTTTTTCTTTAAAAATGGTGCCTATTTACATTTCACAAATTACCATTTAAAGCTACAAAAATTAGGGAGTGAATGCAACTAAATAAATAATATATTCTCAAAGGTGTCACACATTGTACAACCTGCATATTTTTAGATCATCCCACTTAGTGTCTGTCACACAATCAGATTGGGTTCTGTGCAATGCTGTGCATGCTGAGATCTAGAAAATTTCCTTTCCCAGACAGGAAAATAACCCAGCAATAAGAAATATTGGGCACCAAATGAAGTTATTCAGGGTAGAAATGTATTCTACTTCGCAATATAGATTTTCCCTCGAATGCAAGAGGCTTTCCTTTTGAAGAAATTGAGCAAAGCTGCTTTGGCAAGGAATGAGCCACTATGTGGAAGCTATAAGATCTTTTTCAACCCTGGCTGAATATAACCTTCTACCTAAATAGTCAAACTGTTTTGACAACGTGACTGGTATTTTTAAGAGTTTCAATTGACCATATCAAGTGGGGTAGCTATGTCAAATACAAAACAATGAAATAGCTCTGTTGTTTTCACTTGTTAAAATTAGCATTTTTCAGAAAACCTACCCTTCCTGCCTACCTTTGTTAGCCACATAATATTGTAAAAGATTTAGTCTGGCTTCCCACATTTCATGCCTGCTAGGGGTAATAAAAATCCCCCCCAGAAGGTTTAGCCATCATGACTCAATTCACTCATTATGGAACTTTTCTTGGGATGGATAATGGTGGCCAGCCTCTATCCTAGTTGGTGTTTATCCTACAGTGGTTCTATTACAGCATAGAACCCAAATCACTCTATGAAAAATTCATGGCTGATTTTTTAAAATTGCAATCTTTTACTGAGACCAAAATGGCTGATAAGGGAAACCTAGAAAATATGACAGAAATCTTAGAAAATTTCTAAGAATGAAAAATTCAATTTAATAACATAAAAGGGAATACTAGCTCTTTTGCCTGAATGATAATTACCTAAGACTTCCATCCAGATAAGTGTTTTGTACTGATTCATATATGGAGCAGGGTATTTCAGAAAACTGCTATCCACTCTCAGATTTTCCTCTAAAAAGTTAATAACTAACTTTGCTTACATTTTTCCCCAAAAGTATGTATGTATGTATGTGTGTGTGTGTCCGTGGACACACACACACACACTCATACACAAACACTTCTTCAGGGCCTAAGAATGTAGTGTTTAGACCATCAAGTACTAGAAAATGAAAGCTTTAGAGCTATCATGAAGTCATATCAGCACTGAGCTCATTTTGCTGAGCATATAACACTTAAATAATGGCCTGTATTGGTGACCTAGTCAAAACATCTCCCTGTTTCCATAACTGAACTGTTTTTTCCTCTCTGCAGGTCAGTCATGCATCCACTGCAGAAATCCTTAGTGACAAAGTGCGTTTTCCTTCTTTCCTGCGCACTGTGCCCAGCGATTCCTATCAGACCAAAGCAATGGCACGATTAATCCACAAATCAGGATGGAACTGGATTGGAATCATCGCCACCGATGATGACTTTGGGCGGCTCGCTGTGGAAAGCTTTGGATTACAGGCCATGGCCAACAACGTCTGCATTGCCTTTAAAGAAATGTTGCCAGCTTATCTCTCCGACAGCACGATCCACGGCAAAATTAATCAAGCGCTTGAAAAGATTGTCAAGGAAACCAGGGTAAATGTCATTGTCGTCTTTCTGAGGCAATTCCACGTAATGAGACTTTTCAGAAAAGCAATAGAAAGGAACATAAATAAGACCTGGATTGCAAGTGATAACTGGTCAGCGGCTGTGAAGATTAGCACCCTTCCAAATATCAGTCGCCTGGGGAAAGTGGTTGGATTTACATTCAAAAGTGGCAACATGTCCTCTTTCCATGAGTTTTTGAGCAATCTGCCAACCACACCCAGGGGCAACAACACATTCTTAAGGGAATATATGATGTTAATGTCAACATGCTCCCACATAAATGATCAAGATCTGAGCAAGTGCATTTCAAACCATTCGGCAGAAAGTTTGCTCCAAAATCATATTCGCCCAACCAACAGCCTTTGGCGAGAGGAATTTCTCATTGCCAATATTGAACCAGGATTTATCCACAGCACCATGCTGGCAGTGCATGCCATTGCCAAGGCCATTCAGAAACAGTGCAAAGACAGAGACTGCAAAGATCCATATGCTTTTGCTCCTTGGGAGGTAGGGCTTGATTATATTTTTCATGCTCATTTGCTTTGCTTTGCATCTCTTTTTTCCTTGCATATTAGTGCACAAATATTAATATGAGGGCCTATTTTTGTTATTTATTTAGGATGAGGTAAGAATGCTCTATCAGCAAGACTAAAACAGCTTGAATGTAATATAATGTGTTACATTCCATATGTGATGTTCTGGTTTCTTAGCAGTTGAAATTGTATTCATTTATTTGTTTCTGCAAACCTGAGATCTTTGTTTCTCATGGTAGTTGGAGAAACCCTACATCACCTTACACATCATACAACAGCATCCACTCTCACTGGATTCACAAACATGTGAAGCCATGTCTTGTTAAGTAAGCCAAAAAGAAGCTGGATTCATAGTAGTACATGCGAAACTAAAACCAGACAAACCACATCATAACTTAGGATAATGTGTGATTGTGCCCTGTGTTTTAAGAGATAGAACATTTTTAATAATCAGCAACAGTGTGTGTATACATATATGCATATTAGAGGATTAAGATTCTCTTGTGTTTGCTTTAATTTTGTTTGGGGATAAACATTTGAAATTGAGGAGCCACTTACGACATCAGTTTTCATCATTAAAATTTAACTCCAATAAGAAGGATTTAATTGAAATGTAAGTTTTTTGGGGGGAGGAAGCTTCATTTTTGCTCCTAAGTAAAAATAGAAATAGATACCTTTACTAGTCCATATACCCCCTCCTTTTCCCCACCAAAATATTACTTTATAATTTCTGGGCGGGTCAACATTTAGAGAAAGCCAAGATATCATGAATGCAACTTGGCAGAAGGGATGTAGATCAAATTCCAACAGCAATTCCCCTTCAAAATTCTGAGCATCACATTTGAGTTAATTATTTTCAAAGAAAAAGCCTTAGTTTCAAGAAGAAATTTTTCCACTATGATCTATAGCCATCTGCTCCTATCTCAGCAATAATATATTGTTTCATCATGCTGTTTCCAAGTGTCATTGGAAAGTGCTTGCTGTACCTTACCTAAAAAAATATTCTAAGCAAAACATCATAGAAAGCAAGTCGACACTGGTTTTTACCCACAGATGAAAGAATAAAGAGAATAATCTCAGTGAGAGATACTTGAGATTATCAATAATCTTAAAATACTTGAGATTCTGGAGATTATCAAGAACTGGTGCTGGGCATACACTGAGGGCTTTTCATCCATTTCAATGCAGCCGGTTTTCATGCAAGTCCTTAGTTAGTCTGACTCTAAATAATGGCCATGTTTACTTAGTTAATAGACAGCCAACACTGGCCTAATGCTTAACCATCTCTCAGCAAACTAACCTAACAATTTTCTAGAAAATGGCTCTCAAGCAGGAAAAACGATATTGCTCGCTTCTTTCTTCAGTATCAGCCTGAACAGAGAGATTTCCACTTCAGCTAATTTTCTCTAACTTTGCCCTTTCATTCAACATCAAATATAAGTAAATCATTGTTTACTTAAAAGAAGTAGTTTTATGCCTTTCAAGTACTCAGAATATAACTGCCCAAAATCATTTGTCTTCCTCTAAGAGAGGCAAAACAGGTATAGAGCTATAATAATCAATATAATAGAATCCAATTGACATTTTTATCTAAATATCAGGGCTGGAATATTCTCTTCTGCATTTTTCTTTTTCCCTGATACAGCAGAATCTATTTATAAGGCAAATAGTGAAACATCCTTCATAGCCCTTAACCTTCTTTTGATCTTATAATTGAAGAAATATTTGTAAGTTTGTGTAACCCTGAAGTCATAATCCTTCTGGACAATTGATACAAACGTTTGATATATAT
>BLBF01000007.1:64120513-64184304 GCA_015471245.1 Laticauda colubrina | reverse complement strand
GAATTCATCTTTTTGCAAATTATTTTTTGGTGGTTTCGTTGTGCATAAGATGTGAGTAACCTGGTGTCTTATTCTGTCAGCTTCATCTGTATTTAATTTGGTTATATATATATATGCGTTTCTGGATTAGTTGCACACATTCTTACCAAGCTATCCAAGCTTTGATTGTTTAGGATTGGATCTTCTCTCTCATAGCCAGGCCTGAGGAAAGGGGGGGTCCAGGGCCGATGGAGTTAAAAGGGAGACCATGAAGGGGAAACTTTTTTTTAAAGGGGAAACAAATTTTTAAAAAGAAAAACAACATTGGATATATACTTTATACTCTATACTTTGTGTGTATAGCAAAACCACCTTGAGGCCAGAGGTGGTATTCAGTAGGTTCTGGCCAGTTCTGGAGAACTAGTAGCAGAAATTTTGAGCAGTTCGGAGATCCAGCAAAATACCACCTCTGACTGGTGATTGCACATTATCCTTCCCCTACCGCGCCCACCAAGCCATGCCCACAGAACTGGTAGTAAAAAAATTGGAATCCCATGCTCCCCACCTTCAAATGAGCCCTAAAAAACTGGCTTTTTTCCCAAGAGTTGGTTGCAAAGTTTGGGTTCAAAGGGTCAAAATGGGGAACTTATATGTGAGTGTTTTTATCAGTTCCCTCAGAGCAAATAAATAGGGAATTTCTATGTTTTTTCTTGCTTTCTTGAATGCTCCCGTTTTTGTCATTTTGGAGTTGGGCAGTCTAGACTCTGTGTGTGTGTGCATGTGTGTGTGTGTGTGTGTGTTTGTGTGTGTCTGTGTGTCTGTGTGTGTGTGTGTCTGTGTGTCCATGTGTTGAAAGGATTTTTGAAATCCAAGCCCACTGCTACTCACATAATGTGTTGAGCTTAACATTAATGCTATTATTTAGGGAGTACTCTGTCAACTTATCTTATTTTTTGGGTGGAGAATTCCAGAATTCTCAAAAATTGCAAAGGGGCACTTGGAAACTGAAGAACCCCCCCATACACACATACTTTTTTTTTCTGAGACAAAGGATTCCCCAAATGAAAGTTGTTCACTTTATTACAATTTTTATTCATGTTAACAAAATGGGATCTTCCTCATTTGGAAGTACTGTGATTGGTTATCAAACATTAGGATTTACAAACAATTTGAAATATGGCTATGCACTTTATACTCTGCTTCTGAACTTCCAAAGTATAACAGAAAGGGCATCGTATGTCTGGAAGAGAAAATACATAAATAGTCAATAAAAATGGTCAGGAATTTAGATTGTCCCCTTATCAGGAAAGCCAAAAGTTTGTGGGTGGCATGATAGAGGTTGAGACATCTATCAGTTTGGAAAAAGTAGATCAAAATACTTTTCTTCTCTCCCGAAAATAACAGATAATCAGAGTTGGAAAGGACCTTATACATCATCTAGTCCAACCCCCTGCCCAGGTGGGAGACCCTACAGCATTTCTGACAAATGGCAGTCCAATCTCTCAAATACACAGTGTTGAACTCTGTTGTGAAAATGACAATTTCTTCAAGCTAAATGACAATTTCTAACAATACTGTCTCATGTCTATGTATATTTATTGATATGGTGTGGCTGTAGTATTATTTTTATCCTTATTATTATCTTCTTTACTCCCCCTTTATAGTTGTTGTTGTAATTATTATTTTATTTTGCATGCATACAGAGTCTTTCTCTACTGGAAACAAATTCTTGTGTGTTTAATCATACTTGGCCAAATAAAGTATTCAGTTCAATCCCAAAATGCATTTTTTCACAAGTATTCCCTTTTAAAATTCTAAATAGTGATTGGCACAGGTTAGAGTGGCTTTTTTCCAGTTTGGACAAATGTACCAATAATATTTAATCTATATTAGTGATTTTTTTTTGATTAATATTCTTTCTTTCCTCCAAGAATCTGATGCAGCTTCTATGGGAAGCTCTTCTCAACAGAGCAAGAATATTTGATGCTGAAAGTGTCGTGGTTTTTTTGGTAGTTTAGTGAAATTCCACTTTCCCAATGTCTTTCTAAATGTCATTTGGGGGTAAAAAGATCAAGAAAAAATTACTGGTATCGTTCACTATATACAGGATTCCATTCTGGAGGTATCTGGCTTTTGCTAGAAGCGGGGTTTGTTGGGGGAGGGGGTAACCGGAAGTTTGGTTTGATTTAGAAAGGTAATGTGCATGTTGCTAGTCACTGAATTTACAATATTTGATTTGGGGAGAATACTAGCATCAAACATAAGTACTTTCCTAAACTATCAAATGCTTTGTCATTCAATGATTCACAGATTTATCGCCACATCACTTTCCCTGAAAACACTGTATTTGAAATAACAATGATCTGTAATGAGCCATACCCTTCACATAAACATAATATAATTTGATATTACAGACATCAAATAAAGCAATTAAACACACAGACAACAAGCTTTCACTCAGTTTAGTGTGAAATCTTGGAACAAATGCAGCCAGTTTTATTAAAGCTGTCAAGACTGTATTCCTGTATCCTGAACAGTTTCATTAAAAGCAAAACTATACACAAATGGCACATCAATTTCCTAATATGTCCAAGTGGTCAAATGAGGAGGATATGAGGTGTGAAATGAAATACTGAAGGACTGCATTTGAGTGATGAAACCAATGTGAAGGGAAAGAAAGGATCAGGACTCTTTTTCCTGAGCTGCTAGAATCTTAGTTGCAAGCGGTTATCATTTGTTTTATTTTACTCCAGACAGGGGCATATTCAACACTGTCTTCTTCTTTTACAACCACAATAATCTGCTATTCTCTAATGTGCATAGACCGAGATATAGTGAAGTGGTAGAATGCCTGGTACTGTAAGAAAGCATTGTATTCCTGTATCCCCTTCTATGTAAAAATTAAACTCTGGTAAACTTAAAATATAAGTTATTTGCAAATGCAAAATTATAAACTGAACAATGATATGACAGCCTGGCCTTTTGTCTGCTTTGCTGTTATTCTGTTTGTAATCAGACTGTCAATCAGACTGTTCTGTTTGTAATCAGACTGTCAACTTGCACAGTCTGAAAGTGATGTGGTTTATCCCAGCTGAACATTCAACCATCTCATTCAGACAGGTTGAAGTTATTGCGGTGAGAGGATGCAATTGTGAAATTCTCTCAGAGATGGGCAGCTGGCCAGACCAAGTCACAGGTGGACTTTTAAGCCTTGAGAACAACCTTGAGAATCATTTCGATTATATTTCTAATATGGAAGGGAAAAAGAGTTAATCACATGAGGTTTGTATCAATGCAATACATCAAATGCAATTCCAAAAAAAGCTGGTGCAGGCTTTGGAAGAAAGATGAAGCTCCTTTAAAGAGTTACAGACAGGAATTATGTTCATATGCAAAGCATTTTTCCAAAGTGCTGCAGAGAAGTAATTGCATGAACTGTGCTTAATATTTTGAGTTGTTTGGTTGATTCATATTACAAGTATTTTTTTCTGACTTAGCTGACTTCTTCAGTAGCCCTTGGAAAGCCAATCAAAGGTCAACTGTATTTCATAGTATTACTACGGCTAAAACTCATTGAAGCCCAAATTGTCCCATGTCAAATACATCAGCCACACTTTCACTAACCATGTCTGTTTTGTTCGGAAAACACACGAGGTAGACCGGGTTCCAACAACAAATACTTTTATTACAAACTACTCAGTAAATAGGAACCCTTGGCTGAAGCCGGGGCCAGCCTTTTATACAGGCTGGCTTGCCTGCTTGCAGCCAATGGCAGTTGTTTAGATTTGCCGCCTTTTTGGCAGCTCTTTGGATTGGTTCCTAGTGAACCAATCCAGTGTTCATTTTATTAGCCAATCAGGTTTGTAGATTTGGAGTCATCCACTTTACATACAGAACACCCCTCCCCCCTTAGTTCAGTCCTACGTGGTGACGTAGTCTCGCAGGTAGGTGGGGCTTTTCCGGACTCGACTTGACCTGCACGGTTCATTCTCAGTGAAGACTTCGACCGGTTCGGATGGGGCTGCTGTGTCGTCCGTCCTTCTCCCTGGAACCGTCTGGAAGGGTGAGTCAGCCATTTTACCGCCGCCTGAGTTTCGTAGGCCGGCGGTTTTGCCGCTCCCTCCCGTTTCCTCGGGGCAGGTCGAGCTGGCTTGGCTGGCCCCTTCCGATGGGCTCTTTCCGCAAGTCTCTTCAAACAGTGAGTCTTTTATTTGCTCTTTTTGTTCGTATTGTTTGTTAGGTTTAGTTTTAAACAGTTCTTTATTTGTTTCTCGCCTTTCCCCCCCCACCTTGGTTTGCATTTCGCCGGTTTTTTTGGTGAATGTTTGTAAGTCTGTGGTTCTTTCTATAATTCGAGATCGAAGCTGGTCTATGTGCCGCTTCCATTCCCTGCCATCGTCTAATTTTACTCGGTAGGATTTGGGGCCTGTAATTTGGATAATTTGTCCTGGTAGCCATACCGGGTCCCCGGTGAAGTTTTTGGCGTATACCAAATCGTCTATTTCGAATTGTCTGAACCGTGTAGAGGGGTCAGGGGGGTTTTCTGGGGTAAAATTTGGGTGTAACCTATCCAGGTGAGATCTTAACCCTTCTTTGGTAAACCGGACCATTCTCTCAGCCCTGCCATTCGCAGCCGGGTGAGCCGGCGCGGTTAGTGCATGTCTTATACCTAGGGAGGCTAGGTATTGCTCAAATGGTATGCTGGTTAGCTGTGGCCCGTTATCTGAGATGAGAATGTCCGGTATGCCATGGGTGGCAAAAAGGCTGTCCAGTTTTTTTATTACAGCTTCTGTTGTCGTTGATGGCATAATTTTTACTTCAAGCCAATTTGAATAGGCATCAACGACAATCAGAAAGGTATGCCCTTTGGTAGGCCCCACGAAGTCAATGTGTATTCTTGACCACGGTCCTCGAGGGGTTTCCCAGTCCTTAATGGGTGCTTTTGGTGGGGATGGTCTAATTGCCTGGCATTTGTGGCATGAGCTTACCCAATACTCTATGTCCTTATCAATACCCGGCCACCACACATAACTTCTGGCAAGGCTTTTCATCTTAACCATTCCCGGGTGCCCTTCATGTAACAGCTTAAGTACCCTGGGCTGTAATTTGGCAGGGATTACTACCCGATCACCCCACAACAAACACCCCTTTTGGATAGAAAGTTCAGTCTGTCTGGACCGGAAAGGTTTAAAGTTTTCAGTTTTTTGATTCTCCGGCCAGCCTTTACCTACCCAGCTAAGAACGCGGGCAGTCAATGAGTCTTTCGCGGTGGCTCTGGCGACATCATACGCCGATATGGGTAGATCGGGGCAAGTCTCGATTTGTAGCGTTGTCATCGCTGGTGCCGGGTCTGCGTCGGTTGCTGGTAAGGGTGCTCTGCTCAAAGCGTCCGCATGGGAAATTTGTTTCCCTGGCCGGTGTGTCAGAGTGTAGGAATAAGCTGCCAGGAACTCTGACCATCTCGTCATTCTTGGGGACAGTATATTAGGTGTTGGCTTGTTTCCCGCCAAAATCCCCATTAGCGGTTTGTGATCCGTTATGATTTGAAAAGTCCTCCCATATAAGTATTCGTGGAATCGTTTTACTCCAGCGACAATTGCTAGAGCTTCCCTGTCCAATTGGCTATAATTCCGCTCGGTTTTTGATAGAGTCCTAGAATAATATGCGACGGGTGCTTCTCTGCCATCAGGTAGTTGGTGGCTCAGGATGGCACCTACTCCATATGGTGAGGCGTCGCAGGTCACTGTTAATGGCAGAGTGTCGCTAAATTGGATGAGAACGTTTGTTGATGTTAGCAAGCTTTTAATATTTTGGAAGGCTTTTTTTTCTTTGTAACCCCAAGTCCAAGTTGCCTTTTTGTCTAGCAGACGGTGTAACGGTTCTGCTATAGTGGCTTTGTTTGGCAGGAACACGTTATAAAAATTAATTAATCCTAAGAACGCTTGTAGTTCTGTTTTATTTCTTGGTTCAGGAGCGTCTTTGATCGCTTTAACTTTTTTATCTGTGGGGTGGATACCCTCTCCGTCTATTGAGTAGCCCAGGAATTCGACGCTGTTCTTAACTAAACAGCACTTTTCTCTTTTAACCTTGAGGCCAGATTCCCTAAACTTAGTCAGAACCTCTTTCAGTCTGTTCCTTAATTGAGTTTCATCTCTGGCCGAGATTAGGACGTCGTCAAAATAGGGAACGACTCCTTGTATGCCATTTAGAAGGCGTTCCATCAGACTCTGGAAGACGCCAGGGGCTACGCTTACTCCAAATTGGAGCCGGTGGCATTTAAATGCGCCCTTATGGGTGACTATAGTCTGCGCTTCTGCTGTTTCTGGGTCCACTGGGAGTTGTTGATAGGCTTGTGCCAAGTCGAATTTGGCGAAAACTTTGCCTTTTCCCAGGGAATGAAGCAAATGCTGGACTACTGGCACCGGGTATGCGCTTGGTTGTAATGCGTGGTTCAGGGTAGCCTTATAGTCACCACAGATTCTGATGGACCCGTCAGGTTTAATGGGTGTGACGATAGGCGTTTCCCACTTGGCATGGTGCACAGGTTCTAACACCCCTTGGGCTACTAATTTGTCCAGCTGTTCCTCTATTTTTGCCTTTAGTGCAAAAGGAACTCGCCTGGCTTTTATTCTTCGTGGGGCTATTTGGGGGTTTAGATTGAAAGAAATGGGGTTTCCCCGGTACTTGCCCAGTGAGCCGTCAAAAACGTCCTGGAATTCTCAGATGAGGTCATCTTCCCAGCCGGTTGTAGTCACTCGATCGACCCCGGTCATCCCGATGCCCAATGGCGCGAACCACTCAATGCCCAGGAGGCTTGGTCTGTCTTGGTTGACTATGGTCAGCGGAAGCACCTTGATGTGATTTTTGTAGGCGACTCGGAAATGTCCCATGCCAATCACAGGGATTTGGTTTCCCTGATAGTCCTTGAGGGTTAGGTGCTGCTTCTTCAATTCTTTGGGTTTGATACCTGGGACTAACTGTTTAATTGTGTCCCACGATACCATGGAGAGGAAGGACCCCGAGTCCACTTCCATCTTGCAGTGTTTTCCCTCGATTTCCACGATGACTTTAATTTTTCTCCCACTTTCCGTCTGAGCGCTCTGTATAATGACAGTTTGGTGTGTATTGGCTCGCTTCTCTTGTTGCCATTTTCTTTCGGCTCGTTTAGACTCGGCTCATGTTGGGGAATTTCTGCGTCTCGTCGGGCTGTAGAATTTTTTGTTTCTGCAGACCTTCTCGATGTGCCCTCGTTTTTTGCAATGTCGGCAGATGGCATCGAGAAATCTGCATTCGGCTCGTGGATGGTTTCCTCCGCAGCCAGCGCATTCCCGCCAATTTCTCCTTTCGCGCTCTTTTTTGTTCGTGAGCAAACGGTGGACCTCGTCGTCCTCTTCGCTCGAGTCATTTGTTTCGCCCGACTCTTCGTAGTGGGTTGTGGTGGCAGGATGCTTTCTATCTTTGGCTGTTGCTTCTTCGCTGTGTGTGTTCATCTTTTTAAGGGCTACTGCAGATTTTTTCGCGGCTTCAGCGGCTGTAGCTTCCGCGATGGCTTCGGTAACGGTGATGTTGGGCTTGTTGAGCATTTTACTCTGTGCGGTCGAGTCTCTCAGGCCTAACACCACGCGATCTCTCATTGCCTCGTCTATGTTTAAAAATTCACACTCACCCCCTATTTGTCTGAGGGCAGCGATGAAATCGGCGACGGTCTCTCCCTCTCTCTGGTCTCTGCGGTAAAATTCGTGTCGCTTTATTAAGTTAGACACCATCGGAGCGTAGTGTGCTTTGAGGAGTCTCTGCAATTCTGTCCACGTTAGTTGTTTAACGTCCCGGGGCTTCGCGAGGGCTTTTGCCATTTTAAAAACTGTTGGCCCGCAGTGCGTCAGGAACACGGCTCTCTTGCGTTGCTTGGAAATGCCTTCCATTTCATTGCTCTCCAAGTACATTTGGAAGCGATCAGCATAGGAATCCCAATCCTCTTCGTTGGGATTGAAGGGTGCGGGCGGTGCGTTGTTTCCAGACATCTTGGTTGTAATCTGGACTTCTTATCACCGCGTGCAGGTTTTTTCCGTTCAGGACGATCCCATCCTCGTCGCCAGTGTTTTGTTCGGAAAACACACGAGGTAGACCGGGTTCCAACAACAAATACTTTTATTACAAACTACTCAGTAAATAGGAACCCTTGGCTGAAGCCGGGGCCAGCCTTTTATACAGGCTGGCTTGCCTGCTTGCAGCCAATGGCAGTTGTTTAGATTTGCCGCCTTTTTGGCAGCTCTTTGGATTGGTTCCTAGTGAACCAATCCAGTGTTCATTTTATTAGCCAATCAGGTTTGTAGATTTGGAGTCATCCACTTTACATACAGAACAATGTCCTTGTCAACTACAGTTATGATGAATAAAAGCCAAGATCTACTTGTTCCTGAAATGATACACACATTATAGGAAGCTACACTGAAGATTTCATAGCCTTTGCAAAAGTTAATCACATTATTAACTTTCTATACAGCTTAGTAATATTATTAAAAGCTTATTTGTTTCCAAGGAAATAAGATTAAGTTAATATTTTGTTTTTATTTTAGCAAGTAAAACCAATAATTTTATTTTAGAGATGAGCTCAAGCTGATGAACTGCCTTCTGAGCAAAAAAGTAATCAGGAAAAAGGTTTCTTTGTATTTATTTCATTCCATGATCCTTTCTTCTTAATACTTGCCCACCAACTCCCCTTGTTTAGATGGTTTCAATAAACATTCTTCTTAATCTATAGTTAGCACAATCGTGAAGTATGCAATGCTATTAGTTGCTACTATCTGGTGTTTGCCTTCCTTAAGCAATATTGTTTTTAATCATTCCTTGTTTTTATTATTGCAGCTGCTCGAAATACTCAAAGAGATAAAGATCACAGATAATGAACGGGAGGTCTATTTTGACTCTCAAGGAGACATTATCACAGGATATGATGTCCTGCTCTGGAAGGAAATTGATGGAAGAGTGGTGATTACCAACATGGCAGAGTATGACCTGGAGAAAGATGACTTCATATTTGCTGATAAAGAAGATGAAATTGAATTCATGAATCTAAAGGTATCTGAAGGCACCTTGGGAAAACAATTGGACTGAAATACACATGGATGTATCTGTTCAGAAGATTTGTATAGATTTGAATCTATGCTTTAGTTTGCCACTAAATGGGAAAAGAAAAATGGAGGAAATATTGGATTAATGGATTATGCATAGGCCTCCTGGATCCCATCCAATCATTTAGATTAAAATATCAATCCATAAATCTAATTTGGTAACTGCTAGTATAAATTGTATTGAAAAACATCTAGAAGTCTCTGGAGTCTAAACTGATTATCTTTGTAAGTCAAAAAGCTGCTCTAAGGAGTTAAAGAGTAGCATTTCATTGTCACTCCCAGACCCTCTGAAGCACCTTTTTACCTTCAAATGTGAGGGGCTGTAGAGCCCTAAACTCCTGTCATTAAAACGTAAAATAAATATTTGTTTTCCCCCCATTGTCACTTCTGGTCAAACAGGTTTTTGAAGCAGTTGGACAACTTGTTTTCCGGAAATATCAAAGTGGGATGAGAGTACCTTTATGCCTTTCTTTGAAATATTTCATATTACTGTTTAAGACAAAATCTCCTTACCACAATGTTTGAAAATAATTTTATAATAATAGCACATTAATACATTTTAAAAAGGCAATTATTTGAAACATCAGCATTAAGAAATCAAACTAACAATTGTAATAGGAACTCTAAATTGCAAAACAAAAGTGGGCATTCATTATTTTAAGAAAATGCATGTAGATTGTGGTATACAGATGTCTATGAAAAGATATTCTGTAATGATGACACTTTTTTTTGCTCAACAACTTAATAGATTTGTACCTTTAGGCACATGAATTAGTTTTATGTGGCTTAACAGAAGAGCCAAGAGGTGCATGCACTTCTTCAGATAAGATTCAGAAGGCATTTAGGGATTAAAAGATCAACACCAGAGCAGGAGCTAAATTCTAACTTTTCCTCAAACTTTTGAGTAATGGGTGTAATATATTTTTATTGCCTTTGCCCAGAAGAGCAACTGAGAATACCCAAGTGACCTTGAAAAATAGGAAGTTAAACAATGCTCTAATATCAGGACACAGATGAGAGCTTCTTCTTCAGACAGTAATATAGTAGGTGAATCAATAAAAAATGATCCTAATAGTTTTCTGGTAACTAATAGTGATACACACCTAAAGAACTTAAGGTTGTACATATGGCCCTTTGAAGCTAATGCAATTCCTTTTAACACTGTTGTCGCAACTCCATTATGATGATATGGGTTCCCCTCTTATGGCCTCTAGGTCTCAGCTGTCCTTCTCTAAATTCCCTCTAAAGATCTCCTTAAGATTTCTATTCCCTCACTGGAACTAATTGAAGGGAACTCCAAATAAAGCTATTGACTTATTAGCTCAGCTGGCAAGATTTCTGTGGAATCCCAAAGAAAGTCCATATTTAAGGATGTCACAACATTACCATCTAGTTAGGTCTGTTCAGAAAGGAATGGAGCTATTGTAACCTTATGTTTTGTGGTCCTACCTCAGCTGGTCACTTGGAGGATATGATAGTTAAGAGTACTGTACTGAAGGACAATGAAGGATCCAAGAAAAATAACAAGTGATGATGTCCCTATCAATTCTCCATTGATCCACCAGGGGCACCAAGTTTGCAGATGCACCACATTGCACCCACAGATACAAGGGGTCAGTTTCATCTAAGACTTTATACTACATATAGCAGTCAGACTTTTCACATGCTTACATTCTCCGTTAATAAAAATCTGTGAGAAGGACCCAGATTAAAT
The DNA here is from genome assembly GCA_015471245.1 of Laticauda colubrina. Classification (NCBI taxonomy): domain Eukaryota; kingdom Metazoa; phylum Chordata; class Lepidosauria; order Squamata; family Elapidae; genus Laticauda; species Laticauda colubrina. The sequence continues at coordinate 64,173,480 of BLBF01000007.1, read as the reverse complement.
TAGTGGAATTTAAATTTAGAGTTAGGTTAAATAAATGGTATAGGCATTGTGGCTGACCTTAACATGTCCTGGAAGCCTTTTCTTTGCCACTACAGCATCTTCTCACTGGTGGTATCGTATTGTGAAGTCTTATCTGGTGCATACATTGGTTGTTTCAGCTCCCAGACATTGGTCATTTCCACTCCTGTCATTTAAATAAAAAATCCTCAAGTTTTTTTGGTTTTATTAATCTCCAGCAATAGATTAAAAAAGAAAAAAGAAATAAAATACCACTACCGTGCTTTCTGAAATTTAAATATGTTGATAATTTTATCTTTATTTTGTGCATTTATTTCTATAAATGCATTCTCTTTTTCTGTGAACAGCCCAGTGATCATAAAATGAACAGAGTAACTATGCTATTAATAAATAAATAGTGCTTTTCATGCAATAGTGCGTTCAGTGCTTTTCACTCACATGGCTGCAGTGGGCCCATCAATATCCCCTTGGTCCCCTCAAGTTTCTTACCTTTACCTAATTGTTTAAGGTATTTTTATTTACAAAAAAAATAACAAATGGGAACTTGGCATGTTACAAAGTCTTGGCCAGTCTCGGACATAATTTTTCCTTACAGGACTGTCTCTAAACATCATAGAATTGTCATCCCCAAAAGTTGCATTGGTAGAAGGCAATTGCTCAGTGCTTTGATGAGAAATGTATCTATTATCATCTAGAGAAAAAAGAAAGAAAGATATAACAGATTGTCAAGATTATTGTATGGTGCTAAAGGAACTTTACAGTTTCTCAAATTAGCCAATTGGGGCTTAGGGTCTGATGCAGCCCTCTTCATGATATCAATTTAGAAAATTAGTTCCCTGCCGTAGCAATCACTTCATGAAGAGCATTCAGAACATATCCCTACATTCCAAATATGCCCATCGGTTTGAAAAGGTTGCCAGACCCAGCTCTGGACAATCATTGATGGTTTTCAGAGTAGCAAACAGCTGTCTATCATTTGAAATACAGATGGTCCTTGACTTATGATCATAATGAAATTTCCATTGTAAATCATGAGAGTCAAGCTACCCATATGATTAGACCTGTTTTTATGATTTATTTCCAATGCCCGTTAAAGTGAACACCGCAGTCATTAAGTAAAATCTGCAGCCATTAAGCAAATTCATGTATTGCAGGAAATTGGGCAAAAAGGCTAGAAATCGACAAAATACATCGTGCATTGTGGTTACATGACCATGGAATGCTGCCATCAGTAGTAAAGGTGAGCTGGATGCTAAATGCCCAAAATACAATCATGTAACCTGAAGTGTATGCAGCCATCAAAACTCCAGAAATGGGTCATAAGTAGCTTTTGTGGGGGTCTATTTTTAAGCAACCAGTCATAAATTGAGGAGTATCTGTAAGAAAGTAGGAGAAAGCAAGGGAGGAGCTCCATGACATTCTTTGCAAGACTATGGCAGTATGAAATTTCAGCATGGCCATTCAGTGGCATTGTCTATCATGGATGGCACATAGGCAAGTTACTTCCACCACAATGGGTGGACATCAGCTATAGCAATAGCACTTGGACTTATATATCACTTTACAGCCCATTCTAAGCAGTTTGCAGTGTCAGTCCATTGCTCCCAACAATCTGAGACTTCATTTTATAGACCTTGGAAGGATAGAATGTTGAGTCAACCTTGAGATGGTGAGGATCGAACTCCTTACAATGAGCTGAATTAGCCTGCAATACTGCATTCTAACCACTGCACCATCAGGGCTCCTCAATTTAGGATTGGCCTCAAATAATATACATTTGACAGAAATAGTCTGCCCTGGATTTGGATTATTTACATGAAGAGTCAGATTACAGAATAATGTTCTTGGTAAATTTACAATGAAGACATGTTAGTTAATAATTTATTATCATTACTGTTTTTTTTCCTTCCTGGTGTTTTTTGTTCTTGCAGAATGTCCAGTCCAAATGCTCTAGGAAATGCAGACCAGGACAAGTGAAGAAAGTTTCCGCAAGTCCACATACCTGCTGCTACGAGTGCATCAGTTGCCCTGAAAACTACTATACAAACCAGACAGGTGAGAATGCTCAAGATTAAATTTGTTGAAGGATATAACATTTTTATGGGTTTGTTTTGAAAGAAACCCTCACAGAAAAACAATAATACATGTATTTTTTCCTTGTGCTTTCAGAAAAGAGTTTCTATTGCTCTGCTTCATTCCCATGCACCCACACACAACACAAATTAGCAGAAAAATATGAAATAGCTGCAGAAAACCATCTGATTGGAAGTGTCAGGAACCTCTCTATAGAAATTGTGCAACTGGGCATATATGTAGGATTATTATAAGGACCAAATCTAATTATGCAGAAGGAGTGTGTGGGACATCTCCTGAAACAAGGGATCTGTTGATAAACATTTCACGGGAAGAGCCTTGAAAGATACAGCTGGGCTATTGGGCTGCATATTTAACTCCTGTTTATGGATTTCTCATGTGACTGTGGTAAACATTAATAGGGATCCATCTGTATCTGCCATTGAGAACTGGAGGTGGGGGAATCTTTTTCTCTCTTCTCTATTTGCATCACATTTGTGTCCAGGTTGAAAGGATTAGACAGTGACAACACTGTTACCTGGGGGGACACCCAATTGGGGGGGGGGGGGCTCTTTTCATGTCCCCAGCAGCATCTAGAGCAAGGACAGGAGCTCACCCTGTCCCACGGCAGCACTTGGGTCTCAAATGTAGTCTTGCTAACCTCCAACCCAGCATCCTAACCACACAAGCCCCCATGCTCCTTCCTTTTCCATTACATTCAACAAACATGAGTCTCTGAGGGGTGAGCTGTGGGGTGGAGAGATATGATATTTAGTATATGTCATGGCGTCATACAAATAGTCAGTTGTCAGGATGCAAGTATATTATATCAGCATTCAGTTATAATGTTACTGAGTGGACATCTTTATTTTAATATCATTGTAATTTGCTGCAGACACCACTGATGGCTGGTTTGAAATGGCTTACAAAACCATTCTATTATATTGCTCAGAATTTTTTTCCCATTCTTATTCTTATACCTGTGCCTAGACTTTTGTCAGACCAAATATCTCCCAAATTAAACAAAAATAATTAATTCTAATGAACCAAGTCGATATATTTCTAAACTTTCAACAACTTATGGGAACTGATAGGTGATTCTTTGTTTTGTTTTTCCACACATAGATATGGATTACTGCATTTTATGCAACAACAGAACCCACTGGGCCCCAGTGAACAGTTCAACCTGCTACAGGAAGATGGTTCAATACCTCAACTGGAATGACTGGTTTGCTGTTTTGCTAGTGGTTCTCTCTGCCCTTGGAATTGTGTTGATTTGTGCCATTTTCATAATATTTACTCGAAATGTGGACACTCCTGTCGTAAAGGCATCCGGTGGCCTAACTGTATGCTACGTTATACTCCTCTGTCACTTCCTGGCTTTTGTTAGCACAAGCTTATTCATTGGCCAGCCGAAAGCATATAAATGTAAACTAAGACAAGCTCTCTTTGGCATTAGCTTTGCCCTCTGCATTTCATGCATTTTGATTAAATCCCTGAAAATCTTGCTGGCTTTCAGTTTCGATCCCAAGTTACAAAAATGGCTGAAGGGCCTCTACAGGCCCATCCCCATAGTGTCTTTTTGCACAGGGATTCAGATCTTGATTTGTTCGGTCTGGATCACTGTGAGAAGCCCTTTCGTGCAGGAGAACTTCTCCATCCGTAGAGTTATCATTCTGGAATGCAATGAAGGTTCAGGGGTGGCCCTTGGCATCATGTTAGGATACATTTCCCTCCTCGCATTCATCTGCTTTATTTGTGCTTTTAAAGGTAGGAAGCTCCCTGAAAACTACAATGAGGCAAAATTCATTACCTTTGGCATGCTCATCTATTTCATTGCATGGATTATATTCATCCCTGTCTACATAACCACTTTTGGCAAGTACTTGCCTGCAGTCGAAATCATTGTCATTTTAATATCTAACTATGGCATCTTGTGCTGTACATTCTTCTCCAAGTGCTACATCATCCTGTATAAACAAGAAGCGAATACTAAATCTGCCTTCCTTAAAATGCTGTACAATTATTCTTCCAAGAGTGCAGGGAGTATCAGTGTCAATCAAAGTTCTCTGGACTCTAAGAGTGGGACCCCTCCGGTTTCTAGCACAAATGCTTGTTGTAAAGTTAAGGGTGAGAAAAATTGGCTGAATGGTAGTTGCCATTTGCAGGGCCCTGGGCCCAGAGAAGTGAGAGGGGAAGTCCACTTCAAAAATACAGCAGGGCCCACAATACCAAGGAGAAGACTCTCTAGCATATGAAGGGAGATTGGAAGTGTGTGGGAGGGGGAGGGGGGAAGTGTTCTGGAAATATCATTTCAGGATAAGATCATTTAATCAGTCCTTAAATACCTATCAACACCCAAGAGATGCAGTCTCTGCAGACATGATGCTGACTTTCTATGATTGTTCCTTCTCTGCTTTCTTCATCCGTTTGCCTAACTGTGATTCCTAGCTTACCTAGGATTTGAAATCAGAGGTTGAAATGATTCTCAGCCTGAGGAAAATTGTAATCCTGGGTTAAGGGAAAAAATATTTAGCCTCTATTAGAACAGCGGTAGGTAACATGTTTTGTTTCTTTTTCCTATTGAGGGCTATTGTGACCTAAAGGACAGGGTGAAGCAAGTGGAAGAGATAGACAATGCCAAAGAAGAATGGGAATCCCATGATTTTGCTTTCTGGCCTTCCTTTGCTTCCTGGGTTTTCCTTTGATTTCTTTTGCTCTTTTTCTGACTTTATTTTTCTTTCTCTCTCTCTTCCCTTTTGCGAAACATAAAGTAAATCACTTTTGCTCGGGGTCCAAATGGCTTCCTTGACTTGTGAAGGACTTTTAAAATTAAGATGAAAGCTACATTCAATCAGGCTAATGTCTGTTTATGGTCTGGTAGCCATGGTTGTTCAACCTTGAACTTGACCATAGTTAAGAGAAAGAGTCCTTGGGTCCACACATTTTATTAAGGACAATATGTGATTTCAGCCATTGTAATTGTGGCTTATTGTGGTGTGTATGCCAGCTATTGTGGTCTGCAAACCATTGTTTATAGAATGTGAAACATGCATTCACCTATTGTAAATAAGACTATTTTCATAAATATAGGTACATGAAGACTACTTATTTTAAACAACATGTAAATGGTATTTCAACAAACCACAATGAGGCCAACCTCAGTTTTGTGTGACACATAAACCAGATTAATGAAAGGGAAGAGAAATTTTGAGCAAGGGAAGAAATCATATAGCTGGTTTTTGCTTTAATGAAATTGGAAATTGAATCCTAACAGCAGCCAATTTTGACTCAGGTACACCAGTGATTACAACGTATAATGATATGATAGCAATGATATAATAGTTTTGCTTTCCTACAACACTGAGCAGAACTTCAGTAGTGACTCCATCCTTAGGGGAATCTGCGAATCAAAATGTTATCAAAGCGATGAAATGTACATGATAATGTCATAATGTAAGTCTACTCATTATGTACTTGCACATGAAATTTTGCTGCAAACAGAAAAGAGTAAAATGCTTTTGTGGTATTATAGAGCATGTTTCTTCAATGCACCCTCCTTCCACCCTCTCCACATGCCCCCAATACACATTATGGAGTTAAGTACAAGTATTTCATGAATTCAAATAACCTTAGCTCTCCTTTGGATTGAGACTACTGAAGATAAAGAATATGTCTAAGCAAGGAAGAGATCTCTTGAATTCTGAAATGAGCTGAGAAATGATATGTTCTCACACCTCCGTACAAATAAACAAGGCTGCTTTTAAAGTTTTAATAGGACTATTTCAAGCACAACCTTAAAGGCTGTCTCTCCAAAGATCTGAATGAATTGCATCATAAGCAATATTCTTTTCTGCTTCTTTCCACTGTGCTGTACTCTCCGAGTTTCATACATATCTTATTCCTGAATTTTCCATTGTTGTGCTTAAAAATCAAGAGAAGTCAGGAGGTATTGAATTATCTTTCATGCAATTAAAACAGGAAATTATTTCTGATTTAATCCATATTATGTCATACATTAATATAAGAAGTGATTGGAAAGTAGCTGCAGATAACAGGAACTAAAATACTAAGGCTATTTCCTTGTCAAATTTATATTAACGTGGCTAGAATTGTGTATTAACAAATGGGTATATCCTTTAGCAGTAGCCCTAATGTATCTAACAATAGGGTGAACTAATGACCTCACTGAACCAAAGAAGGGTATTTATCATGCTTTTTAGAGGCCAGATTTACACCCACTAGTCTTGGTGTAAAACCATGCATCTCTTTTTTTGTAAGTACACACGCACACATACACACGTGCACGCACACACACACACACACACAAACACACACTGATTTATAAAATAATTTACATAACTTCTGTTGAGAAGTTACTTTATTATGGATGGAGCTGAAAAGGATTTACTTTTGGAAAGATTACACTGTGAATACCTGTGGACATATTCTTTTCACCTTTGAAAAAGTGTTTTATTTTCTCTCTCTCTGTATACATATTTGTGTGATACATATACATGTGTATGTGTGTATTTATCTCTACATACAGACACATACACAGAAACATTTGAATGTATATATACACATGCTTGTAAATATTTGTAAATGCTGTTACCAATATTTCACAAGTCTTCACTGTTAAATATTTGCTGTTGAAAGCTAAAATGCCTGAAATCTGAATGTGGTTTCAGAACAGAGCCTCACATTTATTAAAATAACTATTCTTTCATCAATGTTGGAATGAATATTTTTGTGAACAGAAACTTCTCATTATAAAAGAAAGAGTATAATTATTCCTCTTAAAAATTTGAATTTATCGTCTTCTGGAATACTTTTCTCTGCAGTGGGGATGATGAATAACCAATAATTGTATTGTTTTTACAGAAATTCAAAAAGAAACCTTTCTCTTTGGGGATGAAAAACAGATTAAACTGGAAATTTCTGTGGAGTAACTCAGTGGTTAAGAACAGATATTTAGATATGTCTTTACAAGTAAGACATTTGAAAGATCAAGGAATTTGATTGAATTGTAGGAAGTTAGCATCCACCCTTCTCCTAGAAAAATGAAATATCCTGGAAAATATTAAAAAGGCAAAAGAGTAGAAACTCAAGAGCAGAAAATTTCCAGGTAAAGGTATAGCAATTGTCCAAGAGCCCTTTCAGTGCATCATCATCCAGCAAGGCTCAACCAAGCCTGGAATTCAGGAAAACCTACAAAGTTAACTAATACCCACCTCTGGGTCTCATTGACACCCAATGAGATACATTTCTTGCACAGGAATAGGAAACACAAAGGTAGGGCCCAACAGAGGGTACATAAGGGCCTCTCAGCATCTTGGTCAGTCCCTACTTGATCTCTTCCTTCACCTTGAAGCATGTGATCCTCCTTCCTTTTCACTCTGGAGCTCCAGGCCACATGGTCCTGTCCACCATTAAACCTTCCAAACAGCCTTCATGTTTCCAGTGTCTTTTTCCCCACTTGGAACTGAACCCAGAAGGATAATCTTCCAACAGAATCATTAGGGGACAGCATAGGATCAGTAAGGGGCGATATGTCCAATGGGTCAACAATAGGATCTTTTGTCTTTTTCACAATAGAAAAAATGAGCTATAGCAGAAGGTTTAAGTTGTACAAAGAGAAAGAGTTGTACAAGTTAACACAATTCCCCCTCCCCCTAAACCCTCCCCCCAAAAATGTTTGTGCCAATTCATTACTGTTTGGGGTACTTCTCTTGATGCCACACTCCTTGTTGGTTTTGTTTCCAATGATGTTCTCATTATAGCCACCATTTCAGTGGATGAACAGTTACCCACATCTCAATAACTATCCAAGCTCCCATACAATCTTCCAGCAGCCAATACAAGTGCAAGCTGCACCAGCTATCTAACAATAGTTCTCTTTTTATGGGTAAAGATTTAATATCAAGCTCCTTTTAAAAAAGAATTTCATTAATGTCTTCAGATGTAAGAAACAGCATGGGCTGGTTTGAAAAACCAAAACAGGATCAGCTCTCTACAACCTAAAAGTGAAGGACTGTAGCAGAAAAGAACTGCAAGAGTTATTGAACACTGCCCTCTTATGAACAAAGCACAAATTGCTGCTGTGTTGAAGGTGGGAAAAAGTTGTACTTATCTATAGAGGCCATTTGCCTTTTACACTACATATGCCTGTCATGATAATATCCAACTGTATTTCAGTCTCACCTGTCCCTTTTCTAGTACTTATCTGAGGCAGCAACTTCAGTGAAAAGTAAATGCCTGCTGTCCCGTTTATATCCCTAGGAGAGTTAAAGACTTTTATTGGCCAGCCATTTTATGCAACACAACTCTGGCGACTCACAATTGGTGAGTATTGGTGCTATTCATTGCTTATAAGAAACAGCAACAATTGATAAGCCCTCTGGATTATGTATCCCTTTGGGCTTCTCCTCAAAGTCTGTTGTCTCTGTTCCTTAGATCAAAACACCATCTGAGATGGGTCGCAATTATGAGGTGGTTCTTGACCCACAAATAACAAAAAGATATTACCGTTTCTTGCGATTATGCTCCTTCTATTTCCAAACAATATCTGGAAAAGGCATCAGGCAACACTGTGATGTAAAGCAGTGGGTATACTTTATTTATTTATTTATTTGTTTATTTTTATCAATTGCTTATAAGATAATAGGTATAAGTAAAAACATAGTTATGAATACATGGATACATATAAGAAAAATAAAAAATATATATAAAAGAAATAATAGGACAGGGATGGTAGGCACATTGGTGAGCTTATGCACACCCCCTACAGACCTCTTAGGAAAGGGGAGAGGTCAGTGGTAGACAGTCTAAGGTTAAAGTTTTTGAGGTTTGGGGAAGAAACCACAGAGTCAGGAAGAGTATTCCAGACACTGACTACTCTGTGCTGAAGTCATATTTCCGACAATCAAGTTTGGTGCGATTAACTTTGAGTTTGGATCTATTGTTTGCTCTTGTGTTGTTATGGTTGAAGCTGAAGTATTCATTGACAGGTAGGACATTGCAATGGATGATTTTATATACTATACTTAGATCAGACCAAAGGCGGTGTAGTTTTAGGTTTTCTAAATCTAGAATTTTGAGTGGTGCATAATGTATTCTGCAACAAGTAGAGGAGTGGAGAACTCTTCTTGTGCAATATTTCTGGACTTCCTCAACTGTGTTAATATCTGATACATAATGTGCGTTCCAGACTGATGAGCTGTATTTGAGTATTGGTCTAGCAACTGTTTTGTATGCTCTTGTTAGTAGTGTAATATTACCAGAGAAAAAGCTACGTAAGATTAGGTTAACAACTCTTAACACCTTTTTGGCTATGTAGTTACAGTGGGCTCTAGCATTTAGATCAGAAGAGATGAGTACTCCAAGATCCTTGACAGAGTTTTGATCATCAGCAAGGTCTTGACTATTCAGCTTGTTTTTATTTTATGATTTTTTTTGCCAGTATGTAAGACAGAGCATTTATTTGTTGAGATTTGATGTTGCCATTTGTTTGACCATTCTGATACATAGTCAAGGTCTTTTTAAAGAGTAGCAGTATTGTCTGTGATGTTGAATAGCTTTACATCATCAGCGAAGAGAACGCAGTTGCTCTTGATATGGTCATAGAGGTCATTTATATAGAATATGAAAAGAGTTGCTCCTAGAACCCTGCCTTGGGGGACACCACTGCTGACAGGTACAGAATTTGATAGGACACTCCCAATTTTGATCATTTGTTGTCTGTTTGACAGGAATGCTTCTATCCAGTTATGCAGGTGTCCAGAGATACCATAAGATTTTAATTTTAAGAGTAGTTTGTCATGTACCACTGAATCAAAGGCTTTACAGAAGTCTATGTAGATTGCATCTATTGCTTGTCCTGATCAAGTTATGTAGTCCATATGTTTTTGCAGTGTAGGAGTTGCAGATTACATGATCATTTTTTCCTAAAACCAAATTGTTTATTAGAGAGTAGGTTGTTTGTCTCTAAGTGAAGGATAATGGACTGGTAAATGATTGATTCCATGATTTTACAGGTGATGCAGCAAAAGGAGATTGGTCTGTAATCTTCAACGAGGCTGGGGTCTCTCTTTTTGAAGATGGGGATGACCGTGGCTTGTGACCATAGTTTTGGCAAGGAGATGGTCCTGAAAGATTTTTCAAAGATGATGCTTTAGAGGTTCGGCTATGGAAGTGGATAGCTTTTTTAAGAAGTAGGCACATATTCCATCCGGTCCAATAGAAAGAGATGGTTTTAGATTGCGTAGTGCTTTTTCAACATTGTCTCCTGTAAAATCAATATGTATTAGGTCATTGTAGTTGTCTGTGGTTTGGCTAGGAAATACTGGGCATGATCCATTGCTGTTTACAAATACTGAGCCAAAGAATGTGTTAAAGATGTTTGCTTTGATAGTGTCGTTGTTGCAGTCTTTACCATTCAGTCCTTTCAGGGGTGGGATGGACCTTGAATCTTGTAGTTTGTTGCTTACAAAATTGTAGAAAGTGTGGATGGAATTGGTGCATAGAAGGTTTTCTTCTTGTTTAATGTGATAATTGGTGCATTCAGTTTTTATCTGGTGGCATAAATTTTTGTATTGGCTTTTGAAGTTGGCAGTGTGACCAGATTTGTTTTTCCGCCAAAGTGATTTCTTTTTGGATTGAAGCTTTCTTATTGTTATGGGTAATTTGTTTTTTCTGGTTTTTGGAGTTGTTAATGGTATGTATAGTTTGATGACTCTTTTGACTTCAAGTAAAAATATGTTGTAATGGCCTTCTACAGTATTGCATCTAGAGAATAGAAATTGCCAATCAAGGGATGAGAGATCGTTGTTTATAAGACCATAGTTGCCTTTTTTAAAGTTATATTTGGGGATTCCGTTGTGATAATTTTTGTGTGGACGTATGTTGAGACAAAAGTCAATCATGTTGTGGTCACTGTTGGCAAAGGTTTCATTAATTTGTATTCCATAAATTAAATTCAAACTATTGCAGAAGATGAGATCGAGGCAGTTGTTAAGTCTAGTGTTGCTGGTTACTAGTTGTTCTTGTCTCAGATTTGTTACTGCATTGCATGTGTGGGTTCAGTTGTATATTCGTTAAGAGTCCAGTTAATATGAGGTAGATTGAAGTCACCAAGAAAGATAAAAGCATCTGGGCAGGATGTTGCCCATGTTAGTAGTGTATTTAGCTTGTTTGCATGTTCGATGTCATAATCAGGTGCTCTGTAACTTAGTAAGAACCGAAATGTGATATTTCAGCACAGTTCACAGATGATGATCTCAGGAATAGCAAGCTCCTGGGTAACTTGGATGTGTTTTAGATGTAGAGACTTTTTATAGAATAAAGTTTTTATACATTAAACCTTAAACAATAAAAAAAATCAAATAGGGTGGAGTTGAAAGCTAGTTGCAGAGAACTGACTGCTTTCAGTAGTTTGGGGGAATCCCAACATTTCACCCTAGACAATGAAAAAGAGAATCTCTGGTGGGGACGGATCAGGCAATGTTATTTACTTACATAGACTTTCTAGAGAATAATCTCTTTTGGAGTCCAACATAGATTGCAGGGCTTTTAAAAGATTAAAAGAAATACCCTTGCACATACCTTACACTTTAGAAAGTGCAGGTAACTATAGAATAAAATCATAGGGCCGGAAGGTACCTTGGGAATGTTGTAGTCCAATCCCCTATCCATGGCAGGTTTTATATACCCTATATCTGTGATGGCAAATCTATGACACACCTGCTAGAAGTGGCACGCAGAGCCACTTCTGCCAGCATGCGAGAGGTCTCCCAGGAGAGCCGCATTGCGCTTGCACGTACCGTCCGCCCAACAGCTGATTGTCAGGTATCTGGCATGCATGCGCAAGGAGTGGGGGGTGGAGAGGAGACAGGGGGTCTTGTGCACATGCAGATGCAGGGGGTCTTGCGCACATGCACAGATGCACAGGTGGGGGATTGCACGTGCATGCACAGGTGCGTGGCGTGCATGGGGGTTGCGTGCACATGTGCAGATGTGTGGCGTGCACAGGGATTGCGCGTGCATGCCCAGGTCGTGGAGGCCCTACGCACATTGCCTTCCTTTCTGGGTGCTGGCATACGCACGCATAAGTACACACAAGCATGCACACAATTTTCAGCATGGGAATCTAAAAGGTTAGCTACCGCTGCCCTATATAATTATTTATCTTTTAGAGAGGGAGGGAAGGAGACAGAGGCAGAGATTTGCCACCTGATTTTATTTATTTTTTATTTGGTTTGTCAATTGCTTACAAGATAATAGGTATGAGTAAAAACATAGTTATGAATACATGGATACATATAAGAAAAGTAACAAGAAACAATAAGACAGGGATGGTAGGCACGTTGGTGCACTTATGCACACCCCCTACAGACCTCTTAGGAATGGGGTGAGGTCAATAGTAGACAGTCTAAGGTTAAAGTGTTTGGGGAAGAAATCAGTCAGGTAAAGTATTCCCGACATTGACCACTCTGTTGCTGAAGTCGTATTTCCGGCAACCAAGTTTGGTGCGGTTTACCTTGAGTTTGTATCTATTGTTTGCTCTTGTATTGTTATGGTTGAAGCTGAAGTATTCATTGACAGGTAGAACATGATGTATGATTTTATATACTATACTTAGATCGGACCGAAAGTGGCGTAGTTCTAGGTCCTCTAGGTCTAGAATTTCAAGTCTGGTGGCATAAGTAAGACCTAAAATAGGAGATTCACTTCTCACCAACAGCAAACCTTCCCCAACTGATGTTGTACGACCTAAAGTCCGAAATTCTCTTCCCAGAATCAGCAACTTTACCCTGTCTTACGGCCTGCTGAGCAAGCAACTTAACCCACCAGTGATCACAATGACTTCTCAACATGCAACCAACCACAATTGCCGCACTCAATCTACAGGCAAGAGTTCTCGCCACAACCACAAGACAACTCTAATGCACAGCGTGGAACCTACACCCAACCTCAAGAGGTACTACCTACGTATGTGGGGACTGATAACGACCTCCTCATAAAGTACTTTGAGTGAACCATGTACCGTCCACAGCACATGCCCTCAAGCCAGAACTCTACACCTACAAGGATGTCATATGAAGAGATGACCTGGCCCAATCTAATTAGGCAAGTTTGGCATTGCCAACTATAAGCCTGCTTCAAAGGCAGTTTCTAAGGTACAGACAGACATGGGCTGGAAAACTGCAGTAAGAAATTGTTTTCTCATGTATCAACAATTAAATTTTACTGAGATCAATCGTTCTCCCAACAATTTGCATAGGAATCTGAATCTGCCAGCAAAAATAACTATACACAATGTGTATCATGTAAAATACATTTATTAATTTTGCATTGTAGTGTTCAATAACATTCCCTAATATTGCATACTGTTGATATTTGTAGATTGAGTCTATAGTTTGTCAAAGATGCAATAAATTACAGGTGATCACTTTAAACACAATAAAAATGTGTTTTTATAGATCTCAATTCTTTTTGCAGTTTCATAACACACATTTTCTGAATACATTTTAGTTCATTAACAAAATGTAAATAAGGCGTCAGCAAATAAATCCAACTGAGATAATATGTAAAAGTATTTGTACTTTGCTTTAAGACCATAATCCATCTATTTTCTAAATGTAAACCTGCTTCAGTTAAAGCATATTATATTTTGTATCTGAAATACATACTTGGCATGGTTGCATAGTTTAAAGTCTTGTTAAATTTAGGCCAACTACATGAGAATGTGTCAATTTGAATTAGGAAAGAATTCTTAAATCTGAATATATTTCAAATTGTTCAAAGATGTAGTACTTAGGATTTTTTTTCCCCTTGTAATCTTAACACATCCTGCAGATGTTGTTGATATAAAGTCTATTAAACAGCCAATTCCTGAAACCTTTCTAAATCGTACGTTTTTAAATCTCAATTGTAAGAGAATTTGACCCAATACTAATACTTAAGCATTTAAAATTAAGGTCAAAATTAAGCAATATACAGAAATTATCATACTCATGATTTATACGATGAAATTATCCTTTCAAAACAGTTGTGTTAATTCACATTTGAGATTTGTTTTTTCCTAAATCATATGTAATCTTACATTTTTGCTTGAATAAAAATGCTTTGATGAGAGCATTTATTTATTCATTCGGAAACTAAGAGCAGGCACAACTGGTAATTTGTGTAATGCAAACAAACAAAATATGGTTATACCCTGTCACAACCATTTTTTTAAAATAGAATAATTCCAATAAAATTCAGTTTCAATTGGCAAATTTAAACTATACTTGGAATGAATGATACAAATATAAAACATCCTTAATACTCAAATCCCATTATCCATTGATGGGTATAGGACATCTAGCTGCAGATTTAAGCAGACTTCTTATATCTTGCACTGGACTTCCAGCAAGTTTCCAAATGAGATGGCTTCCCTTAGTTATGATCCTCTCTATTCATACATATCTATTTTTAACTAATAAGCTTTTATTTTCCAAGGCAAGCAGGACTTCCACAATTCTTCATGAGTAGATACTGTTGTTATACTGCCTTTTGTGAAGGTTATGGGCCACATTACAGTGAAATCTTGTATGTAGTAGAAATATATATGTCAGCTACTACAATAGAAATACAGAACAAGTTCCACATGCCATGACAGTAGAGTTAATACAGGAAGCAGTTGAATTGAGCACTTTAGCCTTTTATTCCTGACTTATATGAAAACTACTAAGTGATCTAACAGCTTAATTCCAAAACCCCCAAAATTGATCTAGCACTGAAACAAATGGATGTCTATAACAACATAAGATGCATGGCGCAATGGCCAATTATGACTTATTATCCTTGGCAGATCATTCTTGGAGAACTTGAATATATGACAAAAAGAGCAGTGTTTTAACTCAGATATGTGTTCGTGAATGAAGTTATTTCATTGAATGCAAACTCCTTTTTGAAAATTTGAGTGCACGAATTTGAAATTTACACAGTATTTTAAAAAGGCAATCACTTCTAGGTATTATAGATCACTTTTTAAAAAGTATTATACAGATCAAGACATTTCTGATAAGCAAAATTATCCAAGTACTTGAATTGGGCTGGGCTATAGCTCTCCCAATTCATATAAGATTCATACTCAAATAAAACAAATGGTCTCAAGTGTTCATTCTAGTGTAAAATAATGTTGACCAGTATTATATAAACTTATTTTACATATGTTGTCAGAAATAATAGTATATTTAAGTGCTATCCTTCAAATAATTGGAAAATGTTTTTTCCCAGTGCTACTGCTGATCTTATAGAAAATATATTTTTGGTGATCTGTTTTCAATACGTTAGAAAAATTGCCAAACATTTAAAAAAGGGGTTTTATAATGCATTCATAAATTTGGTCAATTATAATACATTGTGTAAATAAATAATCTAACTTTGTTTTTTAAAAGGGTATATTTCAGCCTCACACATTTTAGTAGCTTTTAAGTTAAACATGGATATTGCAATTTGGAATTCCTAGTATGCAATGATAGAAAGTTCCCTTACAATAATCATTACAATATAAACATACTTTTCTTATTGAGAAATTCATAGTAGGTAGAAAAAAAACCCTCCAGCTTTTTAATGGACAAATATCAGCAGATTAAGCTTTCCACATCATGTCATCAACCTGTCATTAAAGAAATCAACTGTAATAGTTCAAGCACTGGCAACTTTTGCAATTCCACAGAAATTAAAAGGATGAAGGAACTTCCTTTACATAACTAAGAACAAGTCCGGATGAACTACAAATTGAAACTGGCTACCTCTTTTCAAACAGCAGAAATATTGCATTTGTGACATAATGCTGATGTTTGATGTTATGGTATATAACCAACAACCTACTCCTAGAAATGTTGGTTTTAAATATATTTCACCAGTTTGTCTCAAAGTGTCACGCATAAAACTATATTTTACTATTTAAATAAATAATTTTCACATTCTAAGTTTAATATTTACTAGGAGCTCATGCCTGTAGTTCTGAAACATCTTTTTTTGCTCCAAGGAATAGAGGTAGATTTTAGTGTAGCTTGGGCATATAAACTACACTGCCAAAATCCAATATATCACAGTTGTTTATGGATAATGGTGCAATTTTAGCAACTGCTTGAAAACTCAGAATCTGCTGTCTGCTCTGAGGTGAGAATTCAAGCTATGTAACATTATTTTTTAACTTGTGAATGGTTGGTATTTCTAGGAATGAGACAATGGCAACACACAATAGGAAAAAAAAAAAGCATATGTTGAGTTCATGAGTTGCTCCTTTATCTTCTTCAGCAAAACATTCCCCCTCAGGGTAGCAAATGAAGGCCACCACAAAAGCACTCCTGTCCTCTGATCCAAGGGTTACAGCTGGAACCCCTCCATGGGGGCTTCCTGTTGCTGGAACACAAATTGCTGTTCGTTTTCATCCACTTGGGGCACAATGTTTGCATCTTCCTCTTCCACCCCAAAATAATGTTCAATGAGATCAAAAGCCTTTTGGTAGATTTCTTGGTTTTCATGACTTTGAAGAATTTCAATTTTATCCAGTCCTGGAATTAAGAGAAAGAGACAAGTAAGATCTATACTGCTCAATATAGTCAAGCACTGTTCAGTAATAAACAGATCTTAATTCCACAAACAGGGAAAATAAAGACATTTATTGGCAACTCCCAGAATAAAAAACAAGAGACTTGCAATCCAAACTTATATACTGTTACTTCATAGTATGTGTTTATTGGGAATCATTCCCCTACATAAAAGTCCACAGCACTGCACTGCAGAGTTGACAATTTTATAACAGAAATATTGAAAATATTTGCTGTGGCATTAAGTTGTCACTTCTTACCATAGGCTTCCTCTATACGGGCACAGTAAGGATTCACTCCAGTTCCATTTTGCTTTGATTCTTGTTCTCCATGTCGCAATATGTTTTCAAGTCCATTCAAGGCTACCTGGACTATTTTAGAGTCCATCACGGTCAGAAGATCACATAGAGGTTTGGTACAACCTAATGCCACTAAGTAACTTTTATGTTGAAAAGGGTGGTGGGGAAGAGGATGGAAAATAACTAATCAGGTTTTTTTGTTGACTGTAATAATTACATATGAGGATGCTTTCAATAAATAATATTAAATATATAATTTTGAAAACATTAAAAGAAATACAATCCTTATATGATTAATTTATTTTATCCCAAACACCAACAATGCATTTTTAAAAAGATTGAATGATCTGAAATCTGAATGATCTATGAACAAACTTTCATTTCCAACATGAACTCATGTAATATAATTTCTGCTCATATGAAAGTATTAACACTTTACACTGTCCCAAGTGAATCTACGTATTATCAAGCATATATAAAGGCAAGAAATTTAACAAAAGTTTTTTTGAAAAAAAATGAAAATACTTGTTTTTCTGAAAATACCTGCTTTACCAAACTATTGTTAATAAAAACATAGGAAGAGAAAAATAGAATTTACCTACCCAAAGACAAGATTTCTTTTCACATATACACGTTTGATTCACACATTCTCTAACATAGGGTGGCAATTTGGTTTTGGCTTCATATGATGCACTATGGTTTGTAAACCATGCCATTTAAAATAACTACATATGGGCCAAGTTTAAATGAACAATGACTTAGACAATGTGTAAATCTATATTATTTATATTGCACTGATATATAGCAGAATTCCTGAGAAACAGCAGTGATTATGGGAACAGACAGACCTTCATGGTACTGGATAGCATCAAAAATATCTTGTCTAAAATGCTGTCTCACTGTTTTCAGACATATATCAAAAATGCTTTTCATATCAGTAAATCTAGGAAAATACAGTTTTGGCAAGTTTGAATTAATTAATATTAGATGTTTCATTCTATTTCATGGCACTGCATTCTTAACATGTTACTTTTTATTATTTTATTTTGATTACTTTTTATGCCAATTGTTTATATTTTACATTATTTCTTATTTTGTTTTTTGAAACTTGTTATTTTTATTCTACAATTGCTGTTTATTACCTAATCTGTTGAGGAGTCCCTCCAGATGTCGCATTAGTAATGGCCCATGCTGCTTCTTTTATAGTACGAAATTCAGCTTTCTGAAGAATTTCAATCAATATTGGAAATATATTTGCATCTATAACAGCCTAAAGGAAATATATATATATATATATAAATAATATTGTAATAACTCTGAAATTCTTTAAGTCAACAGATTAACCAAATACTGAACTTACAATAAACTATCCATTTCTAAGACACTTGTTCAATGGATTCTGGATGTACCAGAAAAAAATGGACTTGATCACCAAATAACAAAAATATTATGAAACTGCCTGGATTTATACCATCTATATAGCAACACATACAAATAATGTAAATTGATTCAATTACCTCAATTATGTAAAGAAAATAAAACAAAAAATAAAAAAACAAAAAATTTGCAACAATTATACAAGCAATATACATATGGGTTTAATGGATGTTTAAATGTATGGATATGAGGTTGTATTGATTGCATAACCTCCAGATAAAGCCCATCCCTTCCCACCTATCCAGCACTATTCACTAAGCGCTGGATAGATTAAACAAAAATAAATAAGGTTGAGGAACAGAAAAAAAACAACGTTAAGGGTAAAAAATAATTGTGCATTATAAAGGCAACTAAATATATTACCTGAATTTGTGCTCTGTTTCCTGCAGTGATGTTAGATACTGTCCAGCATGCTTCTTTTCGAATAGATTCCTTGGGACTACTCAGCAAATGTAAGAGACAGGGTAATGCAGAGCAATTTAGAATTACCTAAAATAATTTGAAAGATGAAAAGTTCTGCCTAAACAATGTAAGATAAAGTACATTGCATATAGTTGAAATAACAGTATTTACATGTTGAGTTATTATTTCAGTGAACAGTGTATGCATATGAGTATGAAAAAAGGCATGTTATGCTTTCTGAAAAATTTGTTCTAGATCCCAATAAAAACTAGTGAAGGTGCACAAATGTGAAGGTGCACAAATGCAACACAAAGGGGGGGTGGGGAAGATACATAATAAACAAAATTGTACCTTGGCATTCAACTGCTTTGCAACTTATCAAATTTGGTACTCAATGCATTTTGACATGAAAATTTTGTCCCAGAACTAATTTGATACTCATTAGTTTGATACTCGATGCACAAGCTAGAACTTGTCAGTGTCGGCTGCCTTGTGGCTCACTACATTATTTCTTATGGGAAAATGTATTTGGTACTCATTGTTTTTGCTACTCATCATGCCTCCCATGATTAATGACAAGTGCTGAAATACCACTGTACTGTTCAATTGCTATCTACACAAAAGCAGGACCTATCAAATTTTATGTGAAATGAAAATAGTTCTAGCCAGTCCTGCAGTACAAAGGGACTATTTATTGCACACCACTATCGATGACAACTCTTACAATCACTTATATGCTTCACATTTTGCAAGCCTACTACCACTTCGAGATACAATACTTCAACAGACAGAAAGGCAAATCTAAACAAGATAAAAATGTGCATTAAAAAACATACATATAAATTGCCCCCTCAGCTGAGTATCGATAAATGTGTTTGAAGTATAGTTTCCCCCCTTGCAAAACAGATCTACAATCTATAAACTTCTACAGCTCTATTTGCCCAACTAATTTGACCTATCTTCTATTTACTGTAAAAAAAAAGTTAACAAGTAAATCCAACAACAAAATTACATTTTAAAACCCTCTGTTAAAAATCTATTAAATATTTCACACACAAAGTCCACAACAGCTTGTAATTTACCATAAACCACTGAAATCATTATCTCTGATATGTCCAGGATCAAATATCTTCAACTGATTCTTTATATCAAGACTTTTTCTTAAAATTATAACTGGGATCTTTCCAAACAGTTGTATTTCATTCCCCAAAGTCATAGATCTCTATTGTGAATATTTCCACAGCACTTGTTGTTCAGAAGGTTTCTGTACAAGTTGAACTACAACATCTCTTTTAACAGTTGTCTTCTGATTGAAAATGTCATGCCCCTGATGGAGACTTACTCTGAGGAAGAGGAGGAACAGCCAACAGGGAGTGGGAGTGGGCTCCAGAGGTGGTGGAGGAGACTGGGGAAGGGCAGAGGCTGGCTGAGCAATCAGAGGAGGACCCAGGCCCATCCCCTATCCATCCTAGGTCACACAGGGAGGAGAGGATCAGAGAAAAGCGAGGTCTACTCAGGAGATTACCATGATCCTCCTCGTGGCTTGCAGCTGGGAGCTTATATTATGTATATAAGTAATTGGGTAGTCAGAACTTGCTGGAGTCAAAGTTTAATGTGTTCTTTGAAAGAGGTTTATCTTTGCTGGCGTTCTTCCCATGGACTCTCCTTGGTTACCTTCCTAGAATGCATGATTAATTATCTTGGCTTGCTTCGGAACTCACATCAATGCGGTTTTGTTTTGGTTTTCTTTTTGTCTCATTATTTACTTTTGTGACTTTAAACTGTGCCTAATAAAACAGTGAAGTTAAGTTGAAGGCATTACCGGATTTTAATGCATGTTTTGGGTTTTGGGTTATTTTGAGACCACGGGTCATCACAGAAAATAATAAGTCTATTACACACATAGTGTCCATCAGTTTTCTTAAGAAAGTCCAGTCCATACATTCTTCCTTCACATATTCAATCCTCACCCATTCTCTCTATATGACCAAGCTATCTCAATGTATTTCTTTCAAACTGGTCTTCATCATATCAGTCCATTGGCTCTTTTAGTTTCAAGCCAGCAAAGCAGGAAAGTATTACTTCATTGTAAACATCTCCACTCTTTGAAAGACTTGCTTATTTCAGAACAGAGCTTTCAGACACGGAAATATTGCTCTTCCACATTATAAAAACCTGGATAGCACAAATGCTGAGATTAAAATAGAAAATAGTTCAAAGTAGGAGTATGGACTTATCCATATAGTCCTGCTCTTGTTCTTTCCAATGTCTACATAATCAGGTAGAGGTATCTGTGTCTGCTTGAGTTTGTGCAGAACAGTTAGAACAACCCAAGACCCTCTTTTACTGAAGTTCCAGATTACATGGGAAGCTGTAGTTGCTTTCCAAGGGACCATGAGTACTGCTTCCTTTCAGACTTCCTATGTTGACAGAGACTGGAAAAGAAGGAACTGCACTCCATGCACTATGAACTTAGCATTTGGTAAATGCCTGAATAAGGCTAGCATATCCCTATATCTGATAAGTTCAGATGATAAAGATTCTATTGTATCTTTCAGAAAGATCACTGAAATAAGTTTAAAAATCAGTTTACCTGAGTTTGAATATCATCACCAGTCACAATATTTCCCACTGCTCTTAAGGCAGGCGACACGACCTTGTAGTCATTGTGCCTAAACAATGGAATTGTTAAAATATTTTAAAGTTAGAAAAATAGAGGTATTCTTCCTGATACGATCACTTTTTTTTAACATGTTCATATGGCATTGGGGATACTATGCTAATAATTCTTTCATACAGCTTATCAAAGAATTCCACCATCATTTGATTTCAGGGCAGAACAAAAGCTCAGCATCATCATGTTGAAGAAGCAGGATTTAAGAATTGGCTTCTTAAAACAGTGGCACAGAAGTTGAAGAAAAGCTGGGCTGATTTAATTAAATGCAGAAACATGCTATGCTCACATATTACATAAAGCACTTCTTCTCAACATACATACACACCTTTTGAAAGCTTTTTCAAAATTTTATATATGAATTTTTTAAAATGTTTTAAAAACAATATGATTGCACATATAAATCTTTTTCATTTCTTTTGATGTTAAAAAAACAGATTTTTATATTATATCTTTTTCAACAAGATGTAATATTTTAGAAATGAGCTCACTGCATTTTTTATTGGAGATGAGTGAAATTAATGATTTAAATATATTGTTTCATTTTGTAAATAAATTATATGCCTTGACTCAACTTTGAAACTTAATATTTTCAGATGTTTTCCTTCTTTTGAAGTTTATCATATAAAAGTGAAAATCTGGAAAAAATGGATTTTTCACAAACATATGATTCTAACTATTCAGTAGTCTGAATTCATAGATAAGCTGTGAGGACTACTGTATACATGGTTTGTCTATACAATATACTTTTATTTACGTATGAGATTATATGTATATATTTCTATATATACTTCATTTCGCTTTTAAGCCTTTTTCTTCTTTTTGTATTTTGTTAACTAAAAAAAGAGAAAAAAAGGGAAAAAAACCTCAGAACCTATAGATTTTTTAAAAAAATAATGGCTATTTCCACTAAATCTTTTAAGAAAAAAAATCAACAAGGGATGTGATCAGTGCACTAAAGGCACTAGCTGTAATGAAAGGAAAAACCATGAAACTGAATAAAATGGAATGAAAAATGTCTACCTACTTGAAATAATTTAAGTGAGCTCTTAGTAATATGTTTTTATATGGTCAAGAGTATGACCTCTACACTAGAACATAAAATCAACAATAAAATCAACTCTAAAAGAAAAAGTGAATATCCTGAAATTGTTCAATAAAGTCTAATCACTTCCACTGGCACAAATTCAAACCATGCTGTGGGGAGAAAATGGAAAAATATTGCTTCAGGTAATCTGTCTATGTGGATGAGAAAAAGAGAGTGTGCACGTGTGTTTGGGGTGGGAGAATAACACAGAATTTTCAAATGGAATTATCATTATCTGACTAGACCTTTACACTGGAACATTGGATTGCAACATTTGATGGCAGACTCCTTGTATCTATGTACTACTAAATACAGGCACAAATTAAGCTGATAGATAAAAATAAGCTGAACTAGATACTTGTGCCTATCTTGAATTTGCCAATTGTAGAATTCCTGCTGTCTCACAGGAGAGAATAGAGGCAAGAAAGACAACTACCACTGCAGGCTTACTTGTAGAGCTGATATGGTATGAAGAAACTATATCTGACACACTGATTTAATTTAACGCCTTCCACTATCTTCTGCAGCATTCTGCTGGTGAAATAATTATCTGATTTAAAGAGACTTACATCAGAAGTTCTACTAATCTTCTGCAGACCCCAGAATCAATAACTGCTTGTATTTTATCATTCGGTCCATCAGAAAGGTAAGAGAGAGCCCAGCAAGCATCTGCTAATACATCTGAGTCACTGCTAAACAACAATCTTGATAGAACACCTAAGCAAGGACGAACCTTAAAAGTTTAGAAAGAGAGAATTACAAATTGTAAATTTACTTTTTCTACAAGCATTTTTCCAAAGATGGAAACAAAGAACTATTAAAATAAAAAAGCAATGATACTTTTAAAAATATTCTTTTAATCATATCTCTTTGCAGAATGATACATATGCCAAATCTACAAAACACTTTATTCCACAGCAGCCATACTAATGTCACACTAAAATATCCTTAAAATATAGTAAGGGCAGCTGACTATGTACAAAAAAAATAATAATGAAAGTGGAACTGAACTAAGACAAAAATTAAACAAACCTAAATTAAAGATACCTTTAAAGTATCAATTGGAATAAATTGATAAAGAAAAGATTATCAGTTTAAAATAGCAATTTAACAAAATTCAGATACTTTATCAAATGCACCAAAAGCAGAATAAAATGAAATGCTCAAATTAAATTAAATCCAATAGCTGGTAAAACTTAAATGGTATTTGCTTAGAAACAGTTTTTTTCTGCCTTAAGAAAATTATGGGAAGGGGACTAAATTAGGCCTCAGCCACCTCTTTGAGGTACTTAGTTATATAGTAGCAGAGCAATAAATAAATAAGAGTATTGCTGTACCTCTCTTCTACTGTAGGCTTAAGTCCTTGAAAGTGGGCATTACATTTCCCTAAACTGTAGGAAGTATTGGAGTTCAACTCTCCAAAATTCTCAGGGCACATGGCTAGCAAACTGAGAAGAGAAGGCTAGATTTTTTTAAAGATGTTGCTGATTTGAATTCAAATATTTTGTTTCTAACCTAGAACAAAATGGTTTTTAAAATGGCAGTTTTCTCTGTGATAAGTAAATCTGTGTGTGGTATGTGTAGAGCAGATTACAGCCTATTGACCATATCTTGAGAAAATACAATCTAAGAATAAACTTTTCCAGGTTCAAGAAGCCCAAAGAAAACCTGAGTTGGGTAATATCAAAACGGGGTCCATTTGGTTAAAGGAAAAAGGAATTCCTAAGAGCTTAAACACTTTGAACACACTCTCACACAAAAACAGTATAATGTCCTGGACTAAATACAGACTAATTAAAAGAGGCATCTCTGATATAAAACCAAAGGAGTGAAGAGGTACCACTAATGCTGGAACTGATACTATGATGGTAGTCTCCAATTAAAGGAATGTTGGATAGCTCAGGGACAGATAGGATATGTGAGACTGACAGCAAGGGAAACTTGGACCATGAAGCAACATATCTACATACATACACAGTGTTATGGGTAGTCTGCAATAGGAAAATGAGCTCATTGAAAGATATGACTCTTTCATTTGAAGATACAGGCATCTTCTTGTTGCTTATTACAGATTAGTGGCATGTCCTATTTCCAAAATGGATGTGAAATAAGTCAACACAGTGAGGAAGTATTTCAAACTTGATTCCCTAAAAGATGAATCAGTAAATTGAAAGCCTTAAGGTATTTGATATTACCCTTAAACTATAACTATTTAAAAACATATGAGTATATTCTACTATTTCACAGATGGTCATTATTACAATGTACCCTATATTTACTTTTTCTTAGTTATGTTGGAACTGAGCTGGCTTGAGTTTGTGTGCACACACACACACGAACATACATGGAGAAATCTAAATTTTCTTGAACTGAGACCAGTATAAAATAACTTTAGCTGGGACTGATCCACTTTCAGGATATTTCAAGTATAGCATAATTCACTAAATTACTTTTTGGTTGAACTGACTTTTATGTTATGCACTTCCAGCAGATACTGCATAGAGCCATTACTGTTTTGCTCTGTGACAGCTAAATTTTGATTTAATTACATTTGTTGTCTACTCTGAAGGTAAACATCATCAGAAAAGTTAATGTACTATATTCATTTCCACTCTATGACAAAAAGAAATCTTTACCTGGACATAAATAGTTGACACTTTGAAAAAAAAAAATTTATACAAGAAGATACTTTGGAACAACACAGCATATGCATTTTATTGTTATAGCATTTTTATAGAGTGAAACATGGTCCTTACCTTGCTAAAATCTGGAGGTGGATTTTTGCCTCTACAGAGGTTTGAAAGTGCCCAGACTGCATTTCTGGTAGTTGTGAGCCTGTTAGAATGTGTTAAGAGTCTGCCAAGAAAATAATAATGATAATAATAATAATAACAATTATTATTGTCATGTACATGAAAATAACTTCACTTCAATTAATATAGCTATATTCAATGGTTTTCATGTAATGTAATCATGTAATGATGGAGAAGCATTCCAATGGCAGAAGAGATTTTTATTTGTATCTCCTGGGCAGTCAAACTCGTTTACTTGTGACCTTATCTGAGCAAATTGGGGAAATGCATGGAACAGAACTGAGAAAGAAGAGAAGTGTCAGGCTTCCACAGTCCTACCAACTTCTGGAGTGAAGCCTGACACGTTATCTGGATCGGGGAGGGAGCATCTGTTCCTGCTGACACATTATCTGGATCAGGGAGGGAGCATCTGTTCCTGCAGTGCCTAAAGCAGTGCATTGATAGAGGAACATCTTCCGATTCTGCATTTCCCGTCCAGGCTTGACTCATCCATCTTATATCTATATGAACATTGGACAGGGATGAGGGTGGGAGAGGTTTAGCACCCCGATTCCTTGTTTGAGGCACAGCACAAGACATGACGGAACTTTGGGGCGGGTCTGGGAGCAATACAGCTGTTTGATTAGTTGCATTTGGAAATGTGGGGTTGCGGTGCGCATGGCTTGTGGGGAGAGCAGATGTTGGTTAGCTACACAGGGTGGGGCTACATGATATATTGCGCTGAGATGTGAATGATCTCAGCACTGACTTTATTCGGATTGACCGTTGTTGCCGTGTTTGAAGGAAAACAAGCGTAAATAAACTTTTCCATTCACAAACAACTGTGAGTAACTTAGTTTATTGCTAGAATTCCTGCTGAAACAAATGGAAGCTAACAGAAAGTAGCTCTTTTGTAAATACAAAATTTGATATAAACCACTTATGTATTATTTATTATTATTATTATTATTTGAAAAAAGAGAATTAAAAGAAACATGTTTTTATAATTTTTAGACAAATAATTAGAATTATTATTCTAATAAAAACTGTTGTTTAAAATAGGCATGTTCTAGCACCAGGAAACTTTATGTCAACATACTAACACCAAAAGTATATAACTGACACTTCAAATCTTTGCAACTCTATTCAGAAGTTCTGATGAGTCCAATGGTACTTAATTCCATAGAAATAAAATAAAATAATAAATAATAAAAGGTTGGGCAGTGTTTTGGAATAATACAATGTATTTGCAATTGTGTAAAGCAATTATGCCTACTCTCAAAATTACATGCCTATGCCTACCAAATGATTCTGGGAAATGAGTTAGATGTTTAAAAAGAATTGCAGATAAATGCTATGTTTCTAATTCTACCCATTTCAAAACATCTTTTTTTGGAATCTGAAGCATTGCACTGATCATTACCAACCTACTGTTTATAAATTAGCAATTAATCTGGATGCTTTAGTTAGGTAGTTATGCATACCATTCTGTTAACTATCAGAGATGATCTGTACTTACTGTAAGAGTGGAGGAAGTATTCCACAGCTTAATACATAATCTCTGCATTCTGCATTATCTCCAGCAATATTGCCAAGGGCCCACACTGCCTTAGAAATAAAGATGTAAATTAATATTCATATTTATTTTAAGGCATTTAATTACTTATCTATAATTCTTATGCTTATAGTTTATAACATTATCATTTATACTGAAGTATATAAATTGTGTACCAATTTTTTTTAACTGCTATTACTTAAATGGCTAATATTAACATGAAAGAAACTACTTCCATGAGAATTTATGTTTGCAGCTGAACCTCAAAACATCTTGTATTGTTAACTGCTAGAATCTCCTGAAAAAGATCATGGCTATATGGTCTAGCATAGGAGCAATCACTGAAAGAATCTATGTGCCAATTCTCACTTTTCTGAATAGTTGTAAGTTGTTATAGATATGGAAATATGTATATAGGTAGTCCTCAACTTATGACATTTGAGCCCAAAAGTTATGTTGCTAAGTGAGACATTTGTTAAGTGAATTTTCACCCATTTGACAACCTTTCTTGCCAGTTAGGAATCACTGCAGCTGTTAAGTTCGTAATACTGTTGTTAAGTGAATCTGACTTCTCCACTGACTTTACTTGACAGAAGGTTGAGAAAGGGGATCATGACTCTGAACCACTGCAACCATCATAAATATGAGTCAATTGCTAAGCATCTGACTTTTGATCACATGACCATGGGGAATGCTGTAATAGTTATAAGTGTGAAAAACAGTTGTAATCCACTTTTTTCAGTGCCTTTGTAACTTCAAAGTCACAAAACAAACTGTTGTACCAGAATTTCAGTCACTAAATGAGTAATCACATGACCAGACCTGATTTTACAACCATTTTGCTGTGGTCACAAAGCAAATCATGTAGACATTAAGTAAATCACAGTCATTAAGTGAATCCAGCCTTCCCAATTGACTTTGCTTGTTAGAAGCTGGGTGGGAATGTTACAAATCACAATCACATGACCCCAAGACCCTTCAGCCATCGTAAATGCCAGCCCACTGCAAAGGGTCTTAATTGAGATCATCTGATTGTATGAGGGGTATGATGGGCATAACTTCGAGGACAGGTCATAAGTCACTTTTTCCAAGGCTGACGTAATTTCAAACCGTCATAAGTCAAGGACTACCTGTAGTTAGAGATAGTAAGGGACAAATGCATAATTTCTGTGTCACAGCAATATGATGCATCAGCTCAACTTCATGCAGGCTTCTTCTAGAACCAGCATAAGTTCTAATTGGTGGGTAAACCACAGTGAACCAAAGCACACATAATTTGTTTCTTCCATTTGGAACTGCAACAATCTCTCAATACAAACTAGGCCAAAGTCTCACATTTGTGCCTTTGTTTGAACAAGTACTTTGACCAGTGAAGCCTCAAAAGAGCTACATCTAAGACCTAACTAAAGGAATGCATTTGTGACTGAGGAGGTAATTAAAAACAGATCTCCAAAATTTAGATTCAGCTGCTTCTACCGGTAGTATAGCAGTATATTTGCACAGTCACAGAATGGAAAGCTTGGAACTTTGGCTTTGGATAATGGAATTACTGCAGAGTTATCTCCTTGTAGCTTGAATAATCTGATTGTGTTAGAAGCTTCTTGGTCCTGCAATTTAATATTTGAACACTCAAATTTCTAGGAAAATTGGAAGATAACTTAAAAGCCTTCACTTACTCTATTTGGATATTATTCTTTTAGATATAAAGATGATTAATGAGATAGTTAGTAAATATAACATGTATTTATTAGTATCAATACCCATCTCACAGTATAAATTCATTTTCGTCCATGAGCTTATAAAGCAAGAATTCTTTTATTTTTACATAATAGCAGTATTTCACCACACTAAGTACAGAGTCACTGATATGAAAGAAATATACTGAAATAATACTGCATATCAAAATCCAAAACTGCTGCTACATCTGAAAATTCATAATAATGCAAGCCTAAAATGCTTCAGATCACCAAGCAGCAGATTCTTTCCATCTTGCATCCTGATGAACTGGATGCCATCAGACAACAGTTATAGGAAAGGACACACTTGAAGAGGGGCACCATCACAACTTTTATGTGATGAATATAGACATCGCAGGGATTGCAAGCCACTCAGAGTAGAACACTGAATAACATATCCCCCAACTGGGTTAGGAGAATAGTTTATATTGAAGTATTGTTTCTAAACACATTTAACTTCCAGTTCTAGCTTCCTGTGAATTGTAATAAATTGACAACTGAAGCAAAAACTTCCAATATCTTCTGAATTGCGCTGTCTAAAGACAAAATGGTGGAAAACACACAAATATATGATTCAAGTATTTAATGTTAACCATAGTTTAGGACTGCATCTAGATTAATTTTTGTTTTTATTCAAATATGTATTATTTTTATCTTCCCAAAATTCTCTGAGGCATAACATTTTACAGTACAATTGAATCTGCACAATAAAAAAAATTCACAAAAAGTTACCTGCTCCTGGACATCTTCATGTTCAGAATTCAACAATTTAATAAAAATTGGGACTGCTCCAGTTTCAATTACTACTTTGGTATGCAGGAAAGTTCCAGATGCTATATTTGTAAGAGCCCATGCTGCTTCAAACTAGAAAGAAAAAATATGACTTTTAAGAGTTTATTTTACAATCAATTCTGTATGTTTATTTTTCTATGGGCCTTTTTTTTCCATACCAGAATATAGTCTTCAGTTGTATTGTGCAAATCTCTGCAGTGAAATAACAGTTCAATATTCATGTGGAATATTCAACTTAATCATTCTCACACAGTTTTAGCAAGAGTATAAATGCAGTCTTGGAAAATAGTAAAATATTCTCATACTTCAATAAAATTTAAATAATTTCAATAAATGGGAACAATTTACATTTGAAACGTTGGGAGAAATAATGGTAAACTATGACAGCACAACAAACAAATAAAAGTTTCAATCCAGTGTTGTCTGAATTTATCTACTTCTTATATTATTCAATATCTTTTAAAAAATTATCTGCTTGTGGGAATTATGTGCTCACTATGGAACAAAATTTAAATTGTGTTCCCCTACAAGACATAATATTTATGTTTGGAGGCCTTTTAACTTGTAAAGCTATTAAAATATTTAAGAAATGCTGGGGAGAGAGAAAGAGAGAAGCAAAACCTTCCCTCCTATTCCAAAGGTAAGATATAATATTGTAATTCTTTGTACTTCCTTCCAAATGTATCTCATATTATTTCATGAACTCACTTGAAGAGTGCAATTATCATTTTTTTCTAGAAATTTAACGAATCTCTCCACAACTCCTGGTTTCTGAATAACTTCATCAATTGGAGGATTAGGTTCTGAAATGAAAGATAAAGTAATCCAATAAAAATAAGTTACACATAAGTTCACTACAATGGAAAACAATTAAGAAGGAAGTATAAAAAACACCGAACAGCACAGCTTCTATCATGAACTTGCTGGAATATTGCAGATAAATCAAAGTCCCCATTTTAAACTATGGTATGCAATGTGATTGCTCTGAGACAAGTCACTCTGTCTCTAAATCTAACCTAACTCACTGATGTATGGCAATATTAACATGCTGTGAGAAACTCTCTGAAATAATATATAAAACAAATGTAAACCATCTGCCATACATAAGGAATAAGCCAAAGCTCTCTGTCAGGCAATTGACCAATATGTAAGTCAACAAACATTTACTAAGAAATGGCCTACAGTTTCTCATTGTTTCATATGTAAGAACCCAATTAGTCCACAGATTCATCTAGCCTAGATGCTTCACAGTGATGTGTGATGCTTCTAAGAAGTCCCTAAGCAATAGCTACTTTTGTATTGCTCCTTCCCAACTTTAATAATCAGTTAACATATTAATTTTGAATGGGAAGATTTCATTTGGTATGATGACAATAGCCATGAAAGCAGACCTTTTAATCCGCTTTTAGGCAATGTTACTGCCATCTGTTGCCCTAGTTTATCACACAAATCAATCATTATTGAATGAAGAATTTTTAAACTATGATTCAAGAAAGCCTCAGGATGGTGCACTCAAGCCTTTCCATAAAAACTTAAAAAGAACTAGCAGAGACCAACAGTAGTTTAGAAGATACACCACCACCAAAACTATGCTTTAATAACTTGAATAACAGTGGGGGAAAAAAGCAATCAAAACATGCTTCCCTTTAACCAAGTGCCAACTGACACAAAAGCCTTAAAAATGAAAAGATCTGTCCCACATTTTACTTACATTCCTGTTCTTTTTTATAAATAAGGGAGAACTTGTAGGTTAATTTGTGAAAACAGACATAAATTGTACCCTTTGGGACCAAACTCTTTATAGAGACTAGAGCACTTGTGTCTTCGAGCACTTATGATTAAACAATGACAATGCTTCTTCAGCCTTTTAAATTACTGTAAAGCTTGGTGTTTGGGGACTAATTCCAAAATAAACATGTTCTACTGCACTGCAGAAATATCTGAACTGTTGGGAAGAAGCAGAATGTCTCTCTTTTCTTGCTGTTTCCATCTCCATTATGTCCTCCTTAGTAAAATATAATATTAATGTATCGTAGCATATACATACTAGAGGGGGAAATCTTAATTATTTCCATCAAGCAATTATTTAGCTTCTTTCCAAATTAGGCTCATTGTTAGCTTGCTTTATTAAAAAAAATCATTTGAAAACACTGGGTAGACATAACATGGAACAAGCACGTTTATTTTTTCCCTAAAAAAGTAGCTAAAAATTAAGCTGAAGAATCCTTAAAAAGGATTACTCTTTCTTCAAAAACAAGAGATAGAAACCTGAAAAGGGAAAGAAAAATCATCTCAAACCAAACAAAATAAAACTCTATCTTACATACTAAACTTCAGCATAATAATAATCACTGCTTCATTAATATCAATTAATATTACATCAAATACAAGATAAATTATATAGTACACATTGCTTTATCTTTTGACTAGTAGAGAATATTCTCTTTTCCAGCAGGATAAGTTATATATTTCTAAAAGCTGTTCCTTAATCACTTCCATTTTAACTTTTATCCTACAAAAGCAATCAACTCTGAGTGACATTAGCACCTTTGCTAATTAGCTAAACTACTGGCACAACAAAGAGAAACCCATACAATATTCAAAGTGGCTCTTTTCCATCTGAAGATGTGTGTTTTTTCATTTTGTAATTGGACATTTGACATTAAATTATTCCTGTACCAATAAAACTGCTTAAGATTAAAAAACAAATTAATAACTTTTAATATGTATTGTTAAAAATTGTTTTTCAATTTAATGCAAATACTGAAACTAAAATTTATTAAATATTAAAAAGAAAATCATGTTTTGCTGATTTACCTTTAGAAAGTAATTTTCTGAACTTCTGGGTTGCTGCAAGTTGTTGACTTGGATCATCTGAGAAAACCATTTGCACCATGTCACAAGTAATCACATCTTCCTAAAAATGGAAAATCATTAGAATTAGCTTAAGTTTTAGCCACATTTGTAAACATGCTTCAAGGCATGTGATAGATTCCTTACCTCTACAACTGGTACAGTAGAGCTTACATCAGGATCCTGGATTGGGCTCTCCTGCATTGACTCTTCGCTGGACAGCAGAGAAACATTTCTACGTTTAAATAACTGAAAAGAAATGTAAGAAAAACATGTAATTATTTGGGGAGGAGGAGGAGGAGATACTATTTTTTTTTCTATTACTTTCTCACTTTTTGATCAAGCCTTCAAGTTTTCACTTGAAACATGAAAACTGGATCAACAATGCATTGCTATTTATTTGTTTGTTTAGTTTACATTGCCACCTATTTGCCCATGGCAACTCAAAGTGGCTTGCAGAATATAAAACCACATTTAAAACAATAAAAACTAACAAAAAGAAACAAATAAATTAATATAGTACAATATTAGCTCTAATCCCACTTTGGGAATCCTTTTACAAACAAGATGCTTAATTAATATTTAGGAATATGTGCTAAATTTAGGAATATACTGTATACAGTGGTTGTATTTTAACTCAGTGTGATGACATTTTCAGATATTATATAAGCAAAAAAATAAAATACAATGAAAATTATTGTGAAAGGAAAAAAAGAGTGCTTTGTGATTAAAAAAAACCCTAGCTTTTTTCTTTATTCAATAACAATGAATAAAGGTCAATTTATTCTGTCAAAACTGTATCATAAAAATTGCTCCTGCAGAAATAGTGTTTCAAAAATATGTTAAACAATGTTTATTCTTTGCAGAATCGTTTTAGTCTAAAAAAATTTCATACGCAAGGCTAAAAATATCCCTTAAAATAATACTTTTGTGCAAAAAAGAAAGGGAAGAAAGGAAAAAGGGAAGAAAAAAAACTTAAGAAAAGATAAAAATATAAACTTCTGATTCCCTTGCATAGTGAATGCAAGTACAAATACAAAGTTATTGCTTATTTTATGATTATTAAAAAATGATCTATTTTTTTTTTCCTAAATTCTTTTCATTCTCCATCCTCATTTCCTTCTATTTGGCGTGTTTTAAGTCTGAGGGTATTTTCAAGTTAAAAAGTAACATATATACTGGTGTAAGAAACAAAATTATTCTGTGCCAGCAAAAAAAAAAGTTATGACAATACATCTCTAAAGACAAGGATAAATTTCACCACTCTGCATTATCCAAGGGGGCTATTACTACAACTCAATCTTCCTGTGAGAAAAATTTTAGAAATCTGCTTTCAATAAAATTTATTGCATTTTATTTATAATGGACTATATTGCTCATAAGCTGCATTGGGACAAATGAATGAATAAAGGCAGATAGCCAGGGATCAGAGTTGGACCATAAATCATTTCCTCAATATAAGCAATTTAAAGAACTTTACAACAGTCATTGCTCAGCTATGATTTAAATGACTTACTTGTTCTTCCCTTTTTTGTTTCCGAAGCTGAATGCCTTCCTCTTCTCTTCGTCTTCGCATTTCTTGGGGATTGAGGGCATTGTTTTTATAACTTTTCATTCTATAATTATCTTTTTCTGGGCTTGCCATGTTATCTGCGATAAAGAACAAAAGGATTTTCATCAAGCTAATGACATTTTCCGGAGAAAAAAAATATTTTTTAATTGATAATGATGAAAAGAAACATTTGATGTCGTGAATGTTGAAAAATGGCAAAGATGAAAAATAAAATGGAACAGAGGGATGTCAAAATATGAACGTTTTTTAATGAAATGGCAGTATTTGAAGACTGCAACTGCTTCATAGAGTTCAAACTATCTTATTCCTCATAATTTGTCCATATGAAGAGCTGTGGTGGCGCAGTGGTTAGAATGCAGTGGTTAGAACTACTTCTGCTGCCCGCCTGCCTGCCTGCTTGAAGTCTCACTGAAGTTTGAGTCTCACCAGCTCAAAGCTGACTCAGCCTTCCATCCTTCTGAGGCCAGTAAAATAAGGACCCAGATTATTGGAGGCAATATGCTGACTCTGTAAACCGCTTAGAGAGGGCTGTAAAGCACTATGAAGTGGTAAATAAGTCTAAGTGCTTTTGTTATATTGATTTTATGTCAGGCAGAAAATATAACTTGTCCTACTTGTGCAGACTAAAGTAGATACTTCAAAAAAGGTTTTAATTTATACTCCTTAAATTTCTCTCTCAATACACAACGTTTCGTCAATTATCACTGATGTTCTTGTTTGAATGGCACTTTTCATTTGTGTTTGTCCTCATGACTAACAATGCCACAGAAAAATTGGTATCCTTTCATATTCTAAATATTTATATATATACTAACATATTTTATTATGTGGAATTGATAAAAATAGCTATTCAAATACTGTTGATATTATATAAATCTGCTCCTAAGAAAGAAGCTTTTAATGAGTCTTCTCCCAAGTAAATGGATATAAAATTGTATGCCAAAGATGTAACACAGAAATGTATAGGCACATACAAATTATTTCACTTGTTTAGTTCAGTTCTGCACAAACATACCAATACACTAATGAGTGCCATTAAATTAAGTGGGCCTTCTAAATGAATTAAAACTGGAACTGCATAACATGTTCACCTTGTTCACATACTGAATTAACCTAATTTGTATGTAAAATTCTTAAAATACATGGGATAATTGAAAAAAACTATTATTATTAGAAGATCAATGTTGCCATTGTAAGGTCCAAAAAGTACTGATATTTAAAACATAGAAACAACAGTCCAAGCAGCGTGATGGAAACTAATCGAAATACACCAAAACAGACACATAGCCTTTTTTAGTGTTCTGTATATGGGCAGCTGACCTCATCATAAAGAGAAAATGTTTGCATCGTGTCAGATACAACTGAATCAATTGAAAACTTCAGAGCCTTGTCATCAAACATAGGTACAGTGGTCAATGTTACACCAACCAGAAGCTTTACATAGACTTGAAATATCTGTAATACAACATTGTAAATTAATCCTGAGTTAGGAGGCACAGCAATAGAAGCTGAAGTAAAATTTTGTCCAGCTATATATGAATGCCCAGTTTCAACAAATGAAATATCAAAGTCAAGAAGGACGCAACTCTCAATGTGAGCAGTCATGCTCCCTTCTAAGTCTGAAGCAGTCTTCAAGCCTGTTTCCAAATTTAGAAGCTTTGTCAGGTGTTTCTCTGGAAATTCTGACTAAAGCATTCGAACAACTTTTGCTATCACAATGAAACATATAAACATATTCTCTTCCTAACTGGTTTTCCCCTCTCTAAACTAGACAGAACTGGGTACTGCTCCCTGAAAGTGTCAAGCAGACGCAGGAAAGGTGGGCTGGAGTAGCATTAAAAACTCTTCCCTGTGTCTATGAATGCTAAATATAGAAGCTGAGTTTGGGGCACAAAGAAGGGTAATAGTACACAAAGGTAGTCCTCAACTTACGATCACAATTGAGCCTCACATTTCTGTTGTTAAGCGAGTTTTGTTAAGTGACATTTGTTAATTGAGTTTTGCCCCATTTTACAACTTTTCTTGACAGGGTTGTTAACTGAATCACTGGAGTTGACAAGTTAGTAATCCATTTGTTGAGCGAATCTTGACTTTGCTTAGCAGGTGGTTGCAAAAGGTGATCAAGTGACCCTGGGGCACAGCAAAGGTCAAAAATTGCACCTGACTTTTGATCCACATGACCATGGAGATGCTACACAGGTAATAGCAATAGCACTTAGACTTATATACCGCTTTCAAGGTGCTTTTACAGCCCTAAGCAGTTTAGTGTCAACATATTGCCCCCAACAATCTAGGTGCTCATTTTACCCACCTCGGAAGGATGGGATAATGGACGTAAGTCACAATTTTCATTGCCACTGTAACTTTGGTCACTAAACAAATTGTTGTAAGTCGAGGACTACCTGTACTTTTTTTGTTTGTTTGTTTGGGAGGGGGAAGAGATTACTGCTAAACTACTACTCCCAGCAGCCCCCTGGCTTTGGCTATGCTTTCTAGGGATGCTGGAAGTTGCAGTTCAACAGTTATCTGGGGAAGCATCAGCTGTTTACAGGAGGGAAGCAGGGCAGACGCTCACCAGTTTTTGCATTCCTGGCCCTAACACTGTAATCCTCGATCACATGCGTGAGGATCACATGTGTGAGGAATCGCCCTGGAGTGAACTATTGCTTCCAGTTGTTGCTTTTTTAAAAAAAAAATCCACTCTCTCATCTATGTTTCCATGATCAAAAAAGAGCACGGAGAGCAAGAAAACAACGCACAGGCAGCTGTCTCCTACCCGGGTTCAATGGGACATGGATCCTGCGAATGTCTAATCCGGGCTACCTCTTTAGTAAACATGTTCGATTCCAACTGTCACTCGCCAATTTTACAAAGGCGCCAGATTGAAGAGATGGTGAGCGTGCAGCCGGCTTGGAAGAGGGAAAATATGCAATTAAGGAGGGGAACCCCTGTCCTCTCCCCAACTGCACCGGGTAAGCTTTGTTATTTCAGGAGAAGCTTCTCGAGCGCCGGGCAAAGGCGAAAGAGACCCCGCACACCATCCTTTTGCCTCTCCCGAATGGGCTTCACTCGGTTTCTAGTGGCCAGCTTCCCCAATTTAGCCTCTACTGAAGCAAGGCCAGTTTAATCCCGCGTCAGTCCATCCTTCACCTCACATGCACAAACGCCCACGTACCCATCGGAGAGCGGCCCCAGGCGCCGCTCACCCTCCACCGCAGAGATCGTAATTGAAGATGGCGGCCCAAAGGGCACAGAACGCCAAACTGGGCGCCGCCTCTTTTCCCAGCGTGCCCTGCGCGAAGGAGCCGCGAATTGAGCCGCTTTCGCCAAAAGCTCCGTAGAGGTAGGCAAAGGGTAGAGAGAGTAGATCCATAGAGATAAATCGGAGTTTCGAGCGAGTTCTTCATTGGAGAGACAGGCCTTAAAAGGACGCTCAATAAACTCTATGGAGATTCTCTGTCATCCAGGTCCCGGTTGTCCCAGAGTTGCTTTTTTCAAGAGGCAGTTGGACTTTCTGGTTTTTGAAACTTGAGCTGAAGAAGCTTCTTGGATGAGAAGCGAAACGTCTTCAAAGAAAAATCAGAACGTTCAGTAGCCTCTTGAAAAAGCACTTTTTGGGACATTGACTTGAAAGTTTATGTGCTAATATTTTAACCTATCCACCACCACCACGAGAACGAAAATACAGAACGCACTGTCCGAATAGGATCGTCTGTTTCAGTCAACCGGCTTTAATTTTTAATCCCGGCAAAGAATTGAAACATGGTTTTGCACGCTAAGCTTTTATTTGGCAGCCGCCCATCTGCTTTATTCACACAGTGAAAGTTTTCTCTTCGTAACTCTTTTTTGCCTCTTCCGACCGCTTTTTCCCATCCGCTAAAAACTAACAATTTGTCGGATAATAACATACATTCGAATAGCTTTCGAGTCCTAGCAACCACAGAGATAGGATTTTATCCACAACATTCTCCAGTGCCTAATTGTTCTTCCAGGTCTCCCAAAAGTGCACTCAATTGCCAGCTTAGCTGAGTCCCTCCTCTTTGGTTCCTGGTCGTTGCGGAGTTCAAAAAAAAATGCAAAAAATGCCTAACATATATATTCCTGGTAATCAATCACCCTTTAAAATTCCACGATTGGTTTTTGTCTTAGGCCAACATAGTGATTGCTTTTAATATATCGTCATGACAACCACTGTTAACCTTATATCCTTGAAAGTGCCTAATTCCAACATTTATTTTGAGCACTGAGGAGAAAAATCTAAGTACATATCTGAGTAGATATCAAAGGTGTTTTTTTCAAGAGGCAACTGGACTTTCTTGGTTTTCTTTGAAGCCGTTTCACTTCTCATCCAAGAAGCTTCTTCACCTCCCCATAATTCAGTCAGAGCTGAAGAAGCTTCTTCGATGAGAAGCGAAACGTCTTCAAAGAAAAACCAGAAAGTCTCGTTGCCTCTTATAAAAAAGCACCTTTGGGACAACCATGAGCTGGATGACTGAGAATCTCCATAGACTTTGTTGTAGATTAGAGATGTACAAGCAAGCTCGTGAACGGGAAACCATAGAAACCAGATAGTGACCCGCCCCCCTCCCAGACCGGCGGGCGCACAGACCAAGAAGCTACGTATAAAACCACGTGCAAAAACAAGTTTTTGAAAAACCAGTTTCCACGCCTCATCCAAGTGTTTTGACGTTGCGTGTGATTAAGGGGACGAAATACGCGCGGCAGCACCTATCGCGTCAGGAACGCCTGCGCGCGGCGTCTCCGCCCCCCCCCTCCCCCCGCTTACTTCGGCGCGCGCGGCTTTGCGATTGTTTAGCTTGGTCTGAAAAGGGGCGTGGCTTATTTGCATTCAGAGGAAGAAGAGCCAGTCAGCGCTGTTTCTCCGGCAGCGGGATAATGGACGGGTCCAGGAGAGGTCGGCCGGGAAGCCCGCCTGCCGGTGCTCGCGTTGTTCCTCCGTCTCCGCTTCCTGGTGAGTCAGCGAGGGACACCCGCCCTGGCCTCCGCCGCCCTCGGACGCTGCGAGTCTGGAGACCACAGCTGAGTTCCGTTTGCGGTCTCTCAGCCGCCAGCGCTCTACGGGGGGGGGGGGGGGGGGGGGGGGGCGAAACGCCTTTTGCCACTTCCTATTTGCAACCGTATCTTGGCTGCACTTGAAGCAAAAAGTGCATTTAAAATAAGACGGTAGTCGAGGAGGGTTCAGGGAAGCTTCCCTGTTTTCTTCCCCAAATCTATGTCCTCAATGTTGGCCGTAAGGATCTGCAAAGCACCTGCTTACTATTGAGTCCTGACCTTGTATCTTTTTACACAGGATACCCATGGCTCCCATTGACCAGTGGGCACACCTTGCATAACTGATGAGACTATATTTCCTGTCATTTCTTAAGGGGCTTGTTGCAATGCACCAGACACTCTCCTCATCCTGCTTCTTTTCCTACAGCAAACCACTTTGTGAGGTAGATTGGTGTGGCCCCAAATCATTAGTGAGTTTTTGTGGCTGAGGATAAAACTAGGGTTTCCTTATGCCTAGTCTCTTCAACTGATACAACTGCCTTGGTTCTTTATACAGCAAAAATCAAGAATACTGTTCTGTATAGATTAAGTCAATTGCAATTAAAAATGCCAAACTTTGATTGTCAGAGGTTTCTGGTGCTTAATTATTGGTTTGTTTACAACCACCATTTTAATTGCCACTACTCTGTGTCTTTGAGCAACACCATTGTGGAAAATAAATGTGGTTTTTTCACTTGAAGTGCCACTACCCTACTGTAAATCTGTCAAATCAGCATGGGCTTCAAAGCTCTCTGATGCTAAAGCTGACTCTTAATACAAAATTAAGAATTTATGGATTTTGTTTGGAGTTGCTTGGTTTCTTTGATTTTTGTAGGAATGGCTCCTAAAATCATTATTTATCCTTCATTTTTTTTTCAACGCAGAAAGTACTCTGCCTCTATATGAATGTCCTATATGCCATCTTAGTTGTACCGATTACCCAGTTCTGCAAGAACATGTCGAACTGCACCTGGATGAATGCAGCATTTTAGAAGGTAAAATAAAGGATTTCAAAATAAGACATGTTATCATTTAAGCATGTCTGGCATGATTTGGCAAGTTTTATCCAACTATGAAAATTGTAAAACAATATATTATAATTGGAAAGATGCTTCAGTATTGTCACTTGGCTGTTTCTTCTAATATTGTAGAATGAATCTCATAAACACTGAAATACCATGCATATAAGATACTCATTTGTATTCAGAGTAGATAAATAACTGCAACTTAGTTTCAATAATAAAATGTCATAGGCAATGGAAAAAAGATTTTAAATAATTGATGCAAGCCTCTGCCTCAAAGCTTTTGAGTCACTGAGTCACTGTTTTTTTCAAGCAAGGCTATTGAAATAAGGCAATATACATTTTTAAAAGTTTGTAAATCATTTTGTACATAAGATGAAATCTGATAGGACAATACATACGTGATTAGCAGAATTCTAGGATTGAAGGCTAAATATGCTCCTTGCCCCCTATCATAACAATTGAGAACCACAATTGCCATCTGAAATATTCATTTTCCTGCTTCATCCAGCTGAGTGATACTATGTCGGTGCTATAAGAGTTTCATAACTTTTCCCTACAATTCTCAAATTCTAAATACTACTTTTCTTAAACAGGCTATTATATTTTTTTAACCTTATGTAAATGAATTGTTCTTCCTAGGAAATGAGTGGTGAATCTTTGCTTCTAAAAAAGATAGTTGCATGCTATGCTTTGCCTCCAGAAATTATGTAGAATTATTCAGTTCAAAACAATCTTACAAACTTTTATTCTGGAAGAAGAGAAAAAGAAATACACATGGTTCATTTTCCTTCTTCCTGGCATCCACTGATGTCTTCCTCACACTGTTGCACTGAAGCTTTCTCAGATCTGGAACAGAGTTTCAAAGATACGGGAAAGATAAATTCCTGCATTCTTCCTTTGCTTGTTGGAATGTTGATCTCACTGGGGATGATAATTGAGCATTACTTAGGATTTAAGATTAAGTCCCAGGCATAAGGATTATGCATCTTATAAACAAACAAAGCAGTTATGACTTGGAAGAAATACATCCTGCAACCAAGTGCAAATTAGTATAATTTACTGATCAAGAAAACCAGATTTTTTTTTTGGGTTAAGTTTTATTGATTTTTAAAAACAAACAAAAAACAAACAAAACATAAAAACATCCAACTTTCTTCCATAAATATACAAGCAGTGTGTCGGTTGGTTTACAAATTTTTTGTGCTTCGATTTCGTAGTCTCCGTTACAGTTACATTACATGATAACTCATATTATCAATCAAAAATTGAATATCCTAGTACTATTGTTAATCATTTGACTATAATTTTATTCATTCATACTTTGCGAGATAACTATACTTAGTTTATTTTATAACAGTTCATACAGTCCTTCCAAATCTATCTTAATAACATTTTATATATGTAGTAATAATAATAATAAAAAAGAAATACATCTGTATATATTCATTATTTTCTATAATTCTACATATTCTATTACTATATTTTGTTACCTAGCCATTGATAGAAAAGGTCCCAAATTTTGTAAAATTGTTTATCCTTTTTTTCTCTAATTTCAAATGTCAATCTACTCATTTCAGCACATTCCAGTATTTTCTTGATAATTTCCTCCTGCAATAGTATTTTCTCATTTTTCCAATTTTTAGCAAATACAATCCTAGCTGTTGTTAATACGTTTACAATCAAATATTTTAAATCTTTGCTGTATGTATCAGGTAGAATTCCCAATAAAAGTATCTCTGGTTTTAAATCGATATACTTTTTGGTCATTTTTTCCAACCGCGTGTGGATTTTAGTCCAATTTTTTTTTGCATCCGTACAAGTCCACCACATATGGTAATATGAGCCAGGTATCTGATGACATTTCCAACATCTTTCGGATTTGTTCTTGAACATTCTTGCTATTCTTGTTGGGGGAAAATGCCACCTGTAAAACATCTTATACAAATTTTCTTTAAATGTTGTTGACATTGTCATTTTAAAATTTTGAGACCACAGTTTTTGCCATTTCTCTAGATCAATCCCATATCCAAAATTCTTCCCCCAAACAGTCATAGTTTCTTTAACTTGTTCTTCTTCTAGTATAATTTCTAATAAATATCCATACAATTTTTAATCACCTTTTCATCAGTACCTGTCAAATCTTATCTAAATCAGTCAATTTATTATAGAAACCTTCTGTTTTAAAATCTTTTTCATACCTTGAATGTATTTGCGTGTAAGAAAACCAATTCATCTTTATACCTTGTTCCTCTAGTTTTTGCATCGATTTAAGTTCACGCTTTTCATTCAAAATTTCCCCATATTTAACTGTTTGTTCCTTCTTATATTTTATAGAATAAGAAAATGCTTCAATAGTCAATAACCAGACTGGAATTTTCAAATAACATTGTCTTTTAATCTTCTCCCAATTTAACCACAGATACTCCCGTATATGATGTCTTCTAAAATAACCCTGTATTTTAGTTCCCATATACCATAAAAAGGCATGCCACCCCAACAACAAATCATGTCCTTCTAGTGTCAACAATCTAGTATTTCTTAATGTTATCCATTCCTTAGCTCATGCCAAGTTTGTAGCTTGGTAGTACAACTCCCAATTAGGCAGACCAAATCCTCCTCTAATTCTAGCATCTTGGAAGATTTTTAACTTTATTCTCGCTTTCTTACCTTGCCATATATATTTCAACACAATTTTGTTTAAACCTTCAAAGTAGTCCTTTCCAAGCCTAATTGGTATTGTTTGAAACAAGTATAGAATTCTGGGTAAAATATTCATTTTGATTGTTGAAATTCTCCCTATTAGTGACAATTGTAAGTTTTCCTATTTCGTCAAGTCTAGTGCTGTTTGTTGTAAGTTTAATGTAATTGTTCTCTTTTAAGAAACTACATCTTGCTGTCAAATGTCCCCAAGTACTTAAAATTATTCACAATTTGAATTTTCAATACATCTGCCAATTCTTCTTTTTATCTTAGTAACATGTTCTTTGTCAAAATCTTTGTCTTGTCTTTGTTTATTTTCAAGCTGGCCACCTTGCCATATGCCTCTATCTTTTCCAGTAGTTTTGGTGCTGTTTCTGGAGGGTCTTCTAAAATAAAAGTCAAGTCATCCGCAAAAGCTTGCAATTTAAATTCTTCCTTTTTAATTTTCATTCCTTTTATACTCTTTTCATCTCTAATGTTTCTATTTAACACTTCCAGTTAGTATGAATAGCTAAGGTGATAGTAGGCAACCTTGTTTTGTATCTTTTCTTATATTGATAGAGTCTGTTAATTCTCCCTCTATCATTACCTTTGCCGTTTGCTTATGATATATGGCTTGTATTGCTTGAATAAATTTTCTGGCAAAACCCATCTGTTCTAATAATAATATGAATCTCCAGTTCACATTATCAAATGCCTTTTGTGCATCTAAAAATATCAAAGCCATTTGTTTTTCGGGGTGAGCCTCATAATATTCCAAAGTGTCCAATATTACTCTCATATTATCTTTAATTTGTCTCTTTGGCAGAAATCCATTTTGGTCAGAGTGAATAAAATTATTTAAATATTTTTTGAGTCTCTCTGCCAGTATTGAAGCAAAGATTTTATAATCTGCATTTAATAAAGAAATGAGTCTATAATTCTTAATTTGTACTAAATCAGTCTCTTCTTTTGGAATAAGTGTAATATAGGCTTCTGACCATGTTTTAGGTATCTTCTCCTTTAGCATAACTTCATTCATGACTTCTCGCAATGGAACATTCAGC
This sequence comes from Laticauda colubrina, assembly GCA_015471245.1. NCBI lineage: Eukaryota > Metazoa > Chordata > Lepidosauria > Squamata > Elapidae > Laticauda > Laticauda colubrina. Next base: position 64,129,763 of record BLBF01000007.1, on the reverse strand, counting down.
GATTCTTGCAATGTTTTATAGAATTCTACCGGTCCATCTGGGCCTACATTGTTTAATTGTATCCAGTTTTAGCTTAATCTCTTTTTTCTGTGGCGTTTTCTGTAATTTTTCGAGTCTTGTATGCTCATCTTCTAAAGCTTCCGTGGCTTGCCTTTTCCTGATATTCCTTTTCCTTGTGTAGTCTATTATCAAGCCTCTAGCATATGCCTTCATTGTGTCCCTTACATTCTGGATTGAAGTGTCTTCTTTTTTATTTTCTCTCAAGAAAAAAGCCAATTCTTTCTCCATCTGCTGTATAAAATCCTTCTCCTTTAGAATTGTATTATTTAACATCCATCTCAATCTTCTTTTTTGTCCTTTTTATTTAATTGTCATTGAATTGTGATCTGCCCAAGTACTTGTTTTGATATTTGTTTCTTGAATATTAGATATTAGTTCTGTTGAAGTCCAAATCATATCCATTCTGGACCATGATAAATGTCTATTTGAGTAGAAAGTGTATTGTTTGGTTTTAACATTTCTTTCCATATATCTTTTAAGTTTATTTCATCTATCATTTTAAAAAAGGATTTGGGGAGAGTCTTTTTATTTTGCTTTGTTGTTGCTATGTAGTCCAGTTTATTGTCTACAATTCCATTGAAATCTCCCATCATAACTATATTGACATAGTCCAGTTCAATTATTTTCATATGTAATTTTTTATAAAAATTCTTCTTGTTTATCATTTGGAGCATAAATTGCAATCAAGAGTATTTTTGTATTATCCATTATTTCCACCATTAATACTCTTCCGTCTTCATCACTATAAATCAATTTTGCTAAGATGGTCTCTTTAATATATAAAACCATTCCTCTTTTCTTACATTGAGTCAAAGAAGTAAATATTTTCCCTAATTTTGGTTGTATCAACAATTGTTCATATTGTTTTTTAATATGCACTTCTTGCAGACAAATTATATCAAATTTTAGTTTCTCTAATTTGTGAAAAAATTTCCTTCTTTTAACAACTGAATTAAGTCCACTTATATTCATTGTAATCATTTTTTTCTCTTCCATGATTATGCTTTATAATTAGGTTTGTCAGATCTCATAGATCTCGCAGATATCGTAGATCTCGGTTCACGTTGTTCTTTAATCTCCACCGATCCACCGACTATGCCTTCTACTTTTTCAGTCTCCATATGGTCATCTTGGAATCTCTTTTTCTGCCTCCTCTCTCCTTCCAAAAAATTCTGCATAAACTAATTCTGCTTTCTCAATTAAGTCAATTCTATGTCTCTGTTCTTGCCATGTGTAAACATTAACCCTTTTGGGATTAGCCATCTATAATTCACCTCTTTTTTCAATAGCATTTTAGTCAGAAATCGGTTTTGTCTTCTCATCTCTCTCACTCTTCTGGGTATTTGCTTTAAAACCACAATCTCCTTGCCTTTGTATTTCAATGTTTTCTCTCTTACCACTTGTAATATTTGTGTTTTAATGGCTTTTTTTGTAAATCTGATATGAACTTCTCTTGGTAGGTTATTTCTCATTGCATATCTTGTAAAAACTCAGTATACCTCATCTACTCCATCCATCATCTTCTATTCTGTTATTTCCAAAGCTTCAGCCAATATTTCTATCATTATCTCAGCCAGATTTTGTCCTTTTTCTTTATGTTTTGAAATCTGAGATAGAATTCTGATCTGTCCATCTCCCATTTCAGTGTCCCACTTTTATCTTGTTCAACCACTGTTAATCTGCTATCAATATCTCCAATCTTCTTGTCTCTTTGTTTATCTTCTTCAATTTTTTGGAATCTCTAATCATACTTCACCATCATTTGTTGAATATTCTGCACTTTTTCATCAGTTTTCCCTGTTCTTTGTTCAATATTCTCTGTTCTTTGCTCAATATTTTCTATGCTCTTTTCATTGGTGTCTGATTTTATTTTAAGGTCTTGGATTCCTTGCACAATCATCTGCAGAGTCACTCTTTCTTGATCTTTGTCTTGCTTTAACGTTGTCTGAATTTGACATTGTCCTCCAGATGGTGGGGAGGCGGAAGTAGAAGTTGAGGAACCAGAAGCTTTAAACTTTCTACTCATTTTAAACAATTCAGGATCTTCAGGTTCTTCTAAACCCTAATCCAATTATGGAATAGCCAATTATAATCCAAAATGAAAAATAAAAATGGTAAAGAGAAAAACCCAGTAATAATAAAAAGAAAAGGAGAAAAAAAATATTCAGGTTCTTCTTAACATTAATCCAATCAATAATTAAATAGAAAGGAAGGAGAAAAATAGGTTTAAAAAGAGCAAAAAAAAGATTTGAGAAAATAAAAATAATTCTTCAGGTTCTTCAACACCTTAATCCAATTGAGAATTCTCAAATAAAAAAAGTATAAAAGTGGACCAAAAGAGTAGATCAAAAAACAAAAAATCCCAAAGAAGAAAGGGAAAAAAAAAGAAAATGTTGAGGCTTTCCCTTTAAAATATTAAGCAAAGATGGAAATATTACAAAGATACAGGTTTTAAAAAGAAATAATGAACAGTACAGCTGGTAAAGGGGGGTAGCACAATTTAAGAAAATAAAAAAGACACACTGCACTTTATGTAGTTATCCAAGGCTCTTGTCATAACTCTCTCCAAGCTTCAAAGCCAAGTTTCAATTGTTGATAGAAATCCAGAAGAACACCTGCAATAACACTCTCCCGTACTCTTCCCTCTATTTTATCACATAGCAATGTCCTTGAAAAAGAATTTCAAAGCTTTCTTAACTTTCTCAGCTTCCTCTAAAATATTTTCAAGCCTCTAGTTGGCAGTGTTACAAAGTTTCTTTACTCTCACTCTCCCCCTCCTTTCCCAGACAAAATGTAATAAAAATTAAAAAGAATAAAAAACAAGTACATAAAAATATCTGAAGGGAGCCTCTAACCTAAAATATTACAAAGTCAAAAAAGAAAAGAAAAAATAGATATAAATAGAGAAAAAACCAGTCCAGTTAGCAAGTGCAAAATCACGATAGAAGTCCAGCCATAAGAAGAAGAAAAAAAGCAAAGCCTTACTTTGACACTTTTGTTTAAAAACCGCCGCGTATTCAATTCTGTCAAAACTTTTACAGATTCTTTTCTTCCCCTTAGGGTGTCCTTTATGGTCCTTTTAAGTCTTAGAATAATAAAATAAAAATCCTCACCAAACCGACCCACTTTCTCTTTCAGCCTCTTCTGTTTGGAGCTGTCGCAACTTCAGCAGCTTTTATGGCTGCCTCTCTGCCGCTGGCAAAAGGGCTTTTCCTGGATCAACCAGGGACTTTGCGATATCCCTGGGATCTACAGGGCGTGCCCTTCACTATCACCGTCTCTTTGGGACGGTTTAGGTCCGTTTGGACCGTCCAGGGGCAAAGATATTGGCTGCAATCTCAGACCTCTGAGATTGCATGCAGTATCATCGCGATGCCAGCTCCTCCCCCCCCAAGTAAACTAGTTTTTATATATGAAATAGGCGGGTAGGTTTCAATCTATAATTTCTGTGATACTACACTGATGCGTAGTAACTAGAGTTCAACATAAGATAAGCAGCTATATAAATGTTTTAAATAAGTACATAAAATTATTTGAAATGTATTGATTAGTTCAGCTTTTCATTATGTCTGTATGAATGTAATGCACAGTTAAGAATTTAATCCTGTGCCTCAGTGAGTATAGGTTAATTCTATTTAAGCATACATAGAATTATGCTGCAAATTTGAAACTGTAGATGTTGCTGAAATTATATATGTGTAGTTTATTTTAGGATAATTAGATATTCAATATTTTTAAATACGTTAAACTTCCATATTTTTAAACATAATAGGAAGAAACTTGAATGATCTAGAATTGGCACAGCATCTTCAAAATGAAGAGGATAGGCAAAGAAGAACAGATACTGGAAGACAAGAAAAGGATGATTTCCAAAAGTTGCAGGTATGATACTAGTCTTTTAAATGCACGTTTGACAGACCTTCTGAATAAATAAAGTGAGAAAGTATATGTACAATAAGTATGAGTAGCTATTTATTTTTCATAGATAAAGCGATTGATATTTGGAAACAACAGTCTTGGTATAGGATTGTTTCATAAAAGAGCCACTTTATCAAAGCAGGTTTTGGTTGGGTCAATTACTGGAGGGGAAACTATTCAGAAATCTCACGAATCATGATGGAAAAAAAGCAGGATATAAATTACTACATTAACATACATTATGTGTGTGGTTGAATTTTTTTTCTCAATTGCTTGTACAACACTTCTTCAATAAGAATAGAACTGGAAGGGGCCTTGAGGTCTTCTAGTCCAATCCCCTGCTCAAGTAGAAGACCTCATACCATTTCTGTCCAGTCTTTTTTTATCAATGTCCAGTAATGAAGCACCTAGAACTTCTGAAGGCAAGCTGTTCTATTGGTGAATTGTCCTCACTGACAGGAAATTTGACAGAAAGGTTGCTTTTCTCCTTTAGTAGTTTCCATCCATTTTATCATGTCTTGCCTTCTGGTGTTTTGAAAAATAAGCTGACCCCCTCTTCTTTGTGGCAGCTTTTCAACTGGAATACTGCTATCATGACACTCCCTAATTCTTTTTTTCTCTATAGATTGGCCATATCCAATTCCTGCAATTGTTCTTCATATGTTTTTGTCTCCAGGCCCTTAATCATCTTAGTTGCTCTTCTTTGCACTTTTTTTTTCAAAGTTTCAACATCTTTTTTGTAATGTGATGAGCAAAATTGGAGGCAGTATTAAGTTGGAATTTTGATTTATTAATAAAGAGGTAGAGCAAAACTTTTTCTGCCAAAGCTTTCTATAGAATTGCTGATGGAGTTTCAAAAGCTCCATACAGCTCTCTACAGATAATAATATACTGAAGCCTTATACAGTTGATTTCCTGTTCTGTAATTCAGCTATAAGTGTTCCTAGTTATCTAGCCTAATACCTCTAGTTGTTTCTAGAAAAATATTCCTAATCTGATGCCCCCTGAATTCCAATTAGCACGATCAGTAATAAGGCAATAGGGAAGCTATGATCCAAGACATCAGCAATACTCTCCCTTAAAAGAATATTTTGTCCACCACAGAAACAATATGGTTTAGATGGTTCTGGAGGGTACAAGCAACAGTCACTAAAAGCCATGGCAAAAGAAGTGGATTTTGGAAGGATGCAACCATCTGACTATCACAGAAGAAAAGCTGATATGTTGGAATCTCTGGCTTTAGGTGTTGATGATGGAAAGACAAAGACTTCAGGTTTGTAAGTTCTTGCTTTAAAACCGGATTCAGATGTCTAAAAGGGATTGTAATTGAATTAGTCATTAATCATTAAATATTGTGATACTGTGTAGTATAGATGCATTTTAAGAAAGCACTGTTCATTTCCTTGTGCTCTCAAATTAATGCAGTAAGAATATAAAAAAGAATATAAAATGTTCCAAAAGTGGTGATTCTTAAAAACCATATTAAGGATAGCGTTTTCCTTGGAGATGTAAATTATTGCCTTCAGTTAAAATAAAATGTATGGCTTAATTTTTTATTTGACAGTCATCATATTTAGTATTTCTTCCTCTAAACAAGAATTCATTTCTCTTTCTAGTTGTAGGAACAGTGTCATTACTGTCAGGTTATATGTAGGCTCATTGTTTGTATGGAGAGTTATTTTTTATGGATCTGTTTCTGTCTTATTTTGCTCCATAACTAATTTTCTGATTTAATAACATAATTGCTTCAAATATGCAATATTCAATCTAAATAAAGATATCCAATGATGAGTTCAGTCAGAAAAAGTTTTTTCCCCTTGTCTAGTTTCCTTGATTAGCTACTTTATATGTAGCCATTATCTTACTATAACAATGTGTTTGAAGACACATCCATAAGCAATAGCAATAGCACATAGTTATATATGACTTCATGGTGCTTTACAGCAGTGGTCACCATGGTGATGGTCCATGAAAAAAATTTGGTGGTCCACTGAGAAATGTCACCCCAAAGCAATTAATTCAAGCTATGTGGGAACACAAGGCTGCACCTCCCACATGGCCTGTGTGAACACAAGGCTTGTGTCACTTACAAACAACACGAGGTAGTGAGGAGGGGGGGGGAAGGGCAAAGGGGAGAACTTGCCCCACCCGCCTGACCTGGCCACCGGGCTGCTTCTTTCCGCTTCTTTTTTCTTTTTCTTTTGGCTACATGCAAGGAAAGCAGCAAAAGTCTTTCTTTCTCTCCCCAAACTCCGCTAGAAATGAGTCAAGGCATCCTGCTCCAAGAGGCTGCATTGGTGCAACAAGACTTATAAAGACTCATTTCTTGAGTAATTTGGGAAGAAAGACTTCTGCTGCATTTCTTGCATGAAGCCAAAAGTGTCTCTCTCTCTCTGTCTCTCTCCCCCTGCAATCCCAAATAAAAAATGATTGATTGGTTGGAAAATGGGGTGGGGAATTTTTCCGCAGGCTTTTTGGGGTTTTTTTCCAGGATCTCTGGTCTGTGGGATTTAAAATTATGAGTTTGGTGGTCCCTGAGGCCCAAAAGGTTGGCAACCCCTGCTTTAAAGCATTCTCTAAGTGGTTTACAGAATCAGCACATTGTCCCCAACAATCTGGGTCCTCATTTTACCGACCTCAGAAGGATGGAAGGCTGAGTCAGTCTTGAGCCAGTGAGGATCAAACTCCTGGCAGTGAGCTGAATTAGCCTGCAATACTGCATTCTAACCACTGCACTACAATGGCTCTCTAGTCTGGATCTGAAGTATTCTTCTAAAAGGCTTGTGTTATTTTAGCATTATAAGACTTGTGTTGTTTAGCATTATAAAGTTGCTTATAACTGTTTGCAGTAGGAGTTGGATTACAACATCTTTGGAAGAGCTGAAAAGATCAGGTTGAGAGCAGATAATCTGAAGAATCTTTGTAGATGCTAAAAGTCAACTCTGGCTTGGATAGGCACATAATCAAGCCATATCTTGTAAAACAAAATTGAATAATTTGTAAATTAGGCTTTTGCAATATTTCTCCATTTGCATCTTTTTCAAACTAGGAATTACGGAAACATTGTGCCAGTATTATCAGAATGAATGCAAAGATATAAAACATGTGTGGCTTTCTGCAGGAGTGGATCACTTCCACTGTTCTCTTGGAGACAAAGGCTGGGGTTGTGGTTATCGGAATTTTCAAATTCTGTTTTCTTCTCTTTTGAGAAATAACTCCTACAAAGACTGCTTGAAAGGTTTGTACTTTGTTACACAGTTTTCATTGCAATTAAAGCAATCTACTTCAAACTTAATTTGCTCTATGACTTTCTCTATGACTTGACTTCCTCTATGATTTAGCATTCTTTTAATTTTGAGATACTTTTGGGAAATTTCACAATATTCATAAAGGGTTTCCAGGAAGAAATCACTTCTGATCTCCCAGATCAGACTTGTCAGTATGTAGACATCCCCAATTCTGACATGACCTTAGCATACTGTTATGATATCTGTTGAATGTAATTGAGCAATAGCAAGAGACAATACTGAAAAAGAAATGGAGTCTTCTGAGCTGGAACTTGTTTTATTCAGTTGAATCCAGAGCCTGCAGACACGCATCTCTTCCAGAACAACATCAAATTTTAGATTTTCCACATTCCTTTAACATTTTGAAGATTTTATTTAATATTAAAATTTTATAATATTTTATACTATTGTCTTTACTAATGTAAATGGCCACTGGTTTAGTAATTAAGGCACCAGGCTAGAAACTAGGAGAATGAATTCTAGTCCTGCCTTAGGCATGAAAGCTGACTGGGTGACCTTGAGCTAGACACTCTCAGCCCAATCCACTTCACAGGATTATTGTGGGGAAAATAGGAGGATGTATTTCTATGTTTACCACTTTTGAGTTATTTTTTAAAAAATAAAGGCGGAATTTTAAAATAATCTAAATAGTTTGCAACTATTACCACAGTACATAAAGTATAAAAATAATTAGACATTCGTTCAAAATATCAATGATAAAACCCTGTTGGAACAAATTGGATTTGAAGAACTTTCTAGATGCAAGTAAGAAGATCAGTTCCCTCATTTTATTAAAGACTGCATACCAGAGATCATTTTGAATCAAAGAAAAAAGAAGAAAACAAAAGACTGATTAGCACCATCATTTTTGCAGCCCTTTTTTCAACTTCCCATTCCTGGATTAAGGTTATGGCAAACAATAATTACACTGCCATCAACCTACATACTCTTAGGGATGGCACTTCAGTTAACCATTTTTGAAAGGGGAAAATTTTATTCCTATAGGTGTTTTCCAGTCTCAGTCCAAGAAAAAAATCCTCTCTTTGATTTTATGCTTGTTGACAGATATGTCTGTCAAAAGGAATTATAGGTAGTCTTCAATTTACAACAGTTCATTCAGAGTTACAACAGCACTGAAAAAAAATGACATGACCATTTTTCACACTTGAGACTAGAAAAGACCATTCTAACATCTCCATGGTCATGTGATCAAAATTCAGATGCTTGGCAACTGGCTCATTTTTATGATGGTTGCAGTGTCCCAGGGTTTTGGGACCTTCTGACAAGCAAAGTCAAAGGAGAAGCCAGATTCATTTAACAACCATGTTACTAATTTAATAACTGCAGTAATTCACTTAACAATTGTGGCAAGAAATGTAAAACGGAGAAAGATTCACTTAAATAACTGTCTCACTTAGCAATAGAAATTTTGGGCTCAATTGTGATTGCAAATTGGGGACTACCTGAATTTTCCAAACTAAGGACTGACCCATAATCTCTTGAGAACAAAAATATCATAAGTTCTAATTTTCTTTTTGCAAGATTTTATACATTATCTTCTTTCTTGTTTAGATATTTCGTCAGTTCCTTGTATTCCAAAAATACAAACACAAATTGAAGATGCCTGGAAAGAAGGCTTTGATCCCCAAGGAGCTTCTCATTTCAGCAGCAAATTACAAGGAACTAAAGCATGGATAGGAGCATGTGAAATTTATTCACTCTTAACTTTTCTCAGGCTAAAGTAAGTGTTTGACTACCCAGGAATATTTGGCTCTTTAGTTCTGAACCAAATATTTAATAGTATCCAGTATTAAAGATAAGTAAATTTTCTGACATTTTTATTTATTATGAACTGTTTATTTTCAGTTCATTAATAATTGAAGAATAAAAAAAATAAAAAGAATAGTTGAAAACAACAATGTTAAGAAAATACTATCAGGACCTAAACCGTCCCGTAGAGACGGGGATTGTGAAGGGCACAGTCC
>BLBF01000007.1:64043836-64063612 GCA_015471245.1 Laticauda colubrina | reverse complement strand
ATAGAATAGAATAGAATAGAATAGAATAGAATAGAATAGAATAGAATAGAATAGAATAGAATAGAATAGAATAGAATAGAATTCTTTATTGGCCAAGTGTGATTGGACACACAAAAAATTTGTTTTGGTGCAAATGCTCTCAGTGTACATAAAAGAAAAGATACATTTATCAAGAGTCAAGAACCACAAGGTACAACAATAATAGTCATAGGATACAATAAGCAATCAAATCATACTAGGAAACAGTCAATATAAATCATAAGGATATAAGTGACAAAGTTACCTTCATACAGTCACAAGTAGGAGGGGATGAGTGATAAGGAGTGAGAAAAAGATTAATAGTAATAGTAATGCAGACTTTGTAAATAGTTGGACAGTGTTGAGGGAATTATTTGTTTAGGAGAGTGATGGCTTTTTGGGGGAAAAAAACTGTTCTTGTGTCTAGTTGTTTTGGTGTGCAGTGCTCTATAGCATCATTTTGAGGGAAGGAGTTGAAACAATTTATGTCCGGGATGTGAGGGGTCTGTAAATATTTTCACAGCCCTCTTTTTGACTCATGCAGTGTACAGGTCCTCAACTGAAGGCAGGTGGGTAGTAACTGGTTTTTCTGCAGTCCTAATTAACCTCTGAAATCTGTGTCTGTCTTGTTGGATTGCAGAACCAAACCAGACAGTTATAGAGGTGCAGATGACAGACTCAATAATTCCTCTGTAGAATTGTATCAGCAGTTAGCACTGTTAAAACATTTAGCGCTGTTCCAATATTTGAGAGGCTGCCACAAAGGAGACCTATCATCCAAAGCACCTGAAGGCAGGACAAGAAGCAATGGATAGAAATTGATCAAGAAGAGAAGCAACCTAGAACTGAGGAGATATTTCCTAACAGATCAGAACAATTAACTAATGGAATAGCTTGCTTCCAGACATTGTGGGTGCTCTATCCCTGAAGAGTTTTTAAAGAAGAGTTTGGACAGCCATTTGTCTGAAATGGTATAGAGTTTCCTACTGAAATGAAAAATAGACTCAACCATTCAAAACACAAAACAACTTTGAGTTAATTGGGGGTCCTTGGTGCTCTCTAGACTTGTTTGTTTTCTTGCAGACATTTCATTACCCAACTAGGTAACAACCTGAGTGCTAGAAAGGAGTGGACTTTGCCCAGGGGTGGGATTCAAATTTTTAACAACCAGTTCTGTGGGTGTGGCATAGGTGGTGAGCGTGGCTTGGTGGTCATGTGACTGGGTGGACATGGCTTGGTGGTCATGTTATTGGCTGGGTGTGGCCAACTCAATATCACTCACATTGAGGCCCGCATCTCCTCACCTGGCCTCTCATGACTGTGGGGATGCTGCAACAGTCGTAAGTGTGAAAAATGGTCATAAGTCACTTTTTTCAGTGCCATTGTAACTTTAAATGGTCACTCCACACAACTAAAGTACTAGCAAAGGAGGGAAAAAAACTCCAGAGAAGTTCCTAAGACAAGAAGTCTCGTCCTGCCAAGAGGCAGGGGTTAACAAGGGTTAACAGAGGTTAAGGATTACAGTTAACAAGGGTTACAGTTAACCCCTGTAACAAGGGTTAACAAGAGGCAGTTTCTGTAAACAACACCAGAATGTTTCCTTCATGCTTTCCTTACAGGATTAGACCAGTAATTTTTTCGAACAACCGGTTCTCCAAACTGCTTAGAATGTTAACAACCGCTTCTAGCGAATAGGTGCGAACTGGTAGAATCCCACCCCTGACTTTGCCCACTTTATATAGAAGTGGCCAGCCCTGCCAATGTGGGTAGAAGTGTTCTTGCTAGTTCCTCAATTAGGCTGTTGTTTACTGTGTTACTGTCTAAGTTGGTAGTTCCTTGATTAGATTATTGTTTATTGTTTTGATTGCAAATACGGCCAATCACTATATAGCCAATTACTATATCTCAATGTATTCTAATTCATGACATGATTGTGAGAATAAAATATGAGGGCAGTGAAATATATTTTATATCAGGAAAAGGGAAAAAATTATATAATTTTATAAGTCAATTTTTCAATGTACTTTAGAAGGTATTCTCAGTTAAATTAAAATGAATGTATTTATTACAGACTACATAAATATATATATTCATTCTTGCAGGTTATTTACATGTACCGAAATCCAAAAGACATTTTAGTGTCCTATTTTCATTATGTCAACTCATGGTCTGGAATGGAAAACTCATGTAATTTTGAGGAATTCATGCAAAGATTTTTATCTGGAAATGGTAAGATGGAAATAAAAACGTTAATTATCACAACACTGTCAAAAAGGGCTGGTTTGTTTGTGTGTCCCCTTGGAATTGTTGACAACAACAACACTCAGTTTGAAGCATTTTAGCATCAAGAGAGAACTTTAGACCTGATGAATCCAAAGTGTCCCTCCAATGAAACTCCAGGTTAAATCTCATTTCGCACAGTTGCTTCTCATTGGTTTGTGTCGAGAAAAAAAATAAAACACTCATGAACCGCCACCTCCTCTATTAAAATAATATTCATGTCAGCCAACATAGCAATAAGGATCTAACAGGGTTTACTAGAGGAAATGCATTAACTGTAATGGTATGAACCTGGCCAATGGTTGGCTTGGATGAGTGAAAACAATCCCAACTGAGTCATTCTTCAACTCAGGGCTACCATTAATTGTAACTGTCTTCACTGCCATATACAGTATTTCAGTCACCCTCTCCCGAACACAAATGACCCTGGGTGCTAGCAAACATTCCTTACTCTGAATTATGCTTGTGAGCCTTTTTGATTATGTTTGTCAGCAATATGTAGGGAAGAAGGACAACCATGCTTTTTTCTTAGGTCTGAAAACTAAAATAGGCAATCCTTTCTGATGTGGTTGCAGCCAAAAGCAGCCACTCCAGTCCCAGACTGAAAAAGTGAGCCTCTCCTTAAGTGGCTATTGTGAAAGCAAAGAAGAGTTTCTTTCCCATAGCAGACTAAACTTTCTGAAAAATGGATTATATTCCATTCTGTCTGATGCTGGACATTATGAACCTTAGCTTCAAAGCAAACAATGAGGTATTTTCTGGACAAAAGATGCCAAGTATGAGCGGTTGCCAAATTTGGTAGAACAGCAGAAATTCCACTTTCCATATCAATATGAGGAGCAAACATTCAGATGTCCACAAGTCAGGCACAAGGGAGCACTGTTCTTCTCTAGTGCTTGCTTGAACTTTTGCAACTCAGATATGGTGGCCTAGCAAAGGCCCATTGTCTGACAATGCTACCATTTCTATGCCGGTACTCTTCAACTTATGACCATGATGGAACATGCCTATTATGACCACAAGTCATGATGATCAGTAATCAAGGTACACACCTGATCACCTTGTTTAACAATCCCCATCCCTGCTCTGCCCGAGTGTTAAGCAAGCAGACTGGCAATTAAGCAGAGCATGGTGTGTCCCTTGGGTGGGGGAGACCCTGGGAAGCCCAGACATGTGCTGCAACACTTTTACAGCCCACTTGTGGCCTGCCCCGGGTCTCCCAAGGCCTGCCCCATTGTCTGAGGCAGCCCACGCTCTGCTTCCTAGCCCTCAGCAACCTGTAGGTCCCACAATGCATGGTAGCTGCTCCCAAAATTGTAGCCATTTGCGGAATGGAGCTAGGCAACCTCCACTGTAGAGGAACAGGCTGAGGGGCAGAACAACTTGTTCTTCTTCTCCAACACAATCTCTGGAACTCCAGAGATCACACTGGGGAAGGAGAGCAGGCCACTCAGCCACTCAGCCTCAAGGGGGGCATTTGGGTCTGCCTTGGAAGCAGAGACCATTTTGGGAGTGGCCACAATGAATTGGGGGCTGCTCCAAAATGATGTCGACTTCCTGGACACAGACAGTCGACTTCCTGGACACTTGCTGGACACAGCCATAGCCATTTCACTATGTAGGAAGGCCACATGGTGGACTAGCTGCTTCTAGAAGGAGATCTACAGCCCCAAAATGGCAACTGACTCATCAATGATGGAGGTAGGAAAGAGGCCACAGGGACCCAGTGGGATTATATGGCAAGAATATAGGAGGGGAGACCACGACAGCATCCCTTGTAAAGGCAGGCTGATTACCAAGAGCCAAATATTGTTCACACAATTATGGGAGTATGGCAACAGTCATAAATTCAGGCAGGAGTCATAAGCCCCTTCATTCAGTACTCTCAAAATTTCAAACAATGCGTGTACAAACAGTTGATGGCCCTCTGCACACCTTAAAATGCAAAAAAGATTGTTGGTATCCTTAGGAACTTTTTTCCATTTCCAAAGCGTTCTTATTTTAATTTTATAATGCATACTGCTTAGAAAGAAGTTATCCTCAAAATTATTATGAATTATTGACATTGTGTTTGTGTATATTATGTTTCATAGAAAAATATTTTCCATATAGCTAATGTGAGGAATCTGAATTAACTTAAGCATGACCACTCTTATTTCCATTCTCTGCTTGAACCAACAGTGACTGGCAGTTTGGTCTTCAATCATGTGAAAGGCTGGTATACACATCAGAATGAATTCAATATTCTCTTCCTGTGCTATGAAGAAATGATGCAGGTGAGTCTATTCACTTCTCTTCCCCGCTTATTCTTTTTCAAGGTCAATAGGATTCAGGGGAGAGACCTTAGACAAATAGGGATGGCAGCTGCAGGTACAGTTCGTTTTTATCTGTGGTTGAACACTTGTGAATGTTCTGGACAACCTAACTTTTACATTTTTGTAGGGTTTGGCAATGCGTTTAAGTCAACAATAGGCCAAAAGACTATTTCATGAATATACAGACAAGATCCATGTAAGGAAGGCCAGATATTGGGGAAAGTATGGCATCCTTTTATACCTTCAGAGACATCCGCTTAGTACCCATTTCTGGCCCCCTGGCCCATGCCGTCCTTGTAGCCCTGCATTGGCTGTGCAGCAAGGAACAGGGTGGGGGGACTGGGTGCTTAGCAACACAGTATTTGCCTGGTGTAACCCTGTCAAACTATTACATGTTCCTTTCCAGGCACTGAGTTATGCAAAAAAAAAAAAAACACAAGATAACAGTAATTAGATCATTATGTCCCTTTATTCTACCTATTATGTCCCTTATTTTCAAGGACAGAAGAGTTCATGCCTGTTTTTCTTTTGCACTCAAACTGTTCCAGCAGGTTAGCCAAGAACTTGAAAATCAAAGTCCTGCTAATTCTTTGCTTACGCAGTAAGCAGAGTTTGTAAAGCTGATTCAGAAGGCTTTTTTTCCCCTGAAAGAAGTGTGGGGACAAGGGCAGAAAATGGGTTTCTTTCAAAGCTTTTAGATCGATCAAGTTCTGAAGAGGAGATACAACAAGAACATACCACTCTTTTATCTCTATTCTCTTTTCATCCTTCTTTAAGGGTTTGACAAGGGAACTATCCATCAAAGGCAGCAAATAGCTTTTCAAATTCCACAGAAGTGCAATAATTTTCTTTTATGTGAAGCTGTGATTGACTGGGGCATTGTTATTAGAGGCATAGAAGTAAATTGGTGCATTTGATGATTTAGTACATATATAAATAAAAGGTATAACATAGAATTATGGAAATTTTACCAAAGTGAGGAGTTGAAAAAGTTGCTTTTTCTTAAGAGTGCAAAGGGAATGGTGCAAGGTTGAGCAAGGAGTAAGACAAAGCAACATCCCTTGGGGCTGTTTAATATATCTGTAAAATATATTTAAGGAATTTTGTGAAGATTTATAATGTACTGTGGAAGTTTATCGGTAGTTTAATCAGTAAACATCATTGAGGTAAACAGACAAAATCCATGATAGTACAGAGATCACCCAAGCCGATATGACAGCTTACCTAATCCATTAGGAAAGGTTGGTAGGTTGCCCTAAAGTGAACAATTATTGTAACTGGGGTAATCCTAGGGCATGATGGCATTGAACCTGCATTTGACTGCTTTTGAAATAAATAAAAATCTAATATAATTTTTTGTATGTGTTGAGTTTTAAAATCAGGTTTTAAAAACATATGTTTAAAGGGAGGGAAAACTTACAGTAGATTCACAAAATTAAAATGCAATAAATAAATAAAACAAAATGATTGCATACAAGAAAAGAATAGATATACCTTAGGGCAGGTGTGCACAATATAGAATCTACCATTGGAATCTACCAATCTACCAATCAACCATTTTTGCTGCCTGCTGGCATTTTTTTTAAAAAGTCAATAAATTTACTGCTGCCCCAAGAGACACATTGTTGGGTGTCTCCAATGCTCTGCTAGCTGACAAACAGCTGATCACTATTCCTTTGCACTCAACAATGATTTTGAATTGATTGATCCATGTGCTCTCTTTCCTTCTACAAGTTATGCAGCAGTTTACTAAAACACTTTTCCACACCATTCCCCACATAAAGGGAGGTGCTTAGCCCAAGCCTGGGAAAAGAGCCAAGATTTTCTCCTGGGAAAAGAGCCAAGAGTTCATTTCAAGGCAGAAGAAGTGAAGAAGAGCTGCATTTCTAAGAGGAGGGTGGTTTAGGAAAAAAATACTATGATAAAGAATGCCAGCTTCCCTAGTCCTGCTAGAGATAATCACCAAGTCTTAAAGAGCTAGCTCTGTCTGATCACACAGCACAGGCACTACAAAAAACCTTGGGCCTCTCAAATATCTGGGCCATTTAGGGTTTTGTAGATAATGCCTGAAGTTCTGATTTATGCTCTGGAACTTACTAGTAACCAGTGCAGCTGATGAAAAAGTGGTGTTACATAGTTATAACAAGGTCTGTTCATCACTCTGCTTGTACAACTGTAGCCCCATGTAGAGTACATAGCAACCCACAAGGTGATCAAAGCATGAGTGATGAGATCAGTAACCAGGGGTGGGATTCAAATTTTTTAACAACTGGTTCTGTGGGCATAGCTTGGTGGTCATGTTATTGGCTGGGCGTAGCCAACTCAATATTCCTCACATCGAGGCACGAATCTCCTTGCCTGGCCTCTCGTGCTTGTGGGGATGCTACAACAGTCGTAAGTGTGAAAAATGGTCATAAGTCACTTTTTTCAGTGCCATTGTAACTTTGAATGGTCACTCTACACAAGCAAAGTACCAGCAAAGGAGGGGGAAAAAATTCCAGAGAAGTTCCAGAGACAAGAAGTCTAGTCCTGCCAAGAATGTAATAAGAGTGAACAGAGAGGCAGTTTCTATAAGCAACACCAGAATGTTTCCTTCCTGGCTTCCATACAGGATTAGGCCAGTAATTTCGTCTAACAACCGGTTCTCCAAACTGCTTAGAATGTTAACAGCTGGTTCTAGCGAATAGGTGCAAACTGGTAGAATCACACCCTTGCCAGCAACCTTTTTAGCACATAGATTTTGATGGTTTACTTTGATGAAGTCACTGATTGATACCCATTATAAGTTAGTATATATAACTACTTTTCTAATGACATTCTTGGGTATATGAACATTCCTATACTTATATATGTAGACAATGTCATGTTATTGGATGATAACTCAGATGATTCTCATTGATTGTTAGAAGAAATGCAGAATGAGAGATATTGATTTGAAAATTAAAATAAATATGGATTGAATCATTGAACTTTTGAAATATTTAAATCCATGTAATTAGCAGAATTGAATTAAAGAGCAGAAAAAGTTTAAAATGTATGAATGCTAATTGATAGGTATAAAGGTAGGAGATAATATGGTGCACTGTCAAAAAGGAATATTTGAAAAAAAAAAAGTGAAAATGACTGCATATAAGAGCATGCTTTGTTTACTTTGTTAAAAGAAATTGAGATTTGGTCAGGAGAAATATAAACTTAAATTGAGTGAAAGTGTAAATAGGTGATGAAACAAGAAGAATTAGCATTAAGATTTCATAAGCGCTAAATGAATGTGGATTAAATACAAATGAGAGTAACCTTTATAAGAGAAGCACATTTGTTGAAATGACTCAGTCATATAAATCGGGATGAATTACATAACAAATATCTGAAAGCCAATGAATGGATGCAGAAGACAGAGAAAACAATAGTTAGATGAAGCTGATGGGTTGGAATGGTATAGTGCACAGTATTTAGCTTAGATTTAACCTTAGTTCCATTTATTTCTCTCCTGCTTGCCTGATTCCTTTTGTGTGCTTTGTGTAACTTTGCTTGTTCTCAGATGAAAAGCATGATGGGAATGGATGTATACTAATTGGTTGATTAGTTGGTTTATATATGACGTCCAGCTCACTTGAACATTTCTAGATGAATAACATAAGATATAAAACACAATATAGAGCCAAAAATACATTAATAAGATCTATAATTGTTGATCTGAAGAAAAAAAAATATTTATATTCATCTATTAGAAAACTATAAAGAAAGCATTAGGATAATACTTGTTCCATCCGAAAAGAAGCACGTGTGACCAGGTTCCAAACAACAACTCTTTATTTCAAACCGCTAGGTAAAGAAACGGAACATAGCCCAAACTGCGGCAGCCCCTTATACAGTGGCTAGCCTGCTGGCTTATGGCCAATGACAGTTATTTAATTCTTCCCGCCGTTTGGCGGCTTCCCGGATTGGTTCCTAGCGAGCCAATCCGTAAGTGGCCTTTTTGGCCAATCAGAATGAAGTACTTGGAACCTACCAAGTTCCATACAGAACACCCCTCCCCCTTTAGTTCAGTCCAATGTGGGTGATGTAGTCATGCAGGTAGGTGGGGCTTTTCCTAGTTCTAGTTGACCTGCGTGGCTCAGTCTTGTTTTGGTCTTCAAGTGGTTCGGATGGGATCGCTGCTTCTCTTGACTTTTTCCATGGAACCTCCTGGAAGGGTGAGTCAGACATGCCGCTCCCGCCTGAGTCTCTCGGGCCGGTTGAGATGGCTTCGCTGCTCCCTCCTGGTTTGGCTGGGTTGGTTGACCTGGCCTGGCTGCCACCTTCTAGGAAGGCCTCACTTCGCTCTCCTGCTCCCAGACTTCTTTCTTGGGGTTCATCTAACCGTGAGTGCTCTTTTTGTTTGGTTAGATTGTCATTTTGCAGAGTTTTGCACACCCTTTCGATGTGCCTCCTTTTATTATAAGCCTGGCATATTGCGTCGAGGAACCTGCATTCAGACCGCAGGTGATTGCCTCCGCAGCCTGCACATTGAAATTCCCGCTGATTCTTCCTCTTTTTGTGCCATTTTCTATCTGAATAGAGTCTATGGACATCTTTGTTGTCATCTTCGGTGTCACTCTGGGTTTCGACGTCCTCGTGGTGGGTTGTCGCTGTGGGCTGTTTCTTTCCTCCCTCTGCCTTCTTCTCCCTGGTTTGGGTTGGCAGGTCTGGAACTGCGTTCATTTGCCGCATGGTGGCTGCTGACTTTTTCACTGCTTCAGCGGCGGTTGCCTCAGCAATGGCCTCAGCCACGGTTATGTTCAGCCTATTGAGTAGTTTGCTCTGAAGGGTAGAGTCTTTCAGGCTGAGGACTACGTGGTCTCTCATAGCCTCGTCCATGTTCCTCCAATGTGGAGTACATGCTCCTCCAATGTGTCTCAAGGCTGCCACAAAGTCTGCTATGGTTTCATCCTCCTTCTAGTCCCTTTAATAAAATTTGTGTCTTTTGATTAGATTGGATACCACCGGTGCGTAGTGTGTTTGGAGCATTTGGTTCAGGTCGGACCAGGTCATCTGCTTGACATCTCTGGGTTTCGCCAGCGCTTTCACCATTTTGAATACGGCCAGTCCGCCGTATGTCCTTCCTTACAGTGTGAAAGGAAGACAGCCCTCTTCCTTTGATCTGAGATTTCTTCCATCTCGTTGCTTTCTAAGAACATAAGAAAGCAATCGATATACAATTCCCAATCCTCTACATCTGGATTGAAGGGTGCGGGCGGTGCGTTGTTACCAGCCATCTCTTTTCACTCGGTTCAGATCGCCATGTGCTTCGGTCTCTGCTTCTACGACGATCTCACCTTCGTCACCAGTGTTCCATCCGAAAAGAAGCGCATGAGACCGGGTTCCAAACAACAAGTCTTTATTTCAAACCGCTAGGTAAATAAACGGAACATAGCCCAAGCCGCAGCAGCCCCTTATATAGCGGCTAGCCTGCCGGCTTGTGGCCAATGACAGTTATTTAAGGCCCAGTCCCACTGGCCAACGGATGCAAAACATATGCATAAAGGACACAGTGGAAAAGCAAAATTTCAGGGGTGGCTCCATCCGTTGTCATCCGCTCCTAAAAGTGGTGAAAATTTGCATAAACAGAATGGAAAAGAATGGAAAAGAATGGAAAAGAACGGATGTGGGTAGTATGTAGCAGGGATGTTAAACGGATGTTCATAGGAAGCCTAGCGGATGGAAGCGGATGACACCTCCAAAAGGGTTTTGGGGATAATTGCAAAGCAGACACATAACGGATGAAGTGGATGCATCACGTACACCTAAAGGAAAGAAAGGGGATGCCGTGCGGATGTATATCGGATGCAAACCATTCACTGCGCATCCTTTCTATTTCCGTGCTACTAACGCTGTGTAGATGTTCCGTGTACCTTTTGTTTCCTCCCTCTTTCCATTTTCAGCTGCAGCGGATGTGAGTTGCGAGGATGCCCAGAGGATGCAGAGAGGATACAGTGGACATTTAACAGATTATAAACGGACATAGAACGTTTGTTGCTCGTATGTCGCGGATTTACATTGTACACAGCGGAAAGTTCATCCATTCACAAAGTTTTGTGCAGCTCAAAACTTCTTGCGCGGATGAAATCTCAGTGGACGGATGTTTGACGGATAGAGCGTATGAAACACGTGTGCAATGAGTACACAACAGATGCATAGCATTTTCCAACAGATGGCAAGCTTTTTTTTAACGTTTTACATCCTCTTTGCATCAGAAAGTGCAGTGGGACAGGGCCTTTAATTCTTCCCACCATTTGGCGGCTTCCTGGATTGGTTCCTAGCGAACCAATCCATAAGTGGCCTTTTCGGCCAATCAGAATGAAGTACTTGGAACCTACCAAGTTCCATACAGAACAATACTAACCCCATTAGGATGGGACAAAAGCAGTAGAGTATCATACCCTCCTACATCAATACAGGTGTGTCTGTACGTGTTTACATCTATGTATGTATCTGCATGTATTTATATACAAAACACACACACATAACTTGTTTCATCTGAAATTAATGTAAATGTAGTGGGAAGTGCCGATTTTCCAAGATCTCCATCCAGTTCATTTCCACCAGTGTTTTATCTGCATAAAGACATTGTTAGGGATAACATTGTTCACCCTAACTGTTTTAGGTGAAATACTAACTATGAATCATAGTTAGTGTATGCAGCTTTAAATGTAAAATAGCAACTGTGGGTGTGGTTATGAAAACCATATAAAAGTAGCAAGGCTACAGCTTGCTCTCTCTCTCTCTGGCTTTGATGATCCCTGATTACTGCTTGGAAGCAAGACTGCATTGCTCGAACGGGAGAGACAAGAAAGGACTGATTTATGTGAACTGACAATAGGATATTCTACATGGACTTTGCTAACTGAATATCCCTGAATGGACTGACTACATGGTAACTGAATATAGGACTGTTTTTGACTATGCTATAAACTTATACTGGAATAAAATATATTCTTGATAGCACAAGCGTATCTGTTATTTTTACTGTATGTTAATAAACATACAAGCTTAGCTCACTCATTTATCTGTGTGCCTATCTGACTAACGCTGCACATTCTGTTTAGCTTGTCTACCTAACCCTGGTTGGGGAACCCAGGCTTAACAGACATAAATGACACTTTTTTAACCTTTAATGCTATTTTATATAATGTTTTCACTTGGAAATCAATTCCATTCTATTCAGTGGATCTTACTCCAAATTAAGGCTATTCAAGGGTATACTGTAGAAATATTCTAAAAACAAATAATTCTTCTTCCAGGATCTTAGAGGCACAGTACTTAAAATATGCAAATTTATTGGAAAAGAGCTGAGCAGCCAAGAAGTGGACAAAGTTGTGGAGATGTCTACATTCAAGAACATGAAAGCTGATCCTAGGGCAAATATTGTGAAAACATATGAAGAGTGTTTTGGACTAAAAAACATAACGCATTTACGGAAAGGTAATATTGACAGAACAAAATCAAACTTTGGAATTTTTGCATCTAACCATGAGACAAAAATATTTCAGAAACCCCTTGTTTTTCTCATGTGTCCTCAAGACATTGACTTCTTCTTGTCCCCAGAGTATATCTGAGATAGCTTTATGTCATCCTCAGCTATTCCAGTGTTCAATGAACATTTCCAGTCCTTCAGCAGGCAACATCTATGTTAGTTTACAGTGAGGAGAGTTGATTCTGCACTCACATTATTCCTGGGGGTAGGATCAGTGCAATTTCCATTGATCACAAAAAAGGACATGGCCTCAATTCTCCAGGCCTTGCAGGGCCATTCTGGCTTGGACAGTGAAGAATCCAGTTCTTTCTGATGAGGCTTTTCCCCGGATCTTCCAGATCTTGAGATGTAGCTTTGAAAGGGGGCTGAACCAGGCTGAGAGGTTGTGTTAGAGGAGAGAAAGAAAGAGGGAGAGAAATGGGAGAGAGGGAGAGAGAGCTGATGCTCCTGAAGCTTGAGCAATAGCTGGTTCTTCACTGCTATGAGCCACGACCCCCTTTGAGGGGATTTCTTGCTCCTTCAGAAGTGCAGCTTTTTATTTCTTAGGTTTTGATCCCACCTTTATTACTTCTGGACAGCAAGAATCCATTTTGTGGATGTCCCTTTTGCAAGAAATGATTGTTTTTGTTAAGCAAAGAACCATTTATTGTTTTAGCCATGCTTATGTTATATAGGTAGTCCTTGACTGACAACAGTTCATTTAGTGTCCGTTCAAAGTTACAACGGCATTGAAAAAAGTGACCTAGGACAGGTTTTCAGACCTATGACTGTTTCAGCATCCCCAGGGTCACATAATTAAAATTCAGGCAGTTGGCAACTGACTCACATTGATGTTGGTTGCAGTGTCCCAGAATTATGGGATCCCCTTTGCAACCTTCTGACAAGCAAACTCAATGGGGAATCCAGATTCACTTAACAACCGTTTTACTAACTTAATGAATGCAATGATTCAGCTTAATGGCTGTGCCAAGAAAAGTTGTAAAATGGGGCAAACTCACTTAACAAATGTTTCACTTCACAACAAAGTTTGGGTTCAGTCGTGGTTGTAACTCAAGGACTACCTGTATATCCTCTTTCTGCTGAAAAATTGTCCAAAGTAATGGATTACGAAAAAACCTCAGTTGTGACTATGGCTGAGTCCAAAATCTCACTCTTTTACTTACTGCCTGATGAACAAATGTGCTATGAGAGGATGAAGGTAGCAGCAGTTGGATCTTGTGGGAAGACAGAACAGTGGTTTCAAAACTGTACCAGATATGTAGAGCCAAAAAGATGATCAGCACTCGCAATAGCGGGACCTTCATGGTGGGCAGGTCCGTGAGGATTCAGCATCTATGCTGGGGCTCTTTTCATGAGAACCCACTACAGGCTAGGATCAATAATTGACTCTTCAACCTGCTCCTTTTTCATCAGGAACTGTTGGAGACTGGAAGAATATCATGACAGTATCGCAAAGTGAAAGGTTTGACAATATTTTTCAAACACAAATGAAGGATATACCTCTCAAATTCATTTGGGATTTAAAACAAATACAATCTACTCAGCATGGGAAGCTGCAGGAACCTCTCCAGGAGAACAAAGAGCAGAAATGTTCAACACAAATGTAATATGTATGTGCGATTTAAGCTACTTCAATACACCTATGTATTTTCTGTATGTACTTATGTGTATTATGTGTATAACTGCTTTCTGCTCAAAGTTGTTTCCTGCTTAGGGAGCAACCTTAAAAAAACCCATCTTTTTCAAAATCTTGAAAACATCCTATAATTTATCACCACTAATGTGTCAAGATATACCAGAATGATTAAATGATATAAACAAATGTTTTGGGAACTGGAGAAATGTCTTTTGTAATGAGTAGAGAACAAAGATCTGCTAATCTATTTTTTTTTGGCGGGGGGGGATCAACATAATGGTAGCTTCAATAATGGAAAAATGCTTTTGGAACAGGACCTTTATACATCTTGAATATATTAATTTTTTATTGGTTGATTTTAAAAAGATGATGTTAGGGAAAAAATACTTACAAATTCAGTTACTTACATGCTACATCGAACAAATTAAGTAATACTTACTGATGTAGAGGGTATTTACTGATCATGATGTAGAGGGTACAGCTGATCAATTTCTTTATATCTCTAGTTTAATAATAAGTTTAAAAATTAATTTGCTTGGTCTGGGTGGGTCAGCACCAACAGATAGGTGTGTATCTCTCGGCAACACTGGATCCTATTTTTCCCTTAAGTTCTTCCATCTCATTCCATATATTTTCTTGCCAAACATTATCATTTTTCTTCTTCGTTTATTTGATTTATCTTGCTAATAAAATTATTTAAAAATTAGTTGATCAGATAATATTTTTAGGGTTTTTTAGCCTGCTGCAATTCTGCGACTCTCAGTGGTTTACAAATATTAAAAAATATTTGCATTTTTTATTCAATCATTGAATAAAATGATTGAATCATATTCATATTTAATCATATTCAATCATTGAACAATTAGCCATCCACAAGCAAGCCAAGATTAATCCAGTAGGCAATGGCCAATAGTCCATAAAACAAATGCAAAGTTAGTCCAGCAAGTAATTCCACTGAACCAACTTAAAGTCACCAGGCAAAACTGAACGTACTTCTACAGAACTCACTTGTCAGGAGAAGTTCAAAAGTTCAACAGGAAACATGAAGAAGCAGGCAGCCATGTTCCCAGCAACACTCCTACTGCCTGCCATGCCAAATAGATTCCTGGTGCAGCCCATCAAGAGGAGTGAGGCCTTCTCCCAAGTAATCTGGCAGACCTCTGTTTCTCTACCCTGTGTGCTCTGAGATCCACCACGGAAGGCAGTTCTTCCTCTTCACTGACCTGCAAGCTGCCCCCAGCAGAACCCTGTAATTCTTTCTACTGGCAGTTCAGGATCAGTAATTAACATTGTTTCCAATGTGTTCCACCTCCCTTCGAGCAGATCTCCAAGAAAGAGTCAGAAGAATCATCCAAGTGAGCCCTTTGACCTAATTATCAAACTATGAACTTACCACTAATGATATAAATCAGATTTAAATTCTGTTAACAGAATAAAACACATCTGGCTTGATTCACACGTCATGTTTAAACTATAAACTACAGCTTGCAGGTAAAGTGGGCTAAAGTGCTAATTTCATAGTTAAACAAACCAACAAACCAAACATGCTCTATGTGAATTCAATCCAAGTGTCAGCGCTAAATTCAGTTTGCAAGATACCCTGCAAGGTAGTCTTCCCATGCTTTAATGCACATTGGGTTATCCTCTGAAGATTTGGCTTTCAGCACTATTAAACGTGCTTACAAGGGTAAAGATTAGAACTGGGATCCTCCAGACAATTTATGAGAAACCATACTTAAGGCCCTGCCACACTGCCCAACAGATGCAAAACGGACACAACGGACGAGCAGAATGTTCCATCCATTGTTATCCGCTCTCAAAAGGGGCAAAAATTTGCATAACTGGAGCGGATAACATGGACGCGGGGAGGACACAGAGTGGATGGAAAGCGGATGCGGAATGGAAGCCCAGCGGATGCAGAGCGGATGCACAGCGGATGAAGCAGATGCAGAGCGGAAGCCTAGCGGATGCACAGCGGAAGCCTAACGGATGCCTGGCGTTAATTGCGCATGCGGGGGGGATGCATTGCATAAGCCACGCGGATATAAAGGGAAGCAGCTCGCACGTGGCCAGCATTCGGAGGAAAGACCTGCTGCAGGACACATCGAGTCCTTGCCTGCCCTGCCTGCATGCCTGCCTGCAAGCCTCCCTGCCAGCCTTGCTCTCTGCCTGCCTGCCAGCCTTGCTGCCAGCCTGCCTTCCAGCCTCCCTGCCAGCCAGTCTGCCTACCAGCCTTGGTGTCTGTCCTGCCAGCCTGCCTTTCTGCCAGGCTTCCTGCCAACCTTCCTGCCAGGCTTCCTGCCAGGCTTCCTGCCAGGCTTCCTGCCAGCCTTGGAGCCAGGCTTCCTGCCAGCCTTGGTGCCTGTCAGCCTCCCTGCCAGCCTCTCTGCCAGCCAGCAACCCCACAACCATGGGGAAGAAGCGAAAGTCTCAGCAACCTGCCACCATCCCTGGAAAGAGGAACAGGGCCACCCTCCCGCCCCCTGTCCCTGACTCTGCTTCTGCTGGGGCTTCTGCTGCTCAGACTTGATCTTCTGGTGCTGGAGCTTCTGCTGAAGCTGCTCCTGGCGGTGGTGCTTCTGCTGCTGCGTACTCTACTGAAGCTACTCCTGGTCCTGCTGGTCCTGCTGGTCCTGCTCGTGCTCCTGGACTTGCTCGTCCTGCTCGTCCTGTTCATGCTCCTGGTCTTGCTCGTCCTGCTCGTCCTGCTCGTGCTCCAGAACGGATGAATTGGATACATTTTCCGCGCAAAAGTTTTGAGCAGCTCAAAACTTTCTGAGCGGATGAAACGTCAATAAACGGATGCTGGATGGATAGAGAGGAAGCAAAACGGAGGCAGTGAGTACATCGCGTTTTCCAACGGATGGCAAGCTTTTTTGTCCGTTTTACATCTTCTTTGCATCCGTTGGTGCAGTGTGACAAGGGCTTCAAGGTTGAGAGGTTATGGAACATGGAGTCACAACTATCAGACCACATCCAACTAGAAATCCAGGCCACTAAAGTCATTTGGGGCCAGAAATTAATTTAGACCCATGTTGGCGAACCTATGGCATACATGCCACAGGTGGCATGCACAGCCATTTGTGCTGGCACGCAAGCTGCAGGCAAACTTATCTCACTGTCCATGTGCGCACCTCACAGCTGATTTTTGGCCACGTTGAGGCCTTTTTTGGCCTCCCAAAGGCTTGAGGAAGGCTTTGCAGGCTTCTACAACTTTGTAGGCCGAAGTCTAGCCCCATTTCATCACTTCTGTTTTTTTCGGAAAAACAGGAATTGACAAAACGGGGCTTGATTTTGGCCTACAAAGCACTGATCTAGACCACTGTCTCCACCAAGGGTGTGGGAATTTTATCCAGACCCAAAATCAATTCAGTTCCTAGGTCTGTGGTTGATCCTTTATTTTTTGATTTTGACAAGTTCTATGAAGCTGAATGTCAGGGCCAAGCCTAGAGACAACTGGAACAGGACAACTTGGTGGGTGGCTCGGCGCAGGTGGATAACCACAACCCACTCCCATACAACAAATCGGGGAGGGTATAATATCTGGAACAATTTATTACATGTAAAAATGCCTGAATATGAAAAATATCTTAATATTGTGAGGTGGAAGCAGATAAAAAACCACCAAAAGATTCTTTGATCCAAGGAAAACAAGGTTTTATTCACGTGTCTGCAGAGACGGGTTCTCTCAGGCATAGAAGGAACACAGAGCAAAATTCAGGCAGCATTTTTATCCCCTCTTACGAGGCCTTGGCTCACATTCTTTCTGTTTTCAAATTGATACATGTATTTCGAAGGTCCATACTAGCTCCTTATCTAGCAAAAGTAGTTCTACGGTTTCTGACATCGCAGCACTTTATTACAGTTCCCCATTGTTCTAGCCTTATCTTGTTTTTTTCTCTTGTGCACAAACTGGAACACTTTCTTATTTAGCAGAACTACTGAGTTTTGAGACACACTTCCTTATTCAATTCAATGGGCCATCCAACATGGCTTCGGTTCTGCTCACAATATGAAAGATATCCCTTCCCTTCCTCTCATCCCTTGACACATCAGGACTCAAATCCAAGAAGGAATTTGGCAAAATCATAAGAAAAATCCACATACAACACTATCAATGTCTTGCTCAAGGAGGAGGCATGTGTAATACAATAATTCTCAAATACTTTCTAGGGGTGTTCTCATTTCCTTTTCCAGATGGAAATGCTGTAAAACTTGAACAAACTTGAAAAATGCTTGAAAAAGCAAAACAAGATATCCCCTGACTAGTATAAGAGCTACTGATAAAAATATCTGATACTGAACACACACACAGATAAGCACTGGTCAAAACTGCGTCAAGTTACATCCATGAAGCTGGCAACAACATGGAAATGGTTTGCCATAATCTTCCAATCTCTTATGGATTTGGGTAATCAAAATGTTTGTGCAATCATTTTTATCTGAAATAATGAACTTTGGGCTTATAGTTATATATTTGCCAGCATCTAGTTGAATAAGTTAGCAATTGACTAACGGAACCCCTGCATAAATAGAATTTATAACATTTCTAAAGCTTTACAATTACTAACCCAATATTTAGAATTTGGTTGTATTATTCTATTGTAGATCTTGGTGATTTCCAAACACTTATCACTATCTCTGCAGATTAAGTAATGCAGTGCAATCAAAGACTGTGGCAGGAAGCCTGAGGGTGCAATGGTTAGAATTTCAGGCTAACTCTGCTTACTGCCAGGAGTTTAGTTCTGACCAGCCTTCCATCTTTCTGAGATTGATAAGAAGAGGACCTAGATTGTTGGGGACAATATGCCTAATATAAGCCCTATCCCCAAATCAGCCCTATTTAAAAGCTTGCACAATCATCCAGCCACCCATTCCATCTGGTTGCTCCTGGTACTGTGACCGTGAGGTAAGGCAGGAAGAGGATGGAGCTACCCCATGTGCCCTACACCAGCTTACCTCAGGCCTCCACAGCCAGGCCCCAACACCTGCCTCATAGCAGCAGCAGCAGAAGCCGTGTGGCCGCCTGCCCACTTCTGCTTGCTTGCATAAGAGGCTGAGTGGTGTGCTGGTGCTGTGGCCATGAGGCAAGGCAGGTGTTGGGGCATGGATGGCCTGGTTGCTGGGGCCCTGAGGTAAGTGTAGAATGCATGGGGGCAGGTCCATTCCCCCATCTCACCTCATGGCCTCATCACCAGTGCATTGTGTGGCCTCTTGCTCTGTTGCCGGTGCAAGCAAGCAAAAAGAAGTAGGCCAGCAGCCACGCTGGACAGGGCTGCCATAGTCATTGCCACAAAGTAGCCTGGCTACAGGGTCCCTAAGATAAGCTGGTCCAGAGGTAATGGTGCAATTCCAATCTCCCACTTTTTGGTAATTGCACTGGTGTGCTGAGTGGGCTGTACATGGGGGAAAATATAAGACACAACCCAAAAATAAGCCCTACTGTTTATTTTGGGGCCCAAAAGAAAATAAGGCCTTAATGAAACTCCATCTACATGGAGGGAAGTATGCAGTGGGGACCCCAAGACTCTATCTTAGACCCAGTAGTCTTTAATATCTTCAACAATGATTTAGACAAAGGGATAGCAGAGAAATTTGCAAATGACACCAAGCTGGCAGGAATAGCCAATAATCCAGAAGATACAGACTCAAGATACAGAAGGATATTGACAGACTTGAACACTGGGTCCTTTCTAACAAAATGAAATTTAACATAGAGAAAAGTAAGAGAAAAGTTTTACATCTAGGCAAGAAAAATCAAACACACTGGTATAGAATAAAATGGTACCTGGCTCAACAGTAATAACTCTGAGACAGATCTTGGAGTCTAGTGGGCATTCACTTAAATATCAACCAGCAGTGTGCTGAAGACTAAAATCTGTGCCTGCCCTGAAAAAGTTCTGCTGCTCACATGGGAAACAATCGGAATAGCTGAGGAGGAGGAGGGGGGAGGGGGAGGAGAAGGAGGAAGAAGAAGAAGAAGAAGAAGAAGAAGAAGAAGAAGAAGAAGAAGA
>BLBF01000007.1:64030851-64043826 GCA_015471245.1 Laticauda colubrina | reverse complement strand
AGAAGAAGAAGAAGAAGAAGAAGAAGAAGAAGAAGAAGAAGAAGAAGCAGCTTCCAAAAAACCAACTAGAGGGATAGAATGAAGTTAACTTGAAGTATTAATAACATTTTGTAATCCCTTGGAATATTGCATCCAGTTTGAGTCACCATAATATAAAAATAGGTTGAGACTCTAGAAAAAGTGCAGAGAAAAAGCAACAAGGATGATTAGGGGACTGGAAGATAAACGTATGAAGAATGGTTGCAGGAATTGGGTAAGTCTAGTTTAATGAAAAGAAGGACTGGGGATGATATGATAGCAATGTTTCAATATCTAAGGGGTTTCTACAAAGAAGAGGGAATCAATCTCCTCCCCAAAGCCCCTGAAGACAGGACAAGAAGCAGTAGATGGAAACTAATCAAGCACAGAAGCAACCTAGAACTAAGGAGAAATTTCCTGACAGTTAGAACAATTAATTAGTTTGCCTCCAGAACTGGAGGTTTTTAAGAAGGGATTGGACAACCAAATGATATAGAGTGTTCTGGTTGAGCAGGGGATTGGACTAGAAGACCCGCCCGCCCCCCCCCGCCCCCAAAGTCCCTTCCAACTCTGTTATTCTGAATTGAAAACACAGCTATGATTATAGCTTCCCAGTTTGCCAGACAGGTTCAAACATAAAATGAACAGGAGGGAGCTGGGGCTAAATCAAATACTCTCTGTGTCTCTACCCTTAGGGAACTGAATAGTGTCATTCTCATTAAAGTCAGATTTAATAGTCTGATGATTTGATATTATTTATTATTCTTTTATTTAGCTTTTTTAATTTTTACTTTATTATTCATTAATTTTTTAGATCTGTAAATGACCTAGAATCTTTTAAGTTTTGAGGCAAGGATAAACCCAGCAATTAATGAACCAAACTGCTGAGAATGCTTTAAAAACAAAATCTCCGATGTATTTATTTCTTTCATCACTGTTTTGCTTTGTTATCTCTTGTGAGATTACCAAGATGGGGTGGTAGAAAATAAAGATTGATTCCTCGTATCATTTGCCTCATATTGCCACAATCAGAACATGGTGTTATAGAAGTTTATTTCACTTTTTCCTTTTTGACCTTACATCCAGGGAAGCAACGGGGTGAATACATTCGTTAGGGGAAGGAGGAGAGGCAAGGGGTCTCTTGGAAGAAAGAAAGGTCTCTCACCACCAAGATACTCTCTCAAACCAGGAGGTGAGGCCAGTGTGACAAGACACAGAAAGTCTTTTTGAGAGGAGCCTTAAGCTCTTTACCCTTTTACTCCATGGTCCCAGCAGAGTACAGGAATTTCAATTCTTCACTCCAAAGTCCATGCAGCTAATTAATGTTAAGCCCATGTCACACTGGCCAATGGATGCAAAACGGACACAACGGAGGAGCAAAATATTCCATCCGTTGTTATCCGCTCTCAAAAGGGGCAAAAATTTGCATAACTGGAGCAGATAACACGGACGCGGGGAGGACGCAGGTCGGATGCAAAGTGGATGCGGAACGGAAGCCCAGCGGATGGAAGCGGATGGGAGCAGATGGTGCAACCGCAGGGCTTCCGGGGGGCCTCAGCAAAGCGGATGCGGAACGGATTCAGCGGATGCAGAATGGACGCCGAATGGATGAAGGGGATGCACAGCGGAAGCCTAGCGGATAAAGCGGATTCACAGCGGAAGCCTAGCGGATGCACAGCGGAAGCGGAATGGATGCCAAGCATTAATTGCGCATGCGGGGGGGAAGTATTACGTAAGCCCCCCGGATATAAAGGGAAGCAGCTCGCACGTGGCCAGCATTCCGAGGAAAGACCTGCTGCTGGACATTTCCAGTTCCTTGCCTGCCCTGCCAGCCTGCCTTCCAGCCAGCCTTGGTGCCTGCCTGCCTGCCTGCCTTCCTGCCAGGCTTCCTGCCAGGCTTCCTGCCAGCCTTCCTGCCAGCCTTCCTGCCAGCCTTCCTGCCAGCCTTGGTGCCTGCCAGCCTCCCTGCCAGCCAGCAACCCCACAACCATGGGGAGGAAGCGAAAGCCTCAGCAACCTGCCGCCATCCCTGGCAAGAGGGACAGGGCCACCCTCCCGCCCCCTGCCCCTGACTCTGCTTCTGCTGGGGCTTCTGCTGAAGCTGCTCCTGGCGGTGGTGCTTCTGCTGGGGCTGGGGCTTCTGCTGGTGCTTACTCTGTTGAAGCTGCTCCTGGTCCTGCTCGACCTGCTCATGCTCCGGGACTTGCTCGTCCTGCTCGTGTTCCTGGTCTTGCTCGTCCTGCTCGTGCTCCTGGACTTGCTGGCCCTGCTGGTGCTTACTCTACTGCTGCTGATCCTGGTCCTGCTGTTCCTGCTGCTGCTGCTGCTGCTGCTGCTGATGATGATGATTATGATCCTGCTGGTGAGGATGATGATGCTGATTATGATCCTGCTGGTGAGGATGATGATGATGATGATTCTGCTGGTGCTGCTGGTGGTGGTGGTGGTGTGGAGGAGCAGCCCCTACTACCGGGGAGCCCCTCTGATGAGGGCCCATCTGGTCCTGCCAAAGGGAGGAAGAGGCATATGCGACAACGGGAGAGGAGGCAATACTCCATTGAGGAGGCGCACGAGGATGAGGTGCTGGAGTGGCTGAGAGAGAACGACTATCTCTGGTAGAAGGGACACCGGCTGTACAGGGACACCAAGCGGAAGCAGGCTGCTTGGAGAGAGAGGGCGGAGAGTATGGGTTACACTTCGGAGGTGCTCCTCGGCTGGTGGAAGCACATGCACACCTGGTACGGGAAGCTGCACCTGAAGAAATCTGGCCAGGCCACTGTGAAGCTGACAGACAGAGAGACCTATGTCATGGCCAGGTGCAGCTTCCTGGAGAGTGAGGTCCATCACCGAGGAGCACCAGCAGCCCCTCTCACGACCCTCTCTCTCCGGCAGCCTGCTGCCACCCAGTCCACTTCCGGCCGAGAGTCAGTCCCTGTCTCCAGGCAGGTTTCTGTGGAGCGTACCACAGCGGAGAACCCGCGGACAGGTGTGGTAAGCATGGTGGAGTGTGTAGAGGACTCCCTGGTGCGGTGGGAGAAAGGAGACATCGAGTCCACCACACTCCTAGCCGCATCCGCCTCCGCAGAATGGCAGAGAGCCGGACAGCTGGAGGGGCAGAGCCACAATGTCCTGCTGGAGATCAGGGACACCATCCGCACCAGCATAGATCTCCTCTCTCAGCTGGTCCACACCGACTCCTCATCCTCCAACCGCAAGCCCTTCCTCACCAATGTCAACCAGACCCTCAAGGAAATGGCGGATCCACAGTACCAGCAGGTGAAGGACCGGATCACCAAGCTGCTTCACAACCCTCCAGACCCAGAGGAACTTGCTCCCACCCAGTCCAGGCCTGCTCCTCCACCCCAGGTGATGTCCCTCCCATTCCAAGGCTTCCCACAGCCCCTCACCTACCAGGGCTACGGCTACCAGGAGGTTCAGCAGCACAGGCAGCAGCCCTTCCCAGTCCAGGCACAGAGTCATCGGGCAACACCATTGCCACCTGTTTCACTGATGCCACCGATGCCACCCATGCCAATGATGCCACTGACAGCGATGCCACCCATGCCAATGATGCCACCGACGACAGCGATGCCACCCATGCCAGTCCTCACCCAACTGCAGACCAGACAGCCCCACTACACTACTCCTTCCTCC
Source organism: Laticauda colubrina (assembly GCA_015471245.1). Classification (NCBI taxonomy): domain Eukaryota; kingdom Metazoa; phylum Chordata; class Lepidosauria; order Squamata; family Elapidae; genus Laticauda; species Laticauda colubrina. Next base: position 64,040,154 of record BLBF01000007.1, on the reverse strand, counting down.
ACCCCACAGCCAAGCCCGGCCTCAGTACATCTCTCATCAGTACTGGGGCTGACACCCCATGGCATGGAGGAATGACCTCTCAGCATCGCGGGGCTGAGCCAGCTGCCCGAGACCTTTCTCAACACACCGTCCCCTGTTGTCCTCTCGGGGCCAGGCACCCCAATGACGATACAGACCAGCACTCCAGCACCACCCACCTCCAGAGCACCTGGACCCTTCACCCCTGAGACTGGGCACACCTCCGAGTGACCAAGAAGAGTGCCAGCTGGCTACGTGTGGACTTTATTTGGACACTTGACTTGACTCATATTTTTTTTAACAGCTTGTTGTCCAATAAAGTTTATCTTTGATTCACACACTTGCTTCATTTCTTTTTTTTAATAAAGTCTTGGTGGAAACTTTTAGAATTGGCTTAAGCTTTTGCATGCTTGTGGGATGGGTTAAGATAGCAGTGGGGTGGGCAGGAATACCTGTGGAATGAGCAGGGATACCTTTGGAATGGGTAATAGCTGTGGGATAGATAAATCTCCAGTGCAAGCATAGTGGGACTGTATGGTCCACCCTCCCAGGTGCCACACCTATGGCACTTTATTATCAATAATAATGTAATCAATCATCCACACATGTCAACATAAACACAACTCTTTCTTAAATGCCCTGTTCATTGTAGGCCCACCCAACATACATGGCCCAATCTCATCAATGTGATGAGACAGGCTGAAGGAAGCATCCATTAAGCATCTACCATCCTGTCTTGCCACTCCACCGCTCCAGCTGGGGAGTTGCACCAGTGTTTCAGGAGGTTGTGCTGCTTCTTCCCTTCACGTGAGGCTCTGTTGTGGCCTTGCACATCCTGAGTGTCAATCAGGTTTCGCCCTTGCCTCCATTCCCCAGGTTCCATGTCCCCATTGCCTTGTTGACGGTCCACGAGCCTGTTCTGCAACACTGGGTAGCGGGTGCACATGAGATTGTGCAGGATGCAGCAAGCTTCCATGATCCTCCTCACGGTCTCTGGGCGATGCTGCATGGTGGTGAGAAGTACCTGGAACCTGTTGGCCAGGATGCCAAAGGCGTTCTCCACCACCCGCCTTGCCCTGGACAGCCTGTAGTTGAAGATCCTCTCTTCACGGGTGAGGCCTCCTTGAGGTGACTGGTGTTGTATACCTGGGCATCTGAAGATGAGCCGTAGCCTGAAGCATCGATGTACATGAACTTGTAGTCAGCATCGACCATGGCGAAGAGGATGATGCTGAAGAAGCCCTTGGAGTTGAAATAAGTGGACCCCAACGTGGCTGGAGCTTTGCAGGCCACGTGCTTGCCATCGATGGCTCCAACGGTGTGTGGGAAGTTCCACCTCTGATACCACTGCTCTGCAACTTTCTTCCATCCTTCCTCAGTGGAGGGGCACTGGAGGAGCTCCTCCTTGTATTCTTCGATGATGGCCTGCACCACTTCTCTGACCACAATGCTGATGGTGTTGTGTGGCACCCTCCAGCCGTACTGCATGCTTTTGTAGGTGGTCCCTGAGGCCAGGTGGCGCAGAGTGAGTGCCACCTTGAGCCCAGGGTCCAGGCTGGGCCAGAAGTTGGTGCTCTGCTTGGTCAACCTGGGTGTCAGGCACTGCACAACTTCGTCAAACATGGCTGGAGGCATCCTCATGAAGTTCTGGAATGCCCGAGTGTCTTCGTTCCTGAGCTCCACCATCAGCTTGTTGTACAGTCCGTCCTCTGCTCTTCTGGCGAACCATCTTCGTACCCAGATGCTTCTTGGCCGCCTCTTTTTCTTCCCATAGTAGAGTTCACAGAGCCTGTAGATGGCTTCGTACTGTTGCAGAAGGATGGTGGCTGCCAAAAGGACTGTGGTACGATCCACGGTGGACATGACTGGATGCTGTGGAAGAGGAAGAGTCAGATGAAGGCTACAGAGGTCTGCACAGGTGGGCTGCTGGTCTGAAAGTGAGATGCAGATGAGTTGCTCCCCCTTTTTATAGGCAGTATAGGTGTCCCTTTGCATCCTCTAGGCATCCTGTAGACATCCTTAATATCCTAGATAGATCCCCTCTGCGAACGTTTTTTCCGCTTTAAATGCTTTGTTTCTGTGCTGCATCCATTCTGTATCCATTCTGCATCTGTTCCGCGTCCGTTCCACTTCCTCCCTGTGTCCGGGCGGATGCGAGTAGCACGGATGAGCAGCGGACACCAAGCGGATATAGCGGATGCGTAACGGATGTGTAACGGATGCGTAGCGGATGCGTAGCAGATGCAGAATGGACGAACTGGATACATTTTCCGCGCAAAAGTTTTAGGCAGCCCAAAACTTTTGGAGCGGACGAAACATCCATAAATGGATGCTGGACGGATAGAGAGGACGCCAAACGGAGGCAGTGAGTACATCGCATTTTTGAACAGATGGCAAGCTTTTTTGTCTGTTTTACATCCTCTTTGCATCCGTTGGTTCAGTGTGACATGGGCTTTAGTTGTATAACAGACATTAATTATCTGTAGAAAAATAACGAAGGTTTAAAATAATCTAAACCAGGGGTGGGATTCAAATTTTTAACAACCGGTTCTATGGGCGTGGCTTAGGTGGTAGGTATGGCTTGGTGGTCATGTGACTGGGCGGACATGGCTTGGTGGTCATGTTATTGGCTGGGTGTGGCCAACTCAATATCACTCACATCGAAACACGCATCTCCTTGCCTGGCCTCTCAGATGGTAGGGATGCTGCAACAGTCGTAAGTGTGAAAAATGGTCATACGTTACTTTCTCCAGTGCCATTGTAACTTTGAATGGTCACTCCACACAAGCAAAGTACCAGCAAAGGAGGGGAAAAAAACTCCAGAGAAGTTCCTGAGACAGCAAGTCTAGTCCTGCCAAGAATGTAATAAGGGTTAATGGAGAGGCAGTTTCTGTGAGCAACACCAGAATGTTTCCTGCCTGCCTTCCTTACAGGATTAGGACAGTAATTTCTTCTAACAACCAGTTCTCCGAACTGCTTAGAATGTTAACAGCTGGTTCTAGCGAATAGGTGCAAACTGGTAGAATCCCACCCCTGATTTAAACGTATCAGTTTTGATAAATATTTGTCCTTTCCTTTGTTTGTAGCTCAGCTAATAGGCCCGGCAGAGCAGATTGTGATGCCTCAGCTGTTTTACTCATCAGTAAAGGAAGTTTTCATGCTTAAAATTGCCTGTTTTAGAACGCTCCGTGCACACCACAGAATCAGTACTAAAATATTTTGAATTCCACCACTGGACCCAGTTTTCCTCAATCATAATGAAATGCAGACCAAGTCCCCTCACCAGCATCACTGAAAGAGATTCCTAGCCTGCCGAGCAGACTTCAATGTTTTTGGGGATGAAGAATCTTCAGTTCTACCTCTATCCTATAGAGAAAGCATCTCAGAAGGACTTTCCATTGTTTTAGGGAGAATAAAAGTAAGAGGAGAAAAAAGAGATGCTTTCAGACTTGCAAGGGTCTGTGACTACAACCTTCTCATAAAGGTAATGTTAGTACTAGTGGTTGGTCCTTCTTGTGTGAACTATCATGAAGGATTGTTTCTGCATATCATTCACAAACCTCCCATCCTCATTTCTGGCAGCAACAGTTCTCTTACATGGTTCTCTTCCACAGCTTCTTCCGTATCTTTTCCCACCAAGCATTCTTTTCCACATTTCTCACATCCAGACACACATTTTATTCATGCTTTTAAAGAATTTCCTATATCCCATGGTCATCCCTAGGTAGGCCTTTTAGATATACACCTCAATCATGGTTTTCAAGTAATTCTTTTCTTAGTAAAATAAAGATTAGTTCCATCTCTGCCATTCTTGTTACTTCGGTTATTACTTAATCATGTTCTATCATGTTCTTTACCTCTTTTTTTTAATGCAGATACAGTGCTGACACAATGTTTGACTAAAGATCAGCCTTCTTTAAATATTTGAGGAACAGGAATACAAAAACATTGAAAAAGTATTGTAAATAAAGTTGGCTTTTAGACATGACGTGACTGACTGTCAAATATTATATAAGACAAAGAAAGGAAAAGAATTGCAACTAATATGTTCTTAGTACTGTAATTCAAACTTTCTCTTCTACATAGAACTCTTAGATGGCAAGAAGAGAAACAAATTTACTCTTTGCAATGGAAACCTCCGTGGGTGAAAATTGAGTTGAAATTTTTATGAAACTAACTAAATAATTTAGTTATGAAACTAACTAAATAATTAGGTAAAACTCCTTTCCTAAGAGGTCTGTATGGGGCATGCATAAGCGCACCAACGTGCCTACTGTCCCTGTCCTATTATTTCTTTTATATTTTTTTATTTTTCTTTTATGTATCCATGTATTCATAACTATGTTTTTACTTATACCTATTATCTTGTAAGCAACTGACAAATTAAAAAAAAATCTTATGATATATGTTGTTTTTCTTCATGTTGCCAAGAATCATGATTTTGAAAGAATTGAATTTATTCAACAATGAATCTTAATACAGTCAATGTTGAATTGATTCTCAATTATTTTCAATTTCTCTATTAGATCAACAGGTCAGACAATAGAGCCATCAGAGAAGGACCTATATCTACACAAAGGATGTTATTTTTTACCAGTGGTGTCCTCACCCGAAAATATAGATTCACTGGAAAGTTTTGAAATCCATGATGATGATACATTTATAATCACATATTCTAATTCAGGTAAATTCAAAGATGTCTTACAAGGAAGAGTTGGTTTTGTATCCAGTGCTTTTATTCAGTTTTTCAGTACTTTGCCTGCAGCAACTGTATCATGCTGTAAATAGATTTAACACTTGGCATTTTATTAGAAGATGAACTGCAGGTAAAATAAACCTGTAAATCTGTATTTTGACCATTTTTAATTTTACTTTACAAAGCTGACTTTCTCTCATACAATCATCAAATATTTCAGAAGAAGCAATTGTCTTCATGCATCTCTGAAATGTTTACTATAGGAAAGGTGACTAAGTTAGAACATAGAATAATAGAGTTGAAGGGACCTCAAAGGTCTTCCACTCTCTGCTTGAGCAGGAGACCCTATACCAGGAGTGGGATTCTACTGGTTCTGTCCGGCTCTGTAGAACTGGTAGCTCTGAAGAGAAGCAGACATAGAACCAGTTATATATCTGCTGCTGTTTTGTCCCACCCGCCCGCTGGGGCTCTTACCTGACCTTTATTTCCTGGTTTTTCAACCGCAGCTGCTTTGCACGGCACAGCTGCGGTTAAAAAATCAGCAAAAAAGTGCTTTTTCAACCACTGTGCACCTGCGCACAGCATTGCTCAGCTGTCCAGGCAGAAAGCTGATGACAATATACACGCGCACCGAGAGCGTGTCAGGCGCGCATGCATGAGTAGCACGCATATGCACACAAATCGTGAATCACCAAACTGGTAGTAACACCGGTCAGATCCCACCCCTGCCCGATACCATTTCAGAGAAGTGGCTGTCTCTAGTTACTTCTTAAAAGCCGACAGTAATGGAGCACCACAATTTCTCAAGGCAAGCTGTTCCATTGGTTGATTGCTCTCACTGTTAGGAACTTTCTCCTTAATTCTAGATTGCTTCTCTCCCTGATTAGTTTCCATCCATTGTTTCTTGTCTTGCTTTTGCATGTTTTGGAAAATGGTTTGAGCCAGAGGTGAAATGCTGCTGGTTTGCCACAGTTCACCTGAACCAGTAGTAAAAAATGCAACCAATTCAGCTGAACTGGTATTTCCAACGATCAGCTGGGCGATGATCTGCTGTACTGGGTGATTTAGATTAGCTAGAAAGCAGGAAATCAACAGATTTCTTGCTTTCTAACCAATCTAAATTGTGCAGCACAGCTGATTCCCCCACTGTTGCTGTTGTACTTATATCAGAAAGCTTCAAAATGCTTCTTTTTTCAGCACCCAGGAGGCTTCTCTGAGGCCCAGGAGGCCAAAAATGGGGCACGGAGGGGTGCTGCAAAATAAAAAAAGACTTTTGACCTCCCCCATCACATGATCACATAGCCATGCCCACCCAGTCACATGACCATCTGGCAATGCCCACCTTGCCATGCCCACAGAACCCATAGTAAAAAATTTGAATCCCACCACTGGTTTGACCCTCTCATTTTTGTAGAAGTTGCTCAAATATTGGAACAGTGCTATCATATCATCCCCAGCCCTTCTTTTCATTAGACTAGACGTACACAATTCCTGTTGCTGTTCTTTGTATGTTTTAGTTACAGCCCCCTAATAATTTTTTTGATCTTCTCGACACACTTTGCAGAGTCTCAATATCTTTTTTATATTGTGGTGACCAGAACTGGATGCAGTATTCAAAGTGTGGTTTTACTAAGGCTATATAAAGCAGTACTAGAGCTTAACTTGATCTTGATTCTATCTTTCTATTAATGCAGCCTAGGACTTCATTAATATTTTGCTGCTGCCACACATTGTTGACTCATATTTAAGTGATTATCCACTAGGACTCCAAGATCCCTCTCATAGTTACTAGGATTAAGCCAAATTTCATCTAGTCTGTACTTATACAGTTGGTTTTTCTTGCCTAAGTGAAATACCCTACTTTTATTTATGTTGAATTTCATTTTGTAAGATAAATCTCAGTATTTAAATTTGTCAAAATCTTTTTGGATCCTGAGCTTGTCTTCTGGGGTGTTGACTATTCCTGTCAGCTTAATATTATCTGCAAATTTGATGAGTTCCTCTTCAATTCCCTCATCTATATCATTTATGAAGTTATTGAAGAGTACTGGAACCTTGGGATACCCCACTGGTTACTTCCCTCCACGTGGATGTAGTTATTTTGAGCACTACATGCTGAGTACAATTTGTCAGCCAGTTACAAACCCACCTAGTGATAATGCTATCTATCCCACATTTTGCTAGTTTGCCAAGAAGTCGGGTGTGATTGAGTTTATCAAATGTTTTACTGAAGTCTAAGTGTACTGTGTTCGTAGCATTTCGCTCATCTACTAATTTGGTCACTTTGTTGAAGAATGAAATAAGATTTGTTTGGCATGATCTGTTTTCAATGAACCCATGTTGGCTTCTGATTATAACCCTGTTTGCTTCTAGGTTGTTCACAGATTTGTTGCATGATTATCTTTTCCAAGATCTTCCCAAGTATTGATGTCAGGCTGATTGATCTGTAATTTCCTCAATCTGTTTTTCTTTTTTCCTTTTTGGAAGACAGGGACCACAACAGCTCTTTTCCAGTCCTCAGGTGATCCAAGAACATTGAAATTTATGTTTCAATGATTCTGAAATTACGTTTGCCAGTTCCTTCAAAAGTCTGGTGTGTAGTCTGTCAGGACCTAGTGATTTGAATCCATCTAGAACTGGCAGATGTTCTCTTACTTTATTTTTGCATATTTTAATTTGCATTCTGAACATGTCATTTTGGGTTCTTTTTTTGATAAGTTGAGTATTGTTTTTCTTTTTTTGTGTGAAGATAGACGTGAAGCAGTGGTGGGATTCGAATTTTTTTACTACCGGTTCTGTGGGTGTGGCTTGGTGGGCATGGCATGGCTTGGGGGGCATGGTGTGGCTTGGTGGGTGTGGCAGGGGAAGGTTACTGTAAAATCCCCATTCCCTCCCCACCCCACTAACCTGCTTTCCAGCTCCATTCTCCTGTGCAGGGCAACCAAAGAAGACCCAGCTGATAAGCTGGGACTCAATGGGAGGCAGAGAATAGATGGGGGTGGGGCCAGTCAGAGGGGGCATTGGCCAGTTCTCCGAACTACTCAAAATTTCCCCTCCGGTTGTCCAGAACTGATCAGAACTGGCTGAATACAACCTCTGATGTGAAGTATGAGTTAAGTAGTTCTAATTTCTTTCTACTTCCCATTACTTCTTTGCCATCTTCTCCCATTAGTGGACTGATCATTTGACTTTTTTCTTGTTTTTTGTATGTTGAACACTCTACAAATAATAATAATGGCCCTGGATGAATTAATTTAATTAATTCTTATTTACGGCACAGTGTGGACTCAAAACATTATGAGCTTGATTCTTTATGAAGGTCATCGAGATGGTACTGAAAATATTACCCTGGTTGACAGAGCACCGTGGCTGGAATATAATATTTTCCATATAGATTTACCCAATCGCCCATCACCTCGTGTCATTTGTTCCCTCCTGCCCTACTATTTGATACCCAAAGGATTACAAAATAAAAGAGCAAAAGTAGAACATATTTCGGTAACTTGTGGAATGGAGTGGGGAGCTGTCTGTCTGTCTTCTTCCTCTTCTTCTTTTTTAGATCTGCATCAGAATGTTTTATTGACAAATAAATGCAAATGAACAGATGTTACATTGTTCCAATGTGTTTGGTGATTTTCAGGCTGAGAAAAAATAAATCAAATAAAAAGGGGAACCCAGAAACTCATGCTTGGCCGCAGTAGGTTAAGAACCAAATTGAAGATCCATACAGAGATATTTAATCCTTAATGTTACTTTTTCCAAAATGACACTTCCAGATGGATTGGAACTTTTTGTGCTGCATAGTCAGTTTCTATCTTAACATATCTGGAGGATGCCAATTTGAGGAATGCTATTTTAAAAAATCCCTTTTACAATTGCTACTCTCAAGCATTGATGCCCTCCTGGATGGAGGATTGTAATAGCTTCAATGTGATTCTGGATCCAGATTCAAATATCCTAGCTATGACCTTTAAAACCCTTCAGGAATTGAGAATAGATCATTTGAGGGAACTCTGTCCTCCAATACAGTATATCTACCCATTCCATCAAGTCCAGAAGGAAAGGCAGGTCAGGAAACCTGTCAGCTAAGGAGTTTTAGGCATGACTTAGTCCTAGGCTAGGGGTCTGCAACCTTAAACACTCAAAGAGCCATTAGGACTATTTCCCACAGAAAAGAAAACAGTGGAAGCCACAAAGCATAGCCAACTCACTCCCACCCAGTCACATGACACCCCCAGCCACGCCCACCCAGGTTTTGTGGCTCCTGGTATTTTCTTTTCTCTGGGAAACAGGTATCTCTCTCTGTGTACCTCTCACTATCTCTCTGTGTGTGTGTCTCTCTCCTTTCTCTCCCTCTCTTTCCTCTCTCTCTTTCTCACTCTCTCTCACCTCTCTCTCTTTCTTCCTCTCTCCCATCTCTCTCTTTCTCTCTTTCTCTCATCTCTCACTCTTTCTTCCCCCTCTCTCTTTTTCTCTCTTCCTTTCTCTCTCATCTCTTTTTCTCTCTTTCTCCCTCTCTCATCTCTTTCTCCCTCTCTTTGTCTTTCTCTCATCTCTCTCTCTCTCTCTTTCTCCCCCCATCTCTCTCT